>JAMPIV010010147.1:0-426664 GCA_024509875.1 Oreohelix idahoensis | reverse complement strand
ACAACAAAAGGAAACTCCTGAATCTGTTGCCTCCACACACACGCAGAACTGGTGACCTAGATTTGACTATTTCTGCTTCTTCCTCGTTCGTCCTGAAAAGGACGTTGGTTGCGTTGTGTCGCCATTTACAGCAAAGCTGCAATATTTGCGCCTTTCAGCCCGACACATCCGACTTCCGCACGGCATTTTTTGGGACCAGGTTTGCCTTCCCTTTTCGATCTCTACTCTCTCGGGCAGACTGCAGTGATGCAGCCTGTTTCCAGGACCACCACGTGAAGGTGGAGTAGAGTTTCATCCTCCCATGTTGCTGGATCAATGACCAGTGCCCCCATATCTCTCTTGCACACATCTATGAACCTCAGCAGTGGTCGTCCAACTGTTGTTCTGCCATCTGCTAGTTAGCCATAGAAGATATCCAATGCGATGCGACCATCTTTCATGCGGCGGACATGGCCAAGCCAGCGTGGTCTGCGCTGTTTAAGCCGTGTATACCTGCTTTGAAGGCCAGCATGTGACAACACCTCGACATTTGTCACTTTATCTTTCCACGAGATGCCGAGGAAGTGGTGTATACACCACAAATGGAAGGTATTGAGCCTTCTTTCTTGCTTAGCAAAAGTTGTCCAGGTCTCGCTGCCATATAGGAGTGTGCTGGTGATGCAGGCGTTATATACCACAGCTTTGGTCTTCATTGTGTTTGGAGTTTCCCCAAAGACGCGATGTGAGGCAGGCAAAGGTATCTGCAGGTTTGCCAATGCGGCTGTCAATTTCTGTGTCTAGTGAGAGTTTATCATTGATGGTAGACCCTAGGTATGTGAAGTGGTGCACCACTGCCAATTCATAGTTAACGATACTGATGACTGGTGCAGCACCCACATCCTGACTCAGCACATTTGTTTTCTTTAGACTTAATGTCAGGCCAAAGTCCTTGCATGCTTGGGTGAAGCGATTCATCAAGCTCTGAAGCTCCTGTTGGCTTTGAGTGAAGACTGCAGCGTCATAAGCGAACAACAAGTCTCTTATAGTGACCCTTCTGATTTTTGTTTTTGCCTTCAGCCTTGAAAGATTAAACAGACGGCCATCTGACCTAGTGTGAAGGCATATTCCTTCAGTTGCATCTCAGAATGCATGTTTCAAGAGTAAGGCAAAGAAGATCCCGAAGAGGGTCGGAGCCAGAACACAGCCTTGTTTAACGCCACTTCTTGTGTCAAAAGGCCATGATGTGCTTCCAGCATGTTGGACTGTTCCTTTCATGTCATCATGGAATGACTATCATTTCCAGCAATTTAGCACGGCAGCCTATTTTCAGGAGGATTTTGAAGAGTCCATCCCTGCTAACCAAGTCAAATGCTTTTGTGAGGTCTATAAAGGCGATATATAAAGGCCTTTTCTGCTCTCTTGATTTTTCCTGAAGCTGGTGGAGAGAAAAGATCATGTTTGTTGCTGATCTACTAGCTTGGAATCCACACTGTGACTCTGGATATATGCACTCAGTTAACTTGTGTAGTCACATTAAGATGACTCTGGCAAAAATCTTACCAACAATACTAAGAAGAGAGATGCCTCTGTAGTTATTGCAATCACTTCTGTCTCCTTTATTTTTATACAGTGTTACAATCTTGGCATCTCGCATGTCTTGAGGAATAGTTGTCTCTTCCCAGCACTGGCACGGCACCCTATGCAGGGGATGTAATAGCGTGCTCTTACAGCATTTGATTAAATCAGGAGGAATCCCATCACTGCCTAGTGCTTTGCCAGAGGCCAAGCTATCAATGGCCTTGCTGAGTTCCTCTAATGTTGGTTCAGCATCCAGCTCCTCCATAGTTGGCAGACATTTAACAGCATCAAGGGCTGCAGGCGGTTAGCCTTTGATGCGACTTGTAAGTAAACATATTGAGAACCACTGACTCGATACTTAACACTTTGAGTACCAAGGCTTCTCAGAAGCAATTACCTTCAAGTACCAAGGGTTTTTAGGAAAAATTTCCCATTTGGGGTGAAGAAATTTTAAAAAATTACTGAGACCGATTGAGTCAACAGATTGACATGAAACTTTCAGGATGATATGGGAAGTGGATAAGGTCCAGCTGCATTTGTTCATTATGTTACATGTAAATAAACTATTTTATTTGACTCGGCTGAATTATGCAGATTTTGTCAAGTTTAGTTCAAAGTTACAGCTCTATTAATTAGTACACCATTATAGCACATAATAACAAATATCTAGAGACGAACGAATCTGTTATACAAGAATAAACATCTCTAGCGGACGGCTAGTAAACTAACTTGTCAGATAGTAAGAAGCAATACTGTACCTGCAAACTGTCACACAGTATTTATACAGAAGTGACCCGATCATTAACGACTTACCCACGGACACATAATCAGTAAATAGCGCAGTCACACTAAAGCTTCATCTTCATGTAACATGACCATGTGACCTAGTTTTGTGTTCAGGTCATGTGATCATGGCAGCCATTTTGAATATTAATGAGGCAATAGACAAATATTGGCATGCACTATTGAAAAATGTATAAAAAATATTATAATCAACTCAAAAGTCATAAGACTTTCCAAAATATAATATTATTGTACATTCTTTCTAAAAAAAAAAAGCAAGTATAATATGCTCTTAAAATGATATTGGGGTTAAAAAGCTATTTGAAATGGACACACAATTTCCAGGGTCTGTAATGGCAAAATAGAAATATTCATGAGGTACTGACATGATTTCATGCAAAAAATTTTTTTTTAAATATATACTTATCAATTTGCTTTAGCTGGGTGTGATAGTCTAGCTTTAGCTGGGTGTGATAGTCTAGCTTTAGCTGGGTGTGATAGTCTAGCTTTAGCTGGGTGTGATAGTCTAACATAAAATATGGTCACAGATGCAATTATTGTTGCTTTTTTCTCTGGCCTTGGGGACCTATTTCCTTCCTGGTGGCAGCATTGTCCTCACACTTATAAAAAAAATTGAAAAGCAGGACACAACGCACAGTGGTTTTTCACATCCAATACAAAAGAATCTTTTCTGGACTCTCAGTCCAGCAGAATTACAAACAATGCATCTTGGTCGCTGTCAATTGTCTTCATACTGCTGTCAGTAACATTGTTTGCGTAGACTGTGCTGAACAAATTCTATAATGCCACGTACAAGCAACCATGTTTCCCGACCTAGCAAAAACAGATGAACGGCCACACTTCATGTTATGTTTTGTTTTTCTCAAAATTACAGGAAACCCTCTTCTACTGTCTGTAACAGTCTAACCCTAATCATAACGCTCACATAGGGGTCATCAAAGCCATGCAAGTACCACTGAACTAATCAGCTGCTGATCTCATTATGCCACACCCCAACAATAGGACTCACCAAAAGAAATTGGCACCTAGTAGCAGGTCTTTTTCTACGCCCCTGATTCTCATTATGGCCCTGAAAATTGCTATCAACACCTGACAGGTTCACGAATGCTAGAACTAGGGCTGTTGCTGTCTGTTTCGGTAATTTCAGGCTGCCCTGCATCAAAACTAGACCAACTGTTGTCACTTTCAAAGGTCAGCTGAGAGCCAGAATCCAAATCATTGCAACATTCACTAGTTTCACTCATTTTTAAAGAAATTTCCACCTAAAGATTAATCAAAACACGTGAAAAAAATTTCCGGCCGCCATTGACCATTTCTCAATAAAATTGAGTTACTTCCCTTGATATGCGTTATCTTCAGACACTTGCCATGATAACATTTTATGCTGATACTATACTATACTTACGCCAAAAGGCGACATTGGTACTCTACGGATATTAAGGCTTGTCGCCCGTGGTACTCAAAGTGTTAATTCTAGATACTGTAAAACTTAATGAGAAATATTCATTGAATATTAAGAAAGATATTATTACTTTACACGAGATTTTGAGAATCATGTAACTTTTGAGTTGAAACAGTTTTTTATGTAATGATGGGAACAACGATTCTCAAGTGTTTGTCATGATGGGGATAAGAATATATAAATAGAGATAAATAACTCCTTCTAGGTCGGTCCCAAGCCCGGCTGAAAAAGGAGGATGGAGGCTGTAAGGAGGCAGCCCCTCCACCATGCAAAGGCACAACAGGCCAGTCACCTGTTTGCTTTAAAACATGATTACGCGAACTACAAGAGAGAAAACCGGACTGATTCTAAAGGCGACGAACTGGAACGGACTACGGACTACGACTTATGGAACTTGGAAACACAAGAAGTATAAATGGGAAAGAAGAGGAGCTGGTGGAAGAGATGAGGAAAGCAAAATTAGAAATCCTGGCTATAACGGAAACAAAGAAAAAGGGACAAGGAGTCATGGTTCTCGATGGCAATACGCTGCTCTACAGTGGTGTACCCACATCTGAAAGAGCTAAAGGGGGCTTGGGTTGCATTGTGGCCAAAAACCAAAAAGATAGTATCAAGGGATAGAACTTTGTCTCGGAGCGCATTATGGTTGTAAAACTAAAAGAAGGAGAAACCATAGTCAACCTTGTCATAGTGTATGGGCCAAATGAGGATAAGAGAGCAGAGGTCAAGGAGAAATTCTTCAAGCTGCTTCAAAGGACAGTGGATGACTGCCTAGATGAAGTTATCATGCTCGGAGATTTCAATGCCAGAGTTGGAAATGACCATGCTAGATGGGGTGGAGTTATCGGAAGATATGGAGAAGATACTCTCAATGACAATGGAAAGCGACTCCTTAGATTCTGCAGTGAGCAGAATCTGATCATTACAAACACAAAGTTCCCCCATAAGCGCATACATGCATACACTAGGTGTGAACCAACGAAGAATGAGAAGTCAGTGATCGACTATGCCATAGTTAGGAGGAGCTCATTCAAATATGTCCGGGATGCTAGAGTCTGGAGGGGGCCAGAGATTGGAAGTGATCACTACCTGCTTAAAATCAAAAGAACAACTGAAAGAGTTGCTCAGCCTAGGAACTGCCCAACATGACGCAAGAAACCAAGTAAACGAACGGAAGAAATGAGCATTAAGACCTACAAGCTGAGAGAGCCAGAAATTATGACCAGATTTCAGTGGCTTATTGCTACAGCAGTGAGAAACACAGAAGAACAACCTGATGACTTGGAAACTTTCTGGCTTAAATTCAAGGACATCATAAAGATAGCTTCTGCAGAAGCATGTGGTTTTGTCCGACTTGGGAACAAGAGAAAGAGGACACCTTGGTGGACAGAGGAAGTCAAAGAGAAAACAAGAGAGAAGAAAATGGCATGGAAACAATACTTACGAGCTAAAAACACAGCGGGACAAATAGAGAAATATAGAGAATATGTGATACTCAGAACAGAAGCAAAGAACAAGGTGCTAGCAGCAAAACAGAAGTCCTGGGAAGAATTTGGAGAAAAGCTAGAAAAAGATGCGCAAGAAAACCAGAAATTGTGCTATAAGACCCTAAAGAACATGAGGAAGGAAAAACAATGCCCTCTCAAATTTATAAAGGACAAGCAAGGCAAATTGCTTACTGCCCCGAAGGAAGTAATGGAAAGATGGAAAGAATATTTCTCAGAACTCCTTGATGGTGAGCAAGGTCAAGCACCAGAAATGATAACCACTAGCACAGAAGAGGAAACCAATGGTGATGAGATGACATAAAGATGGAAGAACTGAAGGCAGCACTGGAGAAAATCAAGATAGGCAAAGCAGCAGGGCATGATGGTGTAACACCAGAAATGGTTAAGTACATGGGAGCATCAAGCGATCTATTACTCTTAAGGGTCCTACAGGCAGTGTGGTGCAACAAGACCATACCAAAGGATTGGGAGATTGCCATCATAACACCAATTTTCAAAAGGGGGGACAATCGACAATGTGGAAACCATAGAGGCATATCCCTTCTCAGTGTCCCTGGTAAAATCTACTCAAGAATCATAGAGCAGAGACTCCAACGCCTAGCTGAGCCACAATTGGATGAGGTCCAGTGCGGATTCCGAGCTAACTGAAGTACTCACGACCTAATCTTCACACTCAGACAGCTGAGTGAAAAGGCCCTTAAGTAATAAGAGTGAGATCCATCTTTGTTTCATAGATCTGGAAAAGGCGTTTGACAGGGTCCCCTGGAGCAAACTTTGGGACTGTTTGGCAAGGAAGAATATTCCAGCACCTCTGATTCATGCTATACAGAGCTTCTACAAGTCTTGCAGAAATTATGTGAGGACAGCAAACCATAAGTCAGAAGAGTTCAGGACCACCACTGGTGTAAGACGAGGTGATATCCTGTCACCTTATCTTTTCATACTCCTCATGGATGATGTCATCAAAGCATGTAAGGAGAGATCAAGAAAGTATTCAGTGGGGTATCCACCTATGTCCTAGTCTTGACATATGGATGCGTGTCATGGGCAATGACTACAACCCATAAAAGCCAGATCCAAACCTCAGAAATGAGGTATCTGAGGAAGGTGGTTGAAGTAACAAGAAGATACATGGTCCGCAACCAGACGATATGTCAAGGCCTAAAATCCCACCCCCTGCAGACCCAAGTAGAACATTCCTAACTAAGATGGTTTGGCCATGTCTGCAGAATGGGAGAAAATCGGCTACCACGACAAGCATGGGGAACAAAGAGCCAGGGATCCAGACCCCCAGGACGACCCAGAGTCCGCTGGGAGGACAACATTAGACAATCTTTGAAGGACCGAGGACTAGAATGGAACCAGGCCAGGAGGAAGACAGCCGATAGGATAGTCTGGCGCTCTCTCTTCCAAAGCTCTACACCTCATGGTAGAAGGGGAACGACTAAGTAAGTAAGAGATAATTAAGAACAAGGATTCTTACATTTGTACAGGATAGGATAGGACTAGAGTTAGAAAGAAATGAAACTATAAATAAGAACACTTACATTGATTTTGTGAATAGTGCATGCTTCAATATTCTTATATACAACATTTAATTTTAATAAACATTTAATCATTTATTGGATTTGTCGACGGTGATTAAACTAGTTATTGTTAGTGGTTTAGAAAATTGTTGTCAGTGAAACAGTTAGTTATCGTGGTGACTGTGTTAACTTTCGTCAATGACTTATGTGTTATTGATAGATGAACTGAACTCCGCCTAGGCCGGTCCCAAGCCCGGCTGAAAAAGGAGGAGGGCAGCCTGCATGGAGGCCGTAAGGAGGCAACCCCTCCACCATGCAAAGGCACAACAGGCCAATCACCTGTTTGCTTTAAACTATGATTACAAGTAATATAAGAGAGAAAACCGGACTGATTCTAAAGGCGACGAACTGGAACGGACTACGACTTATGGAACTTGGAAACACAAGAAGTATAAATGGGAAAGAAGAGGAGCTGGTGGAAGAGATGAAAGCAAAACTAGAAATCCTGGCTATTACGGAAACAAAGAAAAAGGGACAAGGAGTCATGGATCTCGATGGCAACACGCTGCTATACATTGGTGTACCCACATCTGAAAGAGCTAAAGGGGGCGTGGGTTGCATTGTGGCCAAAAACCAGAAAGATAGTATCAAGGGATGGAACTTTGTCACGGAGCACATTATAGTTGTAAAACTAAAAGAAGGAGAAACCATAGTCAACCTGGTCATAGTGTATGGGCCAAATGAGGATGAGAGAGCAGAGGTCAAGGAGAAATTCTTCGAGCTGCTTCAAAGGACAGTGGATGACTGCCTAGATGAAATTATCATGCTTGGAGATTCCAATGCCAGAGTTGGAAATGACCATGCTAGATGGGGTGGAGTTAACGGAAGATATGGAGAAGATACTCTCAATGACAATGGAAAGCGACTCCTTAGATTCTGCAGTGAGCAGAATCTGATCATTACAAACACAAAGTTCCCTCATAAGCACTGTTAAGGATTCTTTTTCCAGACTTGAATGATTGGGTTGCTGTTACACTTCAATTCAAGTATTCTGTATTCATCTCTTCTACCATCTCGGTTTATATTTATGATGTAGCTTCAGATTCATTTGTGTGATTATTAGAATGTTCGTTTCAGTGTCTTTTCAATAAAACTTTATATTCATATTATTTAGTAGTGTTTTATTTATTTATTCTTATTCTTAGCCTGTATGTAAAATGTTATATTCTGAACTGACCTTGTGTTGCCGTCGTTATTGTAGTTGTTGAAGGCTATTTTTCTTAATTGTTCAATACGGCCTCTTTAGTTCTGGTCATTGATTCATTAAATTCTTGATCATGCTGTTGTTGGAGAATTACGCGAATGTGGGTCAATAACATTCTGCCTGTCATAAGGTTTGAACTCAGCAACTTGATTAAATTGATAATTCATTTGGGTTGAGTCCGTATATGTTTATTACAGGTTACACATGAAGAACAAATCCACGCAAGCTGAACATGAAAGTATATATTAAATCCTACATTGTAGATGCTGTCCATGCATCACAGTCCTTGTCCAGTAATATGCAATACTATAGTCAGAACGTCATAACTATATGTACGCGCGGTTGGAGCACCCAACGACCGACATTGAGATTATGCGCCTGACAATATAAACGAATATGGACTGCTATTTCTTCCTTCCTTGAATTTAGTTAATTTACTAACCTCCATAAAATTCCTCTCTTCTTAATATTCTTGGACTGACCCATGTCTGTACTACAGTAACATATGTGCGGCAATATCACGCCCACCACTAGAAGGATTAGAGGACACGTCTATTCAGTTCGACGGTCAATACAAAAAAGGGTGCGGTAACCTAGTCACCCAGCGTGACCTTACCAACGCTACCACGTCATAAATCGATCGTGTGTATCGCGTTCAATAAACTAACAATTATTTACATTATATTAAATGTGGTCACCCCTAAAACTGCACGCTGCTAACCTCTAGCAGACGATGCCAATAAAACTACCGTAACAATTCCCTGTACACTGGGGGGAAAAAAAATCGATAGATTTTTTTTTTTTTTCATAACCTATCTGAATGAATAATTCCGAAAAATTTAACAAAAATGCGACATATGGCCTACGATGTTCTGACTAGAACAGTGTCGTGGTCATGTCGACTAACTAACAGTCATATAATATACTAACGATCATGTTATACATAAATGTTATACATAAATGTTATATTAGATAAAAGAAAATGTCTAATGTTAATATTTAATTACTCAATTAAGTTAAAGTCTGTCGTAATGATATGTCATGTCAAGACTAATCTAACTAATTAAAATTAAACTAGTTAATTATATTAAGTGTGTATTAGGAATCAAGTTATTAAAAATCTAATGCAAGAAAATGAAAGATGATGTTATGAGAAAAGAAAAGAGAGAAAAAACCAAAAGATAAGTAAAGTAGATAAAGAAAATAATGTATAAATTTAACTTAGTTATGTGTGTTTGATATTAATTATCTGTGTTAAGTGGGTAATACCTATCTAACTTAACTAACTAAATAATAAACTAGTATGTAATGTGTCAACATAATTATTAAATATGCAATATGATTATGTAATTCTAAGAATATTATATAAGAATTGTGTGAGCTTTCTTTTCTTTCTTTCATTTTTTTCATATTTCATTTTTTTATATTTATCTCACATTTCATTTTAATTTCCATTACTCCAACGACTAAATTAAAATTAATTAACATTGGACATGACGATCCATCCGTAGTATTGATCCTTGTGAATTCCCATTAGAAAAATTGTTCAGAGGTTCTGATTCAGAATAAATATCGAACTTCTTAACGTCCAATAAGTCATGTCACATACCGAAATTAATTTGGATGGACTTCACGTAACATTTCCGAAGTTGTTTCAAATAGTTTTATCCTGAATGGACACTAACCAAAGTCCCGGCGTTAACAAGAACACATTGTCATTTGATTTCGTACATTTCGTATAACGTATGTATCTAGTAAGCAGATACTTGGTTTGTAGTCAATGGTTCATTTCTATGTTGAAAATGCAATGATAGTACTATGTCTCTTGGGTAAGTTTCTGCGAAGAGTATTATTGTTTATGAACTGACATCAGAAGGGTTTCTAGAGAGAGTATCTGCCAAGATGTTCTCTGATCCTGTAATGTACTCGATGGAGAAATCAAAAGGCTGAAGGAGAATAGCGAATCTGGTGAGCTTAGGACTTTTATGATTCGCCCGTCGTAGTGATGCCACAGCCTTCTGATCCGTCTGGACCACGAATGGGGCTCCCAGCAGAAATTTCTCCAGTTTGGTAATCGCCCATACAACTGCCAACAATTCTCGGTCGACAGTGGAGTATTTGACTTCAGGCGGCTTCAGTTTTCGTGAGACATATAATGATGGATGAAGGATGTCGTCATGATATTGGAGCAAACAAGCGCCAATTCCGTAATTACTCGCATCTGTACGGAGTATAAACTTTTTGGAAGCATCAGGTAGTCTCAAAATAGGTGGATTTGAGAAGATATCAATTATTTTAAGAAATATTTTATTACACTCACCAGTCCATGTCACCTTCACTGGCCTGTCTTTTTTTAATAGCGATGATAAAACAGCCGTGATAGATGACAAGTTAACTTATGCTGTATTGGGCTGAGCATAGTTAATACCAATAACGACATTACTGTTTCTTGTAGGCATGGTAAAAAACAAATAAGACAGAAAACATGTGTACAAATTTGAAGATGTCAAGAAACAAAAATGTTTTTCGAGAAGAAAAAAAAATCAATAAATCAATCTATATTAGGATAGATGATTATGAAATGATGACTGACAATGCTGAGTCATCAAAGAGTAAGATCAATGTGTGAATGTAACATTTTATCTGCGTCACGCAGAATCAGGTACTAGTTGTAATTTTAGATAATGGTGATAAAAATAAACACCATCATCACGCTCGATAACCAAATGAGCGTCTCGATTGTTACGAAATGTAACCAAAGCTTCACCATACCTGTTGTTGGTAGGTGGCAACAGATGCACAAACTTAACGTCTGCAGTATAATTGAAGAAATTGCTAAGTTCCTGCCATGTAGTATCTCGTGGCAGATTGCGCACTAACACGGTGCGAGAATATGCACCTTTACCAATGTAAGTAATATCATTGTCATGAAACTGTGAACAATGATGATATGTATCTCTAGTCATATCACTAGAATTAAATCTCTCCTTAACCATAAAAGTTGTATTTTTATTGGATGATGTATCATCCTGACTGAAGTTAGGATGATACCTATCAGTACCCAAGGTAGTAGGTTTCATGCATGTCGTACATGACTGCTTGTTAGGCAGAAGTAATACCTTGCTGACAGATTTATGTGTCTTAATTTTATTATGTAGGTTCATCTTAACCCTAACATTATTATTTTCATTAGGAAAATCCTTTCCCTTTTTCTCAACTTCAAAAGGTTTCTTAGGATCAGTTTCAATCTGATCCTGCCGCCAAGATTTATTCCCAGAATTGGCAGTATTCTGTTGTCGAGGGAAGGTGTACTTGCCTCGAAATGATTTCCTAATCTTCACTGGGTGTGTTGATACATTAGTATCACCCATAATATTGACGGCATGTCGTGTAATAGGTTTATCATCCCTTCTATTGAACACTATTTTTTTACTCAATACGACATCCAATAAACCATCAACTCTTTTTCTCAATCTAACAGATTCGGAATTCAGTAATGTAATCTGCTGCCTCTGCCTTTTATTCATTTTATCCAAGTTAGTGTTTATATTCTTCTCGTTATACCATAACGAATCGAGTGTGATCAATGCTGTTGACAGTTCATAGATCTGTTGTTGTGTTTTCCTATCCAGTTCAGCATATCTCTGTTTCTCATTCAGGAGTAACTCTTCTAATGCAGTCACCCTGTTATAAATGAAACAATCATCACTCGAGGTGGATTCAGTAACACTAATACTAGTACTATTATTCTTATTCTCTTCACGCAATAATGCCAAGTCCTGCGTGACAGATTTCCCGTTACCTATCTGGTCATTCAGTATCAGTTTCACTGAAGTTACATTGTCATCAAACTTTTGTTCCTGTCTAAGACAAAAGTCATAAATTTTATCATTATATGAATGACATACATCCAAAATATTATTGTCATCAAATGATACACTCCTATTTTCCCTTTTTTCACTCTCTAATTTCAACGTAACATACTTCGAAAGCAAAGAGTCATAATCTGACCTTAGTTTTTCACATCTTGCTTTCACTTCATCAATTAATTTCTTACATGTTTCATTATCTCTATGAGAATCAATCAGAAATTTATCAAAGGCAATTAATTTTTCATCAGCAACACTCTTTGATTGATCAAATAATTTTCTTAATGAACTAACTTCAGACCTTAGTTCACTATTTTCCTCATTGAGTTTATCTAGTTTCATTTTATTATCAGTTAATTCTACCTGATATTTTTTCACTTCTGTCATATCACCCTGTGTGTGAGTTTCCCGCCTTAAGGCTGCGGCATTGTCTTGCAAAATTTTCAATTTAAGTTTCTCAACCTCAGACTCCAACGTTTTATTGTTTTCCATCGTGGATTCTAACGAGGTCCTAGAATTTGCAAGCTCCACTTCCAGTATCCTCAATCTCGAATTATCAGTATTGGTCTGACATTTTAGTAAACTCGCCTCATTTCGCAAGTCATTTATAGTCCTTTCTTGACTGGCAATAATCTCCAATTCTTTCTTCTGCCTAAGAGAAACTTCATCCAATTTCTTATTATCCTCCATTAACACGGTTACTTTATTTTTCAATACAGCATTATCAAAATCCATTGCTGTCAACTTCTTCTCATATTCCCCTTTTTGCTGTCTCAGCTCATTAGTAAGGGTAATCTCCCTACCCTTATGCTTCGTTATGGTTTTCTTTAACTCATCCAACTCCATGCTACTACCGTCCTGAGTAGTCATTTTACCTTCATTATAAAAAATAGTGGATAGTAATTTATAAAGTCTCACTGCTTTCTCTTGTGAAGGGGCATATCTACACCTACACCAAGCAAACTCCTTGAGATCTTCGCTCATTTGAATGAAAAAATGTTCTATGGCATATTCCTCACAACTACATCCCCCTAAACGTAATCTATCTCCCTCCTGGAGAAAATGATTAAAAATATCCATAGTAATTATATGTATGTGTAAAAATAGATTAATAATCAATATAATCAACTACAATATTCTAGTACTATTAGTTGTAAGTAATCAGTGATCTATAGTAATCAACAATAAAATCTAAGTAATTATTGTCCTTATTCAACGTATGAATAGTCACTCTAAATAATTATAATATTATTGAACTTTTATTTGTAAGTTCCACCAATAAATATAATATTTTGTAAAAATATTATATGTATCCACTAATATATATCATAAATGGTTATGATATTTATTTATTTAAGATGCTGAAATTATATCATGCACTTAATATTAGTATTTAATAATTAAGGGTATTATCCCTATATAAGTATGTCATTCAATCAATGGTATGTGCTAAGTCAGAATGTAGTACTGGGAAAATGTACCAATGAACATATAATATGTCTGTCATATTCAAGGCAGACCATAAATTTATATTTACTTATCAATATCTATTTACTTATCCACCTATGTCCCAGTCTTGACATATGGATGCGAGTCGTGGGCAATGACTACAACCCACAAAAGCCAGATCCAAACCTCAGAAATGAGGTATCTGAGGAAAGTGGTTGAAGTAACAAGAAGAGACATGGTCCGCAACCAGACGAACCGTCAAGGCCTAAAATCCCATCCGCTGCAGACCCAAATAGAACAGTCCCAACTAAGATGGTTTGGCCATGTCTGCAGAATGGGAGAAGATTGGCTACCACGACAAGCATGGGAAACAAAGAGCCAGGGATCCAGACCTCCAGGACGACCCAGAGTCCACTGGGAGGACAACATTAGACACTCTTTGAAGGACCGAGGACTAGAATGGAACCAGGCCAGGAAGAAGACAGCTGATAGAATGGTCTGGCGCTCTCTCTTCCAAACCTCTACACCTCACGGTAGAAGGGGAACGACTAAGTAAGTAAGTATCTATTATATTATTATGCCCTAGTCATCATATCCAAAGTGCATCACTAGTGTGTTGAACCACTACTGCAAATTGATGCAAAGTCCATGAGTTATTCTCAAATTTCTTAAAAAATTAATTAAATTCAATTACAATATTATTATTAAACAAATGATAATATTAGTATTATATGAATAATGTATGAGATGAAGACAAACAAAACGATTAGTTAACCAAGACTTACAGAACAGTATTACGATACGACAAAGACATTTTCACAATAAAAATGCATTTATAAACTAAGCAGAATAAACCGGAAGTAATGAGAGGTCAAGGAGAAAACTGAATGGAGAATCAATCTACGTACACAAGAAATAATGACGTATACATGGACTCATAGACAAACTTTAAAATACACATATTCATAAATAAAAAATAGTTAGGTCAGGAATGACGAGATAGGTTACGAACATGATACAAAACTGAATAAAATAAAACTGAATATGATCCAATACACCATTAATTTACAACACTGCACAGCTAACAGATAAGGTCAAATAATGGCAGGTACGAACGAACAAAATCATCGGAAAGTCATCGATGGGTTCTTCGCTAAATGCAATTAATTAACAGCCCTATGGAACAATCAGGACTGACCTTGACATTCGAAAAGCCATAAGGTTCAGTTCTGATCCCCTCCTACTGCCCACGAATAAGTAACAACACATACGGTGGAACATAAATAATACATATATATACATGAAAATATTTAGACATGCCTATGAAAGCAGAAGTGACATGGACTCAGTATTGTGTCTTATAACTGACAAAAGTCACATTAAACTTATCTGTTTAACGCTCCGCTCGATGCGATTTTCACCAACGGTTTAGACTCATGTCTCGAACTGTTTGCTCCTCGTTGGTACATAACTGCTTTCCATCTTTTGGTCTACTGAGATCTTGTATTCTTCATAAAAAACTGGACTGCGCTGACTTTGTCCTTTCAAAGTGGGCGATCTACACATGATTATGTGACGTCAGGTTGACATTTCGTGGTCATGCGTGTCACGTCATATTTATGCAAATCATGTGATTTTCTTGTAATTGTAAACAGTTCGTGAAAGTTTGCGAACAAACAGAAAAATTTTTTTCTTTCGGTCCCCAGCAATGGCCTACCAGTTGTTGCCGTCGTTATTGTAGTTGTTGAAGGCTATTTTTCTTAATTGTTCAATAGGGCCTCTTTAGTTCTGGTCATTGATTCATTAAATTCTTGATCGTGCTGTTGTTGGAGAATTACGCGAATGTGGGTCAATAACATTCTGCCTGTCATAAGGTTTGAACTCAGCAACTTGATTAAATTGATAATTCATTTGGGTTGAGTCCGTATATGTTTATTACAGGTTACACATGAAGAACAAATCCACGCAAGCTGAACATGAAAGTATATATTAAATCCTACATTGTAGACGCTGTCCATGCATCACAGTCCTTGTCCAGTAATATGCAATACTATAGTCAGAACGTCATAACTATATGTACGCGCGGTTGGAGCACCCAACGACCGACAGTGAGATTATGCGTCTGACAATATAAACGAATATGGACTGCTATTTTTTCCTTCCTTGAATTTAGTTAATTTACTAACCTCCATAAAATTCCTCTCTTCTTAATATTCTTGGACTGACCCATGTCTGTACTACAGTAACATATGTGCGGCAATATCATACCCACCACTAGAAGGATTAGAGGACACGTCTATTCAGTTCGACGGTCAATACAAAAAAGGGTGCGGTAACCTAGTCACCCAGCGTGACCTTACCAACGCTACCACGTCATAAATCGATCGTGTTTATCGCGTTCAATAAACTAACAATTATTTACATTATATTAAATGTGGTCACCCCTAAAACTGCACGCTGCTAACCTCTAGCAGACGATGCCAATAAAACTACCGTAACACCTTGCAAGGTTAAATTAACAGTCACAGAACATCTTTGAACTTGTAGAACATTCCAGACAACAAGTTGGTTTATAGACGACTGAACATATTTAATATAGGTCCTCATTTTCACCATGAATACGTAACAAGTTATCACACATCAAAGACACTTCCTAATCACAGTTCTAGGATACACTAGAGTTCAATCTTTCCAGACATCGTACGTCTGTCCTATAACCGTTTTCTTTATAGCGTTAATGTCAGCAACCAAATCTATTTAAATATGTATTTGGTATAACTATCACTTTTCTGATTATTAGTAATATAAAATAGTGATTCACACATCAAGTCTATGTATATTATATTAATATACTTTTGGCGTACATAGCCAGGCTCTATCCGCCTTATATATTCTCAATTGCGATTGCGTCCCACGATTTTCGCGTTTTATACTTCGGACTCAATGGTCCTTACACATTTTAATTTTATTGCTTTTCAAGCATTACATTTATGGTTATACGCTATTATACTTTTAAGTGGTTATACCATCTATTACACATTCTGAATCAGTGGCCATGCCACACATATTATACGCTTTGAATAAGTGGCCATGCCACACTTATGTTAAACACTGCCCGTTCGGCACTACAGCCACACATAGACTCTTGTAACTATGTTCAACGCGTCATGCATCGATATGTGCGATCCATTTCAGTATTTATTTAGCTGAGGTGTTTCGTGGTGCAACCATCCAAATGGAGCTCTGACCCAGATGCTTGCAAACCCCGAAACAATCCTCAACATCATCCCCCTCAATCCCAAATGTGGCATGTGTGAGAGTGGTGGAGAAGATGTACACGAATGTAATCTATGAATGTTAATCTATGACAATTATATTATAATTATATTAACATCCCATTAATACCAATGTTAGTCATAGAACTATACATATAGTCAAATATTTTAATAGTAAGAAATTAAAGTCAAATTCAATCATGTGAAGAAAAATTCCTGGATAACAGGTCAGCGAGGTTGTTGTCTGTTCCAGAGATAGGTACAATTGGAGTAACAGGAACCAATGGTGAATTCTCGCGTTCCGCATCGTTCTGGATGTGATGAAAGTAAGTGGTCTGTGGTCTGTCTGAATGTAGAAGTGTGTGCCAATTAAATACGTCGATAGCTTCTCAAGGCACCAGACCACAGCTAGTAATTCTCGTTCCCCTGTTGCATATTTCTGTTCGGCTGGGGTCAACTTGCGGGATACGAAAAAACACGGATGTGGTATCCCCTCATACCATTGTAGTAAACAGACTCCAATGCCGTAATTTGACACATCTGTTTGAATTACAAATAGAACATGTATGTTTGGCAACAATAAAATAGGCAGATTTGCAAATAACTTCTTGATTTTAATTAAAGCGCCATCGCACTCCGTTGTCCATATAATTTTATTTGGACTACCTTTGGCTAGCAGTCCAGACAATGGAGCAGAAATTTGTGTGAAATGTGGAATAAATTTGTGGTAAAAATTAACTAAGCCTAACAGGCTTCTTACTTGCTTCTTTGTAAATGGAGTAGAAATATCTAAAATCAGTTTGACTGTTGTGTCATCAGGATATAATCTATGGTTACCTATGCGGTGACCAAGAAATGAAATTTCCTGACAACCTATTTGGACCTTGGAAGGTCGCACAGTCAAACCGTGTTGGCGTAACGTAAGAAAAAGAGAAGACAAACTAGTAATGTGGTCTTCCCAAGAATCGTGAAATAGACAGATGTCATCGATGTATGTGATGACATCTTTTCGATTGCCAAGAAGGCGGCACATCATGCGCACAAAAGTGACAAATCATCGTTACACAACTCAATGAAATAAAGTGTTAGAGAACAGTGAAGTCAGTACAAAATAATGCACGTATCACTGATGACAGATGTAATCAGAGAAAATATCCGAAAAGAAAGCAATGTCGAGATTACTGAAATAAATATCATGTGCACAGAGATATAGACAGTAGCACAACGGACTATGGATGTATAAAAATAAAACATCCAAAGACAGAAGAAAACAAATAGGCCAACGCAACTACAAAGTGCGTGGTGTAGAATTGCGTGCGAGTTGCACATCTAAATAACGGTGTGCAAACCGAGAACCATTTTTGAATCTTACAGCCTTACGAGCATCATAATACCTCGAAAAGCGAACAAATGCTAGTTGGTGAGAGGAATGTTGAAGTTCGAACATACGAACAAATTCAACATCTCCGACACGTTGAAAAAATTTTCTAAGTGTATACCAAGTAACACTAGAAGGTAAATTACACACCACGACAGTGCAATTCAATGAAATATGATCTCGGCCAGGTCTGAACTGAGCCCTAGAATCATTGAACCTATTATGTGTTGTGCGATTAAAGCGCTTTAACGTATTCTTATGTTCCCTGCATGTCGCAATAGTGTGATAATCGTTGTTACACTTGCGATTATCGGAATGAGTATTAACCACTCCCATTAAAAAGGCACCGATACTGTCTCATGATATTAGCACATGACTGGTGAAATATTTCACCACCGGCCACTCGGAAATCCTTCCAGCTGAAATAGAACATTATGGTCAGAAGAATCAGTATTGTTTCACACGTTCATACCATATTCATAATCATTCTGAAATGGATGAAGAACAACACGATGCACAATAGCATTAACATATGTTAGATGATGCATGATGCATCAAATGTACCTCAAGACAATGGTCTTGAAAATAGCTACCGTTGTCACGATCAACAACCATAAGTGCATCTCTATGGGAATAAAAATAAACAAGTGCTTCCCTAACATCGAAATTTTTAATAGGTAAAAGCCGCACATATTTTACATTCGCAGTGAATTGAAAAAATTCACCTAGTGCCTGCCATGTCGAATCTGGTGGCAGATTTCGCACTAGTATGGTGCGTGAGTGTGCACCTTTATTCACCTGATAACTGCGGACATTATTCCTTCTTCTGGATGTACTATCCTTATTGTAGGGTGTATCATGCTGGCTGAACTGAGCATGAGACCTCTTGTTATTTATGCCTATAGGTTTAAAACATGTCTGAGATGACAGCTTAATTGGCATTTCAAATTTTTTTTTATCAGAAGCACTGGTATTAGTTCGAATAGGCCAGTTATTTTCATAATCTTTATCATTAGCAAGAAGTATCACACCTTGATCCTTATTAGTAACCTTACTGTTCTCTTTCACAACTTTATCAATACTCTTAAGAGTATATAAACTGTTAGCATGCAGTTTACAAAGAGGATGTTGGATAGTCTCAACCTCAGCATTAATTTTCTTCTGTTGACAAAACTGTGTTTATTGATCCTCATCATAATAAATGGATCCAACATGAACAACATCAGTCATAATCGAATCACATTGAACAGACTGGTCTGTACTTTTTCGAATCAGGTTCTGCACCTGTATAATATTTTTAGCACTTATGTTAGGCTTCTCAGGTCCAGAAGCAACCTGGTTCTGATGATCAAGGGACACATTTTTCCCTGTTAGCATAGAACGATTTGTTAAATCATTTGTTATACTGATTTCACTGCCACTGGCATGTCGCCAAGACTTCCACTCAGAAGAGGCAGTATTAATGTGAGTAGAATCACTGGTATCAGAGTGATGACGAGGGAAGTTGTACCTGCCTCGACATGATCTTTTCACTCTTTCAGGATGTGATGACCTGATCTTATCACCCTTAGTGGCCCTGACATTTTGTATACTAGTTTTCACATAACTAGTGTTTGACAATAAATGGTTGTTTATTACAACATCAAGTAAACTATCCACTCTTTTTCTTGCCTTAGCAATTTCCAAGTCTTTTAGTGAAATTTCTTCACTTTGCCTCTTGTTCAAGTCTTCAAGGTTTATAATTTTATTCCTCTCATTCATGAGTGATGTCTCACAATTAGCCATCTTATAAAAAATCAAAATATCCTGATGACACTGAAGGTCTGTTAGTTTTTGATCCTCAAGATCAAGTGCTGTCACTTTTTGTTTCAACTTTTCCTCCCACATGACTCTCTTTTTCTTCGCCAAATTTTTCAACCTTGTTATTATAGCCCCCTTCATATGAGGTTGTACTCGGGCAACTTGAACCTCAAGACCCTTAATTTGAGCAACTTGTGCTTGAATTCTGGCCTCCAAAGCCTCTTTTGCTTTACAAAACTTTTCTTTAATAACAGTAATTTTATCAGAATGGTCATCACTGATTTTGGAAATTTTATTCTGACATGCTGCAATGTTATGTTGCAGTACCAGAACCTCAGAGTTCAAAGCTTTATTCTCCCTCAAGGCAGTATCTAATGACTCCTTACAATTTGAAAAATCAACTATTAATGATCTAAAATTAGATCCATCCACATCTGCTTGGGATTTTAATACTTTCACCTCCTCATATAACTCATGAATCAATCTCTCCCTATCATCAATGATTCTCAACAACTTATTTTCCTTCCAATACCATTCTCCCTCCATTGAGAACTGATCACCTCTTTCAATCTCTACCTCCTCCAAATTTTCCATAATAAATTCCTGAAGAGCTGGTCCTTGTAACCCAGACTCCTTTTCTTGCCTGAGAAAATACTCAATGGCAGACATACTTCTCAATTATTGTGACAACAAATGGTCCACTAATACTTTAAATATAATATGAATACTATGTGAGTAATGTATTCAATAATTTTATCAACACTTCAAAACCACCCAAGTGTACTTCAAAATCACCTAACTTCATGTAACACTAAATAGTAACAGAGATGCTATATATACACTCTAAAATCAATCAATCTGTGATGTAAATATATTCTTCAATGTAAACTAGAAATGAGCACAGGTGACAATGGAAGGCACAAGAAAATGAAATACAGTGAAGTGATATATTCAATTATACGACACCACATAACAAATATAAAGCAACCAAAGAAGACTCAGACATATTAATTAGAAGAAAAGAAAATGTTTAAAATAACATTACAAAAATAAAGGAGACGAGTCGTCATTAAATGTACAAGTAGACAAGAGTTTAGATCACAAACGTATAAAATTATACACAGGACTGAAAATAGGTCATGTAAATTAAAAATGACGATCGACGTGACGTCACAGCTAAGCACGAAAAAATACTGGTTCGTTTAGCAAACTGAAGCGGTATTCTATAACGAACTAATCGTTAGCCTTTCAGTTTGCAAATACAAACACTGACCTTAACAGTCGTTACAATTACCTGAATTTTTCATAAGAAATTCCCAGGTAATAGTAAGCCCTACCAGCCTCCCACAGATATACAAAAAAATATAGATTGTACACATAATGATATATATATATATATATATATATATATATATATATATATATATATATATATATATATATATATATATATATATATATATAGATCTAAATATATATATATATATATATATATATACTGTTCAAAAAAAAGAAACACAACTTTTTTGGTATTACTTTTATAAAAGATATTCGCTGATTGGACATCAGTCAACCTATCGACTGTGTCCACCTGGTCATTAACTTCTCGTGGTTACCTGAATTGTACTCACCTCATGATTTGTGAGGTCATGAAAGAGGTCAAGGTCAAAACAACATTTTTGACAATAACTCGTGACAGGTTCATGAGAATCCCGTGAAACTTACTGAACACAAAACTCTCTGACCATATTACTGAATGCCTATAAAAGATTGACGCTCCTCGAATAAATTCAGTTGAAAATTCAATGCGCAAGTATGGCTCATCTCACTACAGAACAACGACTCATCATCATTGGACGTTTACAGACTGGACAGTCACAAAGTGTAGTGGCCAGACAATTTAATGTGGTTAGAAGCACCATTAGTTGCCCTTGGAGGCGATTTCAAGAAACTGGCTCAGTGGCAGACCGGCCGCGCAGTGGAAGACCCAGAGCCACAACTCCTGTCGAAGACCGCTTCATACGGCTGCGTCACCTCAGGAATCGACTTGCATCTGCGTCCTCCACAGTCCAGTCAATGTCAGCAGCTTGTTGAATTTCAGATCAAATGGTCAGGAACCGGCTGCACGACTCTGGTCTTTGGGGTAGAAGACCCTACAGAGGTCCTGTTCTTACGGACCGGCATCACCAGAACCGACTGCAGTGGGCAAACCAGCATCGTCAATGGACAGTTGGGAATGACTGGAGACGGGTTTGGTTTAGTGATGAATCATTTTTTTTTGCTCCAGCGACACGATAGATGGAGAAGAGTTTACCGCAGAGTCCATGAGCGCTATGCCCAGAACAGCATTGATGAGGCTCCTCCACAAGGTGGTGGAGGTGTACTGATGTGGGGGGCGATCAACTTCATGGGAAGAAGTGACCTGGTGCAAATTGAAGGACGCCTGAATGCCCAATGATACGTCGCTGAAATTCTTCGTCCTCATGTCCTTCCACTTCTGGCTGCATGAGGGTGGATTTTTCAGCAGGATAACGCTCAACCTCATGTGGCACAACTCACCACCCAGTTCCTCGCTGACAACAACGTCCAGACCATTCCGTGGCCAGCCATGTCATCAGACATGAACCCCATAGAACATTTATGGGATGAACTCGACAGACGACTCCGCCAGCGAGACATGGCTCCAACCAATCTCCCACAGTTGTCTCTTGCACTGCGGGAAGAGTGGGCAGCCATCCCACAACAACAGATCCAACGGCTAATCGGATCCATGTCAAGGAGATGTCGTTCTCTGATAGAGGCCAGAGGAGGTCATACACCTTACTGAAACGGAGGCCTCAGTCGCAAAGAATAAAAGTCCAAACCAAATTTAATGAACATCATTTCATTGTTAAAGTCTGAAAGTTTCTTCATGCCAAGATTGAAACATTAATTCCGTAAAATAAAATTTTGGTACAAGTTTAAAATTTGGTGTCCATTGCCACTGCAATAATGTTGCGTTTCATTTTTTGAACAGTATAGAACAGCAAGGATGACAGCGAAGTGACAGTGGAGTAGACTGAAGGCCAAAGCTAGTTTCATGGACAGACTAAAGTAGTTAAGTGCATTAATACAGTCAAGAACTTATCTTATTTTCACTCCTGCCATACTGAAAGATAAAAGACTGCACCAAGATGCAAACAGCTGTTTGAATCGTCCCAGTGAACAACTGATGTCCGGTTGATCGAAGACAATTCGTTCAACTTTGATATCGAACGACGATTCTCGAACTGCGTTCCATGGGTGATCTGGAACCACGGTTAATGTACAACTGTTTTCTGGTTCGGATCAGGATCAATATTCACTGAAGTAACGATAAGGTTGACCGCAGGACCCAGCGTTGAAAATTTTTCTGACCGTTTGATGCAGGAATGACTTGACCTTGACATTCGCAGGTTGACATGCGCATTTGATTTGGCCCACTTCTGACACCAGTTATGTTAAGGATTCTTTTTCCAGACTTGAATGATTGGGTTGCTGTTACACTTCAATTCAAGTATTCTGTATTCATCTCTTCTACCATCTCGGTTTATATTTATGATGTAGCTTCAGATTCATTTGTGTGATTATTAGAATGTTCGTTTCAGTGTCTTTTCAATAAAACTTTATATTCATATTATTTAGCAGTGTTTTATTTATTTATTCTTATTCTCAGCCTGTATGTAAAATGTTATATTCTGAACTGACCTTGCAAGGTTAAATTAACAGTCACAGAACATCTTTGAACTTGCAGAACATTCCAGACAACAAGTCGGTTTATAGACGACTGAACATATTTAATATAGGTCCTCATTTTCACCATGAATACGTAACAAGTTATCACACATCAAAGACACTTCCTAATCACAGTTCTAGGATACACTAGAGTTCAATCTTTCCAGACATCGTACGTCTGTCCTATAACCGTTTTCTTTATAGCATTAATGTCAGCAACCAAATCTATTTAAATATGTATTTGGTATAACTAACACTTTTCTGATTATTAGTGATATAAAATAGTGATTCACACATCAAGTCTATGTCTATTATATTAATATACTTTTGGCATTCATAGCCAGGCTCTATCCGCCTTATATATTCTCAATTGCGATCGTGTCCCACGATTTTCGCGTTTTATACTTCGGACTCAATGGTCCTTACACATTTTAACTTTATTGCTTTTCAAGCATTACATTTATGGTTATACGCTATTATACTTTTAAGTGGTATACCATCTATTACACATTCTGAATCAGTGGCCATGCCACACATATTATACGCTTTGAATAAGTGGCCATGCCACACTTATGTTAAACACTGCCGTTCGGCACTACGGCCACACATAGACTCTTGTAACTATGTTCAACGCGTCATGCATCGATATGTGCGATCCATTTCAGTATTTATTTAGCTGAGGTGTTTCGTGGTGCAACCATCCGAATGGAGCTCCGACCCAGATGCTTGCAAACCCCGAAACAATCCTCAACAAGCACATACATGCATACACTAGATGTGAACCAACGAAGAATGAGAAGTCAGTGATCGATTATGCCATTGTTAGGAGGAGCTCATTCAAATATGTCCGGGATACTAGAGTCTGGAGGGGGCCAGAGATTGGAAGTGATCACTACCTGCTTACAATCAAAAGAACAACTGAAAGAGTTGCTCAGCCTAGGAACTGCCCAGCATCACGCAAGAAACCAAGTAAACGAACGGAAGAAATGAGCATTAAGACCTACAAGCTGAGAGAGCCAGAAATTAAGACCAGATATCAGGGGCTTATTGCTACAGCGGTGAGAAACACAGAAGAACAACCTGATGACTTGGAACCCCTGTGGCTTAAATTCAAGGACATCATAAAGACAGCTGCTGCAGAAGCATGTGGTGAAGTCCGACTTGGGAACAAGAGAAAGAGGACACCTTGGTGGACAAAGGAAGTCAAAGAAAAAATAAGAGAGAAGAAAATGGCATGGAAACAATACTTAGGAGCTAAAAACATAGCAGGACAAATAGAGAAATATAGAGAATATGTGATACTCAGAACAGAAGCAAAGAACAGGGTGCTAGCAGCAAAACAGAAGTCCTGGGAAGAATTTGGAGAAAAGCTAGAAAAAGATACGCAAGAAAACCAGAAATTGTTCTATAAGACCCTAAAGAACATGAGGAAGGAAAAACAATGCCCTCTCAAATTTATAAAGGACAAGCAAGGCAAATTGCTTACTGCCCCGAAGGAAGTAATGGAAAGAATATTTCTCAGAACTCCTTGATGGTGAGCAAGGTCAAGCATCAGAAATGATAACCACTAGCACAGAAGAGGAAACAAATGGTGATGAAGATGACATAAAGATGGAAGAACTGAAAGCAGCACTGGAGAAAATCAAGATGGGCAAAGCAGCAGGGCATGATGGTATAACACCAGAAATGGTTAAGTACATGGGAGCATCAGGCGACCTATTACTCTTAACTCTTAGTATACGAGCTAATTTCATGACTACCTTTACAGATTTTGCAATAAATAATTTATTTATAAAGTGTTATATATCAAAATGTGAAGAAATGAAACCCCTATATCATGCACGTAACTAAATTGTTCAGTGGTTTTAAACATGCATTCACCTATGCATTTTCTCTATTGACGGGGATCGATCATCGGCCTTTCTAAGAGGCCGCTCGTATACTAAGAGTTAAGGGTCGTACAGGCAGCGTGGTGCAACAAGACCATACCAAAGGACTGGGAGATTGCCATCATAACACCAATTTTCAAAAAGGGTGACAATCGACAATGTGGAAACCATAGAGGCATATCCCTTCTCAGTGTCCCTACTCTAGAATCCTAGAGCAGAGACTCCGACGCCTAGCTGAGCCACAGTTGGATGAGGTCCAGTGCGGATTCCGAGCAAACTGAAGTACTCAAGACCTAATCTTCACACTCAGACAGCTGAGTGAAAAGGCCCTTGAGTATAAGAGTGAGATCCATCTTTGTTTCATAGATCTGGAAAAGGCATTTGACAGGGTCCCCTGGAGCAAACTTTGGGACTGTTTGGCAAGGAAGAACATTCCAGCACCTCTGATTCATGCTATACAGAGCTTCTACAAGTCTTGCAGAAATTATGTGAGGACAGCAAACCATAAGTCAGAAGAGTTCAGGACCACCACTGGTGTAAGACAAGGTGATATCCTGTCACCTTATCTTTTCATACTCCTCATGAATGATGTTATCAAGTCATGTAAGGAGAGAACAAGAAAGTATTCAGTGGGGTACTGGAAGATGAGACAGGTATGTATTTCAGAGCTGGCATTTGCTGATGATGTTGCCCTGATTGCTAAATCAGAGGCACATCTCCAATCCAACCTGCAAGTCTGGAAGAAAGAGCTGGAGAAGAGAGGGATGGTCATAAGTAGCTCTAAAACAAAATCCATGGTGATATCACGAGAAGAAAGAAGACATCAGATTAAGCTGGGAGAACAGGTCCTGGAGCAGGTCGACCACTTTAAATATCTCGGAGCTGTTGTTGTTGTTCGTCCATCACGGGTGATGAAGACCACTCTGTTCATCCAATTATTTAAGAATATGTTAGGTTAGTCTATGGGTACGAAGGTGACTGAAGAGCCCGATGCGGGCCTGGAAAGATCTTGGACAGTGTGGGCAGGGAATGTTTGCTTCATGTGAAGGTTTTATTTCACGGTCCTTTCTAGCTTGTCTCCGCTGTTCCGCTGCTGCTCTTCTGGATGATTCGCATGCTGCTGCACCTTTACGAAGAGATGTGCGCCAAGCAGTTCGGTCTTGCGCAGCAGCTTCCCATGTGTCTGGGTTTATGTCAAAGGTTTTCAATGACGTCTTTAACGTGTCTTTGAAGCGCTTCTTTTGGCCACCATGGGAGCGTTTACCCTTCTGCATCTCACCATAAAAGAGTATCTTTGGCAGTCGATGGTCTGGCATGCGGACTACATGACCTGCCCAGCGAATTTGTGACTGCATCAAAATAGTATCAATACTAGGGATGCCAGCTCTGTCAAGAACGGCGGTATCCGGGATCTTGTCTTGCCATTTGATGTTCATTATCTTCCTGAGACACTGTATGGAAGTGGTTTAGCTTCTTTACGTGGCGCCTGTATACAGTCCATGTTTCACATGCATATAGCAGCACTGGAAGCACCGCAGCTCTGTCTGTAGACTAATGCCACTTCGATGCCAAACGTTGGTGTATAGTCTGCCAAATGTGCTGCTGGCTTTGGAGATCCTGGTGTTCACCTCATCATCAATGACAATATTCTGGGATAGTGTGCTACCAAGGTATGTGAATCTGTTCACAACATTCAGTTTCTCACCATTAACCTTGATGACTGGCTCAGTATAAACTGTGCCAGGAGCTGGTTGGTACATGATTTCTGTTTTCTTCGTGTTGATGGTAAGCCCAAAGTTGGCGCAGGCTTCGGAGAATCTATCCACACTATGCTGCAGATCAGCCTCTGAGCCAGCATTGAGGGCACAGTCATCAGCAAACAGAAGATCTCTGATGGTGTGTGATTTGACCTTGGTTTTTGCTTGAAGCCTCCTAAGGTTAAACAATTTTCCATCAATACGATAACTAATGTCGATTCCCGTGTCCCCGTCTCTAAAAGCATCAGTCAGCATAGCAGAAAACATGATACTGAACAGAGTTGGTGCAAGTACGCACCCTTGTTTAACTCCATTTGAGACGGGGAAAGGCTCTGATAGCTCACCGTTTTCCTGAACTCTAGCCTGCATTCCATCATGCAGTTGCTGCACTATTGTGATAAATTTCTTTGGGCAGCCGTATTTCGCCATGATCTTCTATAGACCCTCTCTACTGACCGTGTCGAACGCCTTTGTCAAGTCGATGAAAGCTGTGTACAGGTCACAGTGCTGTTCTTGGCATTTTTCTTGTAGCTGTCTTGCAGCGAACACCATATCTGTGGTTCCACGTTCTTTCCGGAATCCACACTGACTTTCAGGTAAAAGACCTTTGTCAAGATGAGCCGTAAGGCGATTCAAAAGGATTCTGGCGAATATCTTCCCAGCGATTGATAAAAGAGAGATGCCTCGATGATTGTTGCAGTCTTGGCGATTACCTTTACGTTTATATAGATGTATAATTGAGGCATCTTTGAGATCGTGTGGGATGGTTTCACTCTGCCACATTTGCTGGAAGATCATATGAAGTTTCTCTATCAGAACTGCACCGCCATCTTTATAAACCTCAACAGGAATTGAATCGGAGCCAGGGGCCTTTCCACTAGACAGTTGACGAATCGCTTTTTTAGTTTCCTCCAGAGTTGGTACATCATCTAATGCTTCATTTATAGGAATTTGGGGCAGGCGGATGATGGCTTCGTCGTTAATAGATGATGGCTGGTTCAAGATATTATTAAAATGTTCAGCCCAGCGTTGGAGCATTTTTTCCTTCTAAGGTGTCAGTAAATGACTGTTTGATTTTTGTCTTCTTTAGTTTGGTGACATCCAGCCTCTTTTGAGTTTTCTTCCCCTGAGGGCGCCTGGCTGGTTGGATACGAATTTTAAGTTTAGATACAATGAGGCGATGATCAGTCCAGCATTCGGCACCACACATGGACTTGGTCACCCGGACATCTTGCCTGTCCTTCTTCCTAGTTCTTCTTCCTAACAATTACATAGTCAATTAGGTGCCAATGCTTTGAGCGAGGGTGCATCCAGGAGGTCCTGTTGCGGGTAGGAAGTCGAAAAATGGTGTTGGTGACAAGGAGGTCATGTTCTGCGCAAGTCTGGAGGAGACGAAGTCCATTACTGTTACAGCGACCCACGCCGTACCTACCAATAGTGCCATTCCAGGAGATGTTATCTGAGCCTACTCTTGCATTAAAGTCACCAAGAATGATGAGCTTAGCTGCTTTAGGAACTGATGCAATGACTGCATGTAGATCTTCGTAAAACTTATCCTTGACATCATCCTGGTTTGTCATAGTTGGTGCATATGCGCTAATGATGGTGGCATGTTTTCTTCCATAGAACAGAGGGATCTTGACCGTCATGAGTCGGTCATTTATTCCCTTTGGGGGCCCCGCTAACTTGCTGACAATTGCTGTTTTGATTGCAAATCCAACCCCTGCTTCTCGTCTTTCTTCAGTTCCTCTTCCGCTCCAAAAGAATGTATAACCTGCACCCTCGGAGCTATTATAGACCAAAAGGGAGGCATCAAAGAAGAGTTGGCCACTCGAAAAGCAGCAGCTGGGAGACTTTTTCAGGCCATAAATCGAGGATTCCTCAGCAAGAGAGAGGTTGGTAAGAAAACGAAGATGGCTGTATACCAATCCACCTATGGCCCAGTCTTGACATATGGATGCGAGTCATGGGCAATGACTACAACCCACAAAAGCCAGATCCAAACCTCAGAAATGAGGTATCTGAGGAAGGTGGTTGAAGTAACAAGAAGAGACATGGTCCGCAACCAGACGATACGTCAAGGCCTAAAATCCCACCCCCTGCAGACCTAAGTAGAACAGTCACAACTAAGATGGTTTGGCCATGTCTGCAGAATGGGAGAAGATCAACTACCACAACAAGCATGGGAAACTAAGAGCCAGGGATCCAGACCCCCCCCCCCCCCCCCCCCCCCCCCACCACCCCCCCCCCCCCCCCCCCCCCAGGACGACCCAGAGTCCGCTGGGAGGACAACATTAAACAATCTTTGAAGGACCGAGGACTAGAATGGAACCAGGCCAGGAGGAAGACAGCCATAGGATAGTCTGGCGCTCTCTCTTCCAAACCTCTACACCTCACGGTAGAAGTTGAACGACTAAGTAAGTAAGTAAGATAGATGAACTGAGTCAACAAACTAAGGTGAGCACTAACATTAGGAGATTTATAATGACTGATGACAGTTGTAGGCAGTAACAGCAAGGGAAATTTGTAATGGCTGGTGACAGCTGTAGATAGTAACATAAAGGGAGATTTATAATGACAGTAACAGCAAGCTAGATTTATAAGTACTGAAGACAGTTGTGGACAGTAATAGAGATTTACAATGACTGATGACAGTTGTAGACAGTAACAGTTAGGGTGGTTTGTAATGACTGATGACAGTTGTATACAGTGACAGCATGTCAGATTTGTATTTACTGATGACAACTTTAGACAGTAAAGGAAAGGGAGATTTATAATGACTAATGACAGCAATAGCAAGGAAGATTTGTAAAAACTGATGACAGGTGTAGACAGTGGAAGCAAGGGAGATGTAACCCCAAGGGAGATTTGTAATGGCTAGTGACACTTGCAGACAGTAACAGCAAGGGGGATTTATAATTACTGATAACAGTTGCGGACAATAAAGGAGATATGTAATGCCTGATGACAATTGTAGACAGTAACAGTAAGGAAGATTTGTAATTACTGGTGACAGGTGTATACAGTAACATCAGGGGAGATTTTTAATGACAGTAACAGCAAGGTAGATTTATAATTACTGATGATTTGTAAGGACAGTCATATACATTGACAGCATGGACGATTTGTATTTACTGATGACAGTAAGAGCAAGGGAGATTTGTAATGACAGAAAGATCAATTTGTAATGACTGATGACAGTTGTAGACAGTGATAGCAAGGGATATGTAACCCGTAGAGAAATTTATTATGACTGATATTTATAGGCAGTAACAGCAAGGAAGATTTGTAATGACTGGTTACAGGTGCATACAGTAACATCAAGTGAGATTTATAATGACAGTACCAGCAAGGTAGATTTATAATTACTGACGATAGTTGTAAACAGAAAGGGAGATTTATGACTGATGACAATTATAGACAGAAATAGCAAGGGAGATTTATAATGACTGATGACAATTGTAGACAGTAATAGCAAGGCAGATTTATGACAGATGAGAGTAAAAGCAAGAGAGATTTATTATGACCGATGACAGTTATAGACAGGGACAACAATGGAGATTTATAATGACTGATGACAGCTGTAGACAGTGATAGCAAGGGAGATTTATAATGGCATGACAAATGTAGACAGTAATAGCAAGGCAGATTTATGACTGATGACAGTAAAAGCAAGGGAGATTTATTATGACTGATGACAGTTATAGACAGGGACAACAAGGGAGATTTTGAATGACTGATGACAGTTGTAGACAGTAACAGCATGGGGAATTTGTAATGACTGACGATAGTTGCAGAAGGTGACAACAATGGAGATTTGTAATAATTGATGACAGTTGTGGAGAGTGACTTAGATGATGAGTTCCTGGTGGTTTTTGATGAGACCGAGAAAGAATAGATCTGCTGCATCTTGTGGTAATTTGTACAAGGCAACTAATATGAGATTGTGCAAGAGGCCCGCAACATCATCATGTAAACAAAATTGCTTGTCAAATCTCTACAAAAGCATGTGACTGCTTGGTGCAGGCTTCCTGCAAGGGGACCAGCTGTAGTGGTGGTTTCTTGCTTCATGGGCAGAATGAATAGAGAATAGCATTTATAAAACTTGTATGAAGAGAGATAATAAGACAAGGTCATCTTATTGTCACAAGTTGCTAGTCTGCAGAGTGTTTTAGTTGATACTGTCAGGTGAGAGCACCCACATGATTCCAGGCATCATTTCTTAATTTCTTTAAGCTACAAACAAATATATTTTCATTATTTGATATTTATTTGAAAATGTTTCTTGTCTCACATACATCCTTAGACTGTCTATCTGGGTATGGTTGCCCTGAGTTTGGTGGCAAGGACCTACGCTGATGTATGGATGATTCAGAATGGAACTTCCATTGAGAGGTGAAGCAGTTTGACATATCTTTGCTGTTGTTATCACCATTTCAGTTTCTAATAAGACGAAGATGGCTGTATACTGCTCTACCTATGTTCCAGTCTTGACTTACAGATGTGAGCCATGGGCAATGGCTACAACCCATAAATGCTAGCTGCAAACCTCAGAAAATTCAGTTTTTGAGGAAAGTTGACAAAGTAACACAAAGAGACATGGTTCACATCCAGATGACACGTCATGGCCTCAAAACCCAGCCACTGCAGACATGAGTGGAACAGTCCCAGTTACGATGGTTTGGCCATGTCTGCAGAATGGGAGAAGATTAGCAACACACAACAAATATAGGAAACCAAGAGCCGGGATCCATACCTCCAGGTAGACCCAGAGTGCATTGGGAGGACAACATTAGACAGTGTCTGAAGGACCGACGACTACATTGGTACCAGGCAAAGGAGGAAGACAGCCAATAGTATGGTATGGTGCACTCTCTGGCAAACCTCTACACCCAAGGTAGAAGAGGAACATCTAAGTAAATAAGTAAGCAATTTCTAATGATGTTGTTGATGAATTTGTATGTGGGTGACTGAGACTACAACAGATGATGATGATCTGCTACATCATTTTGATGCTCTTCTCCTCTACTCCTGTTTTGTAGTGCTATCATTGGAAGAGATGCCCAACAGTTCAAGGTCTTGTTGCTGAAGTTTATTTATGCCATGCCTACAGTAAGTGTCAACACATCAACATTTTAACAGTAAATGTCAGCACATTCACATTTTAACAGTAAGTGTCAGCACATTCACATTGGTCAGTAACCAACAGTCTTGTTTCTTCACTTGTATGTAAATGTTATCATCCAGTCTGTCTGTCATCCATCTTCATTTGTGGACATTCACTTGTATCTGTTTAGTTTCTTTACCTAAACAGTAATTGTCTTTCTGCAAGGTTATATTTGTTTCATATTTTGTACTGTCAAAGACTTGCATTTTGAATGTTCATAGAGTGGTTTAGAATCCAGCCAGGAATTTATTTTTTAAATGTTGGGTAGTTTTATACAACATCCCATTCCCATACATTTTATTTTATTTATTATTTTTTTTTTGGGGGGGGGGGGGGGGGGTTTATCTCTTGTTAATATTTGCAACATTATCTTTTCAATTCAGTTGATGCTTAGACAGTACATCTGGTTTTCTTTATATCCACAGATATCCTTAGTCAACAACTTACTGAAGGTAAAATATCTTTATGCTTTGTCCGTGGAGTAGTTGCTGAATTAGTTTACTTTTATCCAAGTTCATAACATTTTACAACTATAGGCATACATTTCTTTTAGATAAAGAGTAATATAAATATATTGTAATGAAACTAGTACAGACATCTTGATAATGGTTGACTATAGAAGAAAATGACTCGGTAGAGGAAAGACAAACACTCAGTAAAGGAAAGACAATCACTCAGTAAAGGAAAGACAAACACTCAATCAAGGAAAGACAATCACTCAATAAAGGAAAGACAAACACTTAATAAAGGAAAGACAAATGCTCAGTAAAGGAAAGACAATCACTCAGTAATGGAATACTGTTACCACTATGTTTGAGGGTTTACATGAGTAGTACATATTATGTTCAATTACTGTTGATGGTGGTGGATGGTGTGGTATAACAAGGACTGACAAGTACAGAGTCAGTGAGGTCAGGCTTACGGATGGCCGACTGATGTGTAAGTAAATTACTGTCAACAAACACGAATGTAGAAAGGTTCTGCCATACCAACACAGGCTATAACCACACACTACAGTACACGTAATAGTCCAGAAAACGTTGCAACGAATGGTAACGTTTAAATAGTTTATTACGCCACAGTCACGTAAACATCATCATAACATAGGACGACACTTCATAGCAAATCATGGTGGATCAGATAAGTAAGTTCATTTCGTACACATACAGCCAAAAATAGTCATCCAAACAAAAGACGTGCATCGCAGTCTCAATAGGCTGTAGAATGCAGTAACTCATAGCATAAGTCCCTTTAGCGCAATATCCAAAGATTCGGCTACAGGTACACAACTTAAAGTACAAAGGCTGCAGAACACAGCAGCTCACGTTTCATAAAGGTTTACATCCATATCTCTATAAGTGACGAAGATCACTGGTCGCTTACACAGTGGCATGCAATGGCTTCTAGTAGCAAGGGAAAAAATCCATCAGAAAAAAACATGAATCAAATCATGGCCGGTGCAATCCCTGGCCTCTATAATAAATCCATCCGACTTCTTACAAAATATATAATGCCGGCGTACTCCCTGGCATCTGGGTAATATCTCTTAGAAAATAATCCATAAACTCCTGGGAGAAAGAACATTCCCGACAATAATCTCTTTATCTTTTCTTCAAAACATTATCCTCTTAAATTACCAAATTCCCTTCATAGGAAAACACAAATACGCCAGGACACACTAGCGAAAAGGAACGACCTTCTCCAAGCTCTGCCCGCCAAAAACCCCCCGCAAACTCAGTTGCTTAAAAAAGTTCAGTCTCTATGAATTTGTTCAAGTGCTAACACGCAGCCCGAGACGTGAGCTCAATTCATACGCCTGTTTCCGCTCGAACTGTATCTAGAACATTCGAGCAGATTCCCTAACAAACCAACTGGGTATACAAAACATCATCATCACCCAGAGCATGTTTACAAGGGTGATTACTAAAAACTGACCTGTGCATACAAGTCTTTTAACGCTTAACTCCCCTACATTAAAGTATGACTTAACAAATACGAACACTCAATAAAGGAAAAACAAACACTCAGTAATGGAATACAAATGCTCAGTAAAGGAAAGACAATCACTCAGTAATGGAATACGAACACTCAATAAAGGAAAGACAAACACTTAATAAAGGAAATACAAACGCTCAGTAAAGGAAAGACAATCACTCAGTAAAGGAAAGACAATCACTCAGTAATGGAATACAAACACTTAATAAAGGAAAGAAAAACACTCAGTAAAGGAAAGACAAACATTCAGTCATGAGCTCTGTATTATGAGTGTTGTGTGTAGATAGTAAACAACATTAGGGGTATGAATAACACGACGCCACTTGTACAGCTCCATGACATTTAATAGAACATTCACATAAGTCCTGAACATCAATAATATCGTCACGCATGCATAACATCACACTCAGGCTGACACTGCCTGTGGGAAATAACTCCTAACAATACTTCCACGGACTGGCTGACCATCCACACACTAACAGTACACACAACACGTTTCTATGTGCGGCATTCAATCCTCGCACGAATCCATTCACCATACAGGTGTAAATCATTTATCCCAAGTGACTGGCGGCATGCAACATCACCATATAAATTCTACTCCAATATATCTTCCAGGCGGACAATACTCAACGCCTTACTCCACTGTAGCTCCAAAGGCGGGACCAACTCGTCGCCTTAATATGTTCTCCACGAACATTACCTAAAGTTCCTCCAGAACACCCCTAGGCGGGAAGACGTCGCCTATACAACAATATGTCAGACATAATTCCTATATTCATAATCACTATATAATTATCTCCACTGTCACATAATACGAGCACCCAGCTCGATCACAAATCACAGCCTCAAGCACACCACTTGGCTATCAAGCCCAGACTACCTCTAGTCACATCCGGGTACTCTCTCAGCCACCCAGACTTGTTCACCAAACACGCTTTCTCCATGCGCATGCCCCAAGTCACAACATACTGACATGAAATCAGACATAAACTCAATCCCTGAGTTAAACTTAAATATTGACAACCTCAGTGACCCTTACTTTGACTCACTCCATCATCCACCTATGAAACTGCTCTGTGACAACTCAGTAATGGAATACAAACACTTAATAAAGGAAAGACAAACCCTCAGTAAAGAAAAGACAAACGCTCAGTAAAGGAAAGACAATCACTCAGTAAAGAAAAGACAATCACTCAGTAAAGGAAAGACAAACGCTCAGTAAAGGAAAGACAATCACTCAGTAATGGAATACAAACACTCAGTAAAAGAAAGACATGTATTTTATAGGCCATTACCACCACCACAAATGTACACGGTATTATTGGACAGCACAGCTCAACTTTTCAACATGACAGAAAATACTCTTGAAAATATATCGATGACTGATGCAACATTTTCTTATCTTTAATGGTGAAGATTCCAGAACACAGCTCTTGTTCGACATTAAACAATAATTTAATCTAAACAGTACTTTGGCTTGTCTTTGGTCGTCTTCTTAGAGGCTGGAGTAATTCTAAATTGTCGGTCGTTTATCAAGTCCTAAGCTATCTAGTTAGTCATATCATCAAGTGCAATCAACTGTTTTAGAATTCCTAATATGAAATTCTCACATGGAAGTTCTATCAAACAATCGTCTGCATGAGAATCACTGATCTAAATTCTCAATAGCAAACTGTATTAAACATAGTTGTTCCTGTTCCAGAATGATATTGATACTGCAATGGTTCTCATCTTATCAGATTGTAATAACAAGCTCCCGTTTACGTAACTAATTTGAGAACCTCTCTCTTAAAGTCTACACAATGATTTTTTATGAGAATGTTCCTTTGCTACATGATCAGCTTTAAACTGCAGCATATGGCTGAGATTATTGGAAGCTCGTAGAAAGATCTCTTGATGATTTGTAAGTTTGCTTTTTGTCTTATCTCGCATCGTCACTACTTATTAGAACGTAAAGGTTTGTTACCTCATTGTGCTGGCAACGTCTCACTGATGATGTTGTTGGTAGTGCTAGAGGTTTCTATTTCAGATGATGATGATGAACTACCTTAGTTACATCTGCTAATGACACTTAAAAATTCTTGGTGAGCTCTTTGTTACATCTACAAGCTATTACTAACTCCTAATTTAGCACTTTATCCTAGGATAAAGAGAGAGGGATAGTACCTCACAGTGAGAGACAGCCATATCCTTAATGGATAGTCAGGATTCTGTTTGGTTCCCCTCTTTTTATCTAGCTCATGTTTGGTCCACGAATACTGCTTGTGTACGGCGGTGGCCACATCCCTGGCAACAGTCTTGGCTGACTGGCTAAACTACATGAGTGAAGTAGGAGCAATCTTACTCAAGGGAATGTCCATCCCTAGTGTTGAATGTCCTTTTGTTGTTAATGGTCTTTGGTCGGTTGTTTGACTTTCATATTAAATTCCTGACAGTATCTTTCCTTTATTGTTATTATATTGTTCATCTTGAGTCAGTCGTGCTTTAGATGGTAAAGTGCAAATGATGGTATAACTTCAATTCAGCATGAATGACTCCACAACGCATCTTGTATACGAGCCCATAAATACATGCATAGTTTAATACTGAACAAAGACATCTCATCAAATAGCATTGGCATAAATTTTTTTTTTTTTTTTTTTTTCCTTAACCAGCGGCAGTTGGGCTTTCAGCCCTTCGGCCCAATGACATGTCATTGCGAGGCTGGGGAACCTGAGGACTTTCCTTCCAACCCGGTCAGGAGCTTCGCTCCTTCCCATCCACAGAGGGTTTATCACAGGAGCCGTTCAGGCTATTCAGTCAAATTTCCGGCCGTAAACATTTCTTCAAACGCCGACGCCCGGGTTTGAACCATGAACACCTGGTCGCCAGTACAACGCCGAAGCCATTACACCAGCGCGGCTCCCTTGGCATAAATCAAATACATAAGCTCCGTGCAGTTATAACAGTCTCCTTCAAGTAAATCCTTTAACGTCAAAAGGTATAGTTGTTTACACGTGATTCCGTATGTCGGTAATCCGGTAACGAACCGCTATAGTTTTGGCAAAGAATAATGATTCTGACAAATCACAATATAATACCTGCAGTTCTTCATCTAAGGAAATTCATACAAACAAATTGGAATGCTTCGCTCTTGCATCCATAAATGAGATAGCTGACCCCATCACTTATCTCCATGAAGAAAACTACTGCACCATATAATACATAACAGGAGCTATCAATAATGCGTCTAACTCGGACGGCATTCGGAGTCTAAAGGGTCAATGTAATATGTTGTCAAGCGGTATCTTAACAACTTACCGCGTCATACTTTATCCTAGACAACTCTATAAATTTGCGTTCAATACCGTGAAGCTCGAAAGCCTCTAAAATTTATAGCATACCCCCAAGTTAATGTGAAATTATAAAATGCACACAATTGAAGTGGCTAACATCATTACACGAGTCGTAACATTTCCCTGACCGACCGGGGTAAAAAAATCTATTATATAGATTTTAAAAATAATAATGCGATTAATTATAATAATAACGCGATTAATTGTTGCAAAAAATTTTTTAAATTCCCGACATACGGTCCCGCGATGTTTTGAACAAAAACAGTGTTGGAGGTCGCTGTCAAAGTATTAAAAATGTCATATAATAACTACATTAACTAAAGAAAAGTCAACAGTCAGAAAGGAAAGTGACTTATTACCTAATTAACTACTCTAAGTTATAAAACTAAAATATAATTATATTATATTATATAACTAAAGTATTATATACAAAGAAAACAAGGCAAAGAATACGCAATGAGTATATGAGCAAATAGAAATGACAGTATGGAAATGAGATGATGGTAGGTGTGAAAGAATAAAAGTAATTTAAGAATAGTAGATTAATAAAATTAATTATGAACTATCTATCTAAGTAAGAACTAAAATAAATTAAGTTACATATTCAGACTAAAATATTCTATCTAACATCTAAGATATAAAAGTTAATCATAATATTAAATGTAAATAGTATTGTTGTATTAATCTTTATGTTAATACCAAGATAAGTAATATGTTACTTAATATTAACTAATGTTTAGTTTACTGTATACACTTGATATCCATAAGTGTCACTCATACGAAGTCTATTATCATTAATCATAAAGAATATCAATGTTCATTATTTCTCAATTGCAGTAAATGTTCCTTCTGTAGTCGTAGTCACGAAGTGTTCGAATACAATCTTGAATGTGTGTCACGTAAATGTTTCCATTTAGTTAAAGCGCAAATTGATGGCAAATCGTTCTGTACAAATAGTAGATTGCTATGGACACTATCCAAAGTCCATAATAGTAAACAAGGAAAACCAAGAAAGGGTTTTCAATCACACTGTAATTCTGGATGATAAAATGTACATTGTTGTTGAGTTTCTAGTAGTAATCGATTATATGTCCAACATCAATTTCGTGGTAGAGAATAACGAAGTATCACGATCAGTCATTGGAAACCACTTGGAAGCAATGAAAGTTTATTGAAATATTTTCAAATATGTTCATGTCCTACTCGTTTATGACTTGAAATGTACTTGTCCTCATCACTTGACCATGTCTTTATCAACGAGAAGATGCATAGTAAGTTGAATGTCCAGACTTCTGGCGGATTTGAACATAAAATTTTCTTGTTGAAGATTAGTATTCATCGCATCAGCATAGTTAGTAATGTGAATACATCTTGATGTACTTAAAGTTAATTGTACCGTCTGTTGACAGTATTCAATCATGTTGCCAATTAGATTCGCATCATCGTTTTACGTTTGATTTGGAACCATCACATTACTCGACTTTGAAATAGTTTCAACTGTAAACTTGGTCCTGAGGTAAACCAAAACTTAAGTCGAAATTGCCTGCATCTGATGAAGAGCATAAATTTTAGTAACATATGTTGACCTCAAAATAGGAGGTTTAACAAAAATTTCCCTATAAATTTAGTGAACGCGGTGTTATATTCTTCAATACACGTTTCATTCACAAGTATGCCCATTCATAACAAAATAGACAATATACTAGCTTATGCTGCATTGGCTGAGCAAAAGCGTAACAATCAACGAAGTTACTGTCTATTTTAGGCATGTAAAAATAACATAAAGACGAAAAGACAAAGTGTCATAGTAGACAAGACAACAAAAGTGTCACCTAATAGAAAAGCCTACATTAACTAGGACATATAAGAATAAATGAATAGGAAAGAAAAGAAATGATGACTGACTATGCTGAGTCATCAAAGAATGTGCGACAAAACGTGTGAACGTAACATGTTATCTGCGTGATGCAGAATCAGGTACTAATTGTAACCTGAGAGAATGGTGATGAAAGTATACACCATTGTCACGCTCCGTAACCAAACGAGCGTCTCTATTGGTACTGAAAATAACCAACGCCTCACCATACCTGCAATTGGTAGGTGGTAACAGACGTACAAACTTAACGTCTGCTGTTTACTGAAAAAAATTACTAAGTGACTGCCATGTAGTATATTGTGGCAGATTACGCACGAGAACGGTGCGAGAATATGCACATTTCCCAATATGAGTAGTCTCATTGTCACGAAAATGTGAACACGAGAGATGTGTATGTTTAGTCACATGAGAAACGTTAACATTTTTAATTGTCCTAGATATGGTATCCTTATTAGTTAATGTCACATGCTGATTTAATTTAGCATGATATCTATCATTATGCCTGGTAGTAGGTTTGAAGCATGTTGTTGACACCTGCTTGCTGGGCAAAGTAAAAACTTTGCCGACAGACTTATTGGCTTTAATTTTACCATCTGAGTTACACATAACTCTAACACTATGAATTGGCTGTGGTGCACCACTTCACATACCTAGGGTCTACCATCAATGACAAACTCTCACTGGATACAGAAATCGACAGCCGCATTGGCAAAGCTGCAGCTACCTTTGCCCGCCTCACATCGCGTGTTTGGGGAAACTCTAAACTCACAATGAAGACCAAAGCTGCGGTATATAATGCCTGCGTCACCAGCACACTCCTATATGGCAGCGAGACCTGGACGACCTATGCTAAGCAAGAAAGAAGGCTCAATACCTTCCATTTGCGGTGTCTATGCCGCATCCTCGGCATCTCGTGGAAAGATAAAGTGACAAATGTCGAGGTGTTGTCACGTGCTGGCCTTCAAAATATGTATACGCTTCTTAGACAACGGATGGGTTTGAAAAAAAAATCGAAAAAAGGTGATTCGTCTTACGAGGACAAAAGACAAAGAAAATAGTCTACGTTACGGCCACAAGGCCTTCGTCAGGAAAGGAAAGAAAGTAAAGGCTAGATAGGACACATAAAAACTAAATAAAATAAAAACTGGGTACTTCCCTGAAGGCAAGAACCGAAATTCTATCAAAATCGCTGTCTGTTGATGACCGCGTGGCTGAACAGAAAGCGACTTCCGCCGCCGGATGTACACAATGCATACTAAGAAACTAAAAAACGAAACCGGACAATAAACTACCCAACGTGATAAAAGTGGGGACTGGAAATAGAAGAGGACAGAATGAGTGGGAGATAAATAAATATGAAAAAAAAAAAAAAATGTATATGGCATACAAATAGAAGAATAGGATAAGAGTGGAAAGAGTAAAATAGAGCAAGAGAGGAGAGGGACCTCAGACAAAGGTGTGAAAAGTGTTGAGACCGGCTGGTTTTAGACACCCCATGCGGTGGATAAGACGGTTCTCAAGCTGTTCTCGGCTGGCAGTGTCAGAGGAGCAGGATCGGATATTGGGCGAAGAGAGGCTTACACAAGAAGCAGAGGTGAGGAGAAAACGTCGAAAGGAGCACCAGGAAAATAAGCAGCTGAGGGCTGTCACCTCAGGGGCGCATTCCCATAGTCAGTTATGACTGAAGGGGCTATTATTATTATTATTATTATTACTATTTTTATTAGGAACATCTTTTCCCTTTTTTTCCACTTCAACAGTTTTCTTAAAATCAGGTGCCCGCTGATCATGTCGCCAAGACTTATTACCTGAATTGGCAGTATTATTCTGTCGAGGGAAGGTATATCTCCCTCGAAATGATTTACTAATCTTCACTGGTTGTATAGATTCTTTAGTATCACCCATAGTATCGAAGGCATGTTGTATAATAGGTCTATCATACCTGATGTTGGACAATATCTTCTTGTCCAATACCACATCCAGCAGACCATCAACCCTCTTTCTTAATTTAGTACCTTTCGAAGTTAGTAATGCAATCTCTTGCCTCTGCTTCTTATTTAATTTATTCAAGTTAGTAGTTATCTTCCTCTCATTAATAAGTAAGGAATCAACTGCATTCAGTTTAGTTGAAAGTTCATCAATCTGTTGTTGCATTTTCTTTTCTAGTTCAGCATATTTAGTATTTTCATTAATCAGTAATTTATTGACGGCAACTAATTTTTCATCAGTAACACTTGTCGTGGTTGAGTTAGAGTGTAGAGTATTTGTCGAGTTGGGCAATAGTCGTGAAATCGACAAGGGATAGTGGACTGACAGAGTTATAGATTACACATAGATAAAGTGTAATAGGAGATGGACTTCAGACAAACCTGGAGAAGATTTATTAAAGTTATCACTCTCTCCAAGCCCTCAACTTACTTATACTGTCTAAGCACCTCCTGCTCTCACTCTTTTCTCTTAATCATACACAGAGAGTATAGCAAAGAGCTGAAAATGTAAATTATGGATGGAAGGGTCGTGAACAGCGCATTAATAACTGTGTAAACTTTATTAAATGAAGAAGCATGTATGAAAATAATGCATTTCATCACAAACAACATAAAATTACATCAATAATCTCAATAATCATCAATAATCATCAATAACCACAATAATCATCAATAATCATCAATAACCACAAATATGCAAATACACACCCACAAACACACACACCACCAGTCATAAAACTGTAGAACACAGAGAAATGAATAAAGTGAGTGTCAGTCCGTCCGCTTTCGTGGGACCAAATGTGCCAGCTCCAGAAAGTGTCTTTACGTAAATATATACTCCATGGGTGATGGAATTGACCTGTAAAACTTTCCTGTAGGTGCTATCATTGGTGACCCCTAATTGCGCAAGGTGGGCTGGAAGACTCTATTTACCTCTGGTTTACCAAATGAATAAACTGCGTGTCAGTCTGTCCGCTTTTGTGGGACCCAATGTGCCAGCTCCAGAAAGTGTCTTTACGTAAATATATACTCCATGGGGGATGGAATTGACCTGTAAAACTTTCCTTGTTGGTGCTAACTTTGGTGACCTCTAATTGCGTGAGGTGGGCTGGAAGACGCTGTTTATCTCCTGCTGACCAAATAAACAAACTGAGCGACAGCCTGTCCGCTTTCGTGGGACCAAATGTGCCAGCTCCAGAAAGTGTCTTTACGTAAATATATACTCCATGGGTGATGGAATTGACCTGTAAAACTTTCCTTGTTGGTGCTAACTTGGTGACCTCTAATTGCGTGAGGGGGGCTGGAACTCTGTCTATCTTTGGATGGCCGCTCCTAAGTGCGAGGTTTTACATAACCCAGGATTACACCAGACGAAGCTAGTTGGGGACAAAGCGTCCCAGGCGCTCTTATCCGGCGCTATTGCTTGCTTGGCATTAAATCCAGTTTGGGCTTGCTTGACTGTGGCTTGACTGAGTTCCCCGTTTAGGCACCCAAAGGCTGGTGATTGAAATTCTACTATAGACATGCTGGGCTGATTGATATGCTGGAAGCCGCATTGCTCTGACTGGTAATCCAATAAGTTAAATGGGATTTGCTATTCATCTTACAACATTAAGTGAATTTACATAAACAGATTACAGCATTTGACATTACAAAAATAAGTCGTATGTCCCTTTGGGAAAAAATTAACATTCCACAAATGAATACATAGAAAATGCAATGTTCTAGCTATAATAATACAGTTGTGACTGAATCATAGGATAAAATGTTTTCTATGGCTGGTGACTGCTTTCTGTGAAAGTTATAGACTAGTGCCTAGCTACACAAATAAGCATATCATGATTCCACCCTGCCACTAGAAGTTTCTATCAAAAAGGAATAAGCGACTATTTCCTATAATTCAGTGTTTAAGTGCCTGTATCTCACTATTCAGTTTTAAGTGAATAATCCACACCTCTGACATTATCTTACAGAAATGACAGTTAATTAGCCTATTCTTAACCCATGATAAGCATCGGTGGACTGATTCTACGCCTAGTGAGTGTCTGTTATTGTAAGTCTATCATTTAACCCATTATAAACCTTCTGTTTAAGCACCACTTAACTAAGGCAGTAGACAGTGCTACATTATCATTGAACTAAAATTACTAGGAGAAATCCTCAGAAATGAATTCACGTCACATTCCTATCAGATATATAAAAAGCTAACATGAATATTTATATATTAATAAGATATGTCAACTCACCCAGAGAAAATGCCAAGAAATAGGCAAAAACATTTAATAATAATAATAATAAATTCTTTAAGCACCAAACACGGCGCATAAGGCAGAAACCAGTGCTCTCCAGTTTGTTCGTTGCGACGCCACTCCTCTTAGCTCTTGCACATTATTTAGGCCCAACGTTCTTCCTTCTCTTATTATTGTTCTTCTGAGTGTTTCTTTTGGTCTTCCTTCTTTCCTCTTACCCTCAGGAACCCAAGTGAGCGCCTGTAGTGGTATTCTGTTGTTTTGCATTCGTAGGACATGACCGATATATGACCATCGTCTTTTCCTTATATAGTCGGAGACATATTTCTGCCTAGAGTCTTCTCTTATTTGTCGATTAGTCTTGAATTCTTTCCAACTGATGTTCATGAGTTTTCTAAGACATTTGTTCTCGAATGTATTCAGCTTGTTCTCCAATGATTTTGTTATTTTCCAACTCTCACAGCCGTATGTTAACACTGAGATAACATTTGAATTAAACAGACGAAGCTTGGTATGTATATTCAATGATCGTAATTTCCAAATGTTAGATAATCTATTGAAGGCGCTAGCTGCCAAAGCAATTCTAGTATGGATTTCTCTTGTTGTGTCACCATCCTGAGTCATTTTACTGCCTAAATAATTGAAACTTTCAACTTTCTGTAGTTTTTCCCCGTTCAAGATGATATCAAAGGTCTCGTTAGAAAAGTTCATAGCTTTAGTTTTAGAGGCATTTATTTGGAGACCTATTTTAACCGAGAGATGACACAAATTATTTATTGCTTCTTGGGATTGTCTTGGTGTTGAACTTAAGAATGCTACATCACCTGCGAAATCCAGGTCCCCCAGGAATTTTCCATTTGTCCATTTTATACCCAATTGTTCATTGTGGGTATAGTTTCTCATAACCCAATCAATAGCTATTCCAAAAAGTAGTGGTGACATATTACAGCCTTGTTTCACCCCTGTTTCTACTGTAAACCATTCTGTATTCCCTTTATTTGTTCTAACACAACATCTTGCATTGTCATATAGCGCTTTGATTATATTCACATATTTTGTTGGAAAACCATAGATTGTAAGTATCTTCCACAATGATGGGCGGTGTAGACTATCAAAGGCTTTTTGAAAATCGACGAAGGTGATAATAAGTGGCGATTGCCTTTCCACTGATTCTTCTATAATTGTTCTTAGTGTGAATATTTGATCAATACATGATCGTTTCGGCCTAAAACCCGCTTGTTCTTCTCTGATCTTTTCGTCAGCATGCAATTTAAGTCTTTCTAACATCATGCAACATAATAATTTTCCAGGTACTGATAATAGAGATATACCACGCCAGTTATTACAGTCTGATAGATCACCTTTCTTCGGTAACTTTACAATAATACTGTCTTTCCATTGTTGTGGTGGTTGTTCTTCTCTCCATACTTCATTTATAATATCTAAAATTCTCAAGAGGTTGTTGTCATTAACTGCTTTAATCATCTCCCCTGAAATTTCGTCAACTCCAGCAGCTTTAAAATTTTTAAATCTTTTAACGGCTTGTTTGATCTCGTCCAGCGTGAATTCATCGCAAGTTATTGGCAAGGTGGTTGTGGGTGTTTCATTATTAAAATCAGGTGTTACTGTTGGTGGTGGTCTGTTTAGCACCTCCATGAAGTGCTCAGCCCATCTCTTCATTTGTTCTTTTTCTGTTGGTATTGAATTCCCTAATTTACCTTTAACAGGTGTTTCCATAGCAGTAGGCTGGTGACATAGTTGTTTTGTAATTTGATAAAGGCACCTACTATTACCAGTTCTTGCAGCATTTTCAGCTTCTACGGCCAGTTTATTGATGAAATGTCTTTTATCTCTTCGAGTTTTTGTCTTCACTTCCTTATTTAACAAGTTATAAGTTAGTTTGCAAGATTCAACTGCATTATGTGTACTTGCCGCTAGTAGTTTAAGTTTTGCTGTTTTCCTTTCTTGTATTTTATCCCAAGTATCTTCTCTCATCCATTTTTTCTTTTTATGTACTAGGTATCCGGTGGTCGCTACTGCTGCTTCTGTCATTGCTGTTCTCAGTTGTTCCCATTTAGTATCGATTGTCTTGGTGGTGATATCGTTGTCAATTTTGCCTAAAGCATCGAAATAGTTGTTCATTTTGACATTATATTCCTCCTTTATATCATTTGATTGCAGTCTGTGTACATCTATTCTTCTATTGTTATTCTGTTGGTATAACTTCTTCAGTTTAATTCTCAGTTTAGCTATGCAGAGGTTATGATCACTTCCGATCTCTGCACCTCTGTATGCTCTGACGTCTTGAACTGATGAGCGAAATTTAGCGCTTATGCAGAAGTGATCTATCTGGTTCTTAGTTCTGCCATCAGGTGAATTCCATGTTATCTTGTGGATATTCTTATGTGGAAAGATGGTGTCTGCCACAACGAGGTTTGATATTTCACAAAGTTCTAGAAGTCTTTCGCCATTTTGATTCATACAGCCTATGCCATGAGTACCGAGATATCTTTGTACTCCATCGTTGTTGTCACCTACTTTGGCGTTAAAATCACCCATGACTGCTATTATGTCATGCTTGGGTATTGTGTTGATGGTACTTAGAAGTGCTTCATAGAAGTCATCTTTTGTGGTATCAAGAGCGTCGTTAGTTGGTGCATAACATTGTACAATTGAGAGCTTGAAAAATCGTGTCTGAAATCTAGCTAATATTAGCCTCTCATTGATAGGTACCCAGCTGATAAGCGATGCTGCTGCTTTCTGTGTCATTAAGATGGCTACTCCCTCTGTGTGACGATTATCATTACTACCAGAGTATATAATTTGCTTTTTTTCTTCTGAAATATATTTTATGCCCTTCCCCGTCCATCTACATTCGCTGACACCCAATATGTCCAACTTATAATTATCCATTTCTTTAATTACTTCTTCCAATTTTCCGTCTTGATACATAGTTCTTACATTCCAGTATCCAATTTTAAAAATCTCCTTAGCCCCCAAGATATTAGAGTGAGTCATGTTTACTGTCAAGCCTGGTTCTGTTTCGGTAACAATAGCTTGTTTTACGATAGTGAATTGTTAACTCACTGATCAACCCTCCGATCCAACATTTAGTTCTGTGTTAATGTTTGCCTTATTTCCATAAGGGTCTATCTCGGGCAGGAAACGTTTACGAGTGTGTTTGACGTATTAAAATTCTCAAGTCTTATAGTTTACAAACAACGCTACCCAGGACACCTGCATATCCTGATTCTACAGATGTATCGGCGTAATGCGTAATAAAGAGTAAGACAGAGGTTTCTCTAGAGACTACATCAAAGACAACAGACCCCGTGCGAAAGTTCCCCAGATCGGCGATGCATAATATTATGGTCAGGAGCCACAACAAATCTCTCCTGAATTGAAGATCAAACTCGTTTACCGACCGCAAAAGATTGGTCCCTGCTAACGAGCCGTGTCTTCACAGAAACCGTCTTTCGCTCGTTCGAACACTTTAAGCGTAACAGAAATGTTTCTCTGGTCAAACGAACCACAGGTGCGTTTAGATAATCTTACGTTAACTGACCGTTGAAGGAATTTATTACTGAAGGCCAGCCAGAACGTAAACAAACCTCGGGTGGGGTTTGCGAAGGTGAAGAATGAAAGAAAAGAAGAATACAAATGACGAGGAAACCAGGACATTAAAAAAGTAATAACATATGGAACGGAATGGTAAAATAAATTATCAGTCACTGTGACAACACTCTTTGTTTGATCAAGCAATTTTCTTAATGAACTAACTTCAGACTTTAGTTCCCTATTTTTCTCATTGAGTTTATCTTGTGTCATTTTATTATCAGTTAATTCTACCTGATCTCTTTTCACTTCTGTCATATCACCCTGTAATTTCAAAAGAGTAATCTCAGATTTCAGTTCTTGAATCTGAGTTGATTGTGTATGACAATTCCAACTTAAAGCTGCATGTTGCTTTTCAAGTTCAAAATTGAGACTCTTTTCTTTGGCATGTAATTTTTAAAATGAGATTACTTCATCCTCTAACTGTTTTTTTCTGTAGAGTAGTAGAATTATAAAATTTCTTATTATTCGCTGTCAACAGCGTAATCTGATTCTTCAGTGAAGAATTTTCAGACTCCATAACTAACAACTTCTTTTCATACTCTATTTTCAACTGCTGCAGCTCACTAGTAAGGGCCTTCTCCTTACATTGATATTCTGTCCTTTTATGACCCTCATGAACATCATCAAATATCTTACTTACTTACTTACTTAGTCGTTCCCCTTCTACCGTGAGGTGTAGAGGTTTGGAAGAGAGAGCGCCAGACTATCCTATCGGCTGTCTTCCTCCTGGCCTGGTTCCATTCTAGTCCTCGATCCTTCAAAGATTGTCTAATGTTGTCCTCCCAGCGGACTCTGGGTTGTCCTCGGGGTCTGGATCCTTGGCTCTTTGTTTCCCATGCTTGTCGTGGTATCCGATCTTCTCCCATTCTGCAGACATGGCCAAACCATCTTAATTGGGACTGTTCTACTTGGGTCTGCAGGGGGTAGGATTTAAGGCCTTGACGTATCGTCTGGTTGCGTACCATGTCTCTTCTTGTTACTTCAACCACCTTCCTCAGATACTTCATTTCTGAGGTTTGGATCTGGCTTTTATGGGTTGTAGTCATTGCCCATGACTCGCATCCGTATGTCAAGACTGGGACATAGGTGGAGCGGTATACAGCCATCTTCGTTTTCTTACCAACCTCTCTCTTGCTGAGGAATCCTCGATTTATGGCCTGAAAAAGTCTCCCAGCTGCTGCTTTTCGAGTGGCCAACTCTTCTTTGATGCCTCCCTTTCGGTCTATAATAGCTCCGAGGTATTTAAAGTTTGCTCCAGGGGACCCTGTCAAATGCCTTTTCCAGATCTATGAAACAAAGATGCATCTCACTCTTGTACTCAAGGGCCTTTTCACTCAGCTGTCTGAGTGTGAAGATTAGGTCTTGAGTACTTCGGTTTGCTCGGAATCCGCACTGGACCTCATCCAATTGTGGCTCAGCTAGGCGTCGGAGTCTCTGCTCTAGGATTCTAGAGCAGATTTTACCAGGGACACTGAGAAGGGATATGCCTCTATGGTTTCCACACTGTCGATTGTCACCCTTTTTGAAAATTGGTGTTATGATGGCAATCTCCCAATCCTTTGGTATGGTCTTGTTGTACCACGCTGCCTGTAAAACCCTTAAGAGTAATAGGTCGCCTGATGCTCCCATGAACGTAACCATTTCTGGTGTTATACCATCATGCCCTGCTGCTTTGCCCATCTTGATTTTCTCCAGTGCTGCCTTCAGTTCTTCCATCTTTATGTCATCTTCACCATCATTGGTTTTCTCTTCTGTGCTAGTGTTTATCATTTCTGATGCTTTACCATGCTCACCATCCAGGAGTTCTGAGAAATATTCTTTCCATCTTCCCATTACTTCCTTCGGGGCAGTAAGCAATTTGCCTTGCTTGTCCTTTATAAATTTGAGAGGGTATGTTTTTCCTTCCTCGTGTTCTTTAGGGTCTTATAGAACAATTTCTGGTTTTCTTGTGCATCTTTTTCTAGCTTTTCTCCAAATTCTTCCCAGGACTTCTGTTTTGCTGCTAGCACTTTGTTCTTTGCTTCTGTTCTGAGTGTCACATATTCTCTATATTTTTCCATTTGTCCTGTTGTGTTTTTAGCTCCTAAGTATTGTTTCCATGCCATTTTCTTCTCTCTTATTTTCTCTTTGACTTCCTCTGTCCACCAAGGTGTCCTCTTTCTCTTGTTCCCAAGTCGGACTTCACCACATGCTTCTGCAGCAGCTGTCTTTATGATATCCTTGAATTTAATCCAGAGGGTTTCCAAGTCATCAGGTCGTTCTTCTGTGTTGCTCACCGCTGCAGCAATAAGTCCCTGATATCTGGTCTTAATTTCTGGCTCTCTCAGCTTGTAGGTCCTAATGCTCATTTCTCCTGCTCGTTTACTTGGTTTCTTGCGTGATGTTGGACAGTTCCTAGGCTGAGCAACTCTTTCAGTTGTTCTTTTGATTGTTAGCAGGTAGTGATCACTTCCAATCTCTGGCCCCCTCCAGACTCTAGCATCTCGGACATATTTGAATGAGCTTCTCCGAACAATGGCATAGTCGATCACTGACTTCTCATTCTTTGTTGGTTCACATCTAGTGTATGCATGTATCCGCTTATGGGGGAACTTTGTGTTTGTAATGATCAGATTCTGCTCACTGCAGAATCTAAGGAGTTGCTTTCCATTGTCATTGAGAGTATCTTCTCCATATCTTCAGATAACTCCACCCCATCTAGCTTGGTCATTTCCAACTCTGGCAGCTTTCCTCATCTCTTCCACCAGCTCCTCTTCTTTCCCATTTATACTTCTTGTGTTCCAAGTTCCATAAGTCGTAGTCCGTAGTCCGTTCCAGTTCGTCGCCTTTAGAATCAGTCCAGTTTTCTCTCTTATGTTGCTAGTAATCGTGATTTAAAGCAAACATGTGATTGGCCTGTTGTGCCTTTGCATGGTGGAGGGGCTGCCTCCTTACGGCCTCCATGCAGGCCGCCCTCCTCCTTTTTCATCCGGTCTTGGGACCGGCATTGGCGGAGTTATCATCAAATATCGCATGATGTATATTCTTTAATATATGATCATGTTTAACATTAATGTGGCGATCCAAAAATATACGAAGTTTCTCACGTAGTAAATCTGATAAATCTTTAGTCATTGCCATATGAGGAATGGAATGAAAATTATCTTCAGCAAATTTCCTTAAATATAATGCCGCTCGACATAAAAATTGATCCATTACATATTTCTCAAGTTCTGGGCCTTGTACAATTAATTAGAATAAAACTAAGGACAATAATAATACACCATGCATATACAGAACTTCACAGCTAAACAGATAATGTTGACTAAATTCGATCACGAACAAAGTATGCCACGAACTTTGTCAATGGATTTTTCGTAGGTCGAAAATAATCAAACGGTTCCCTATCGAACAATTCTGGATTCTACGGTCTGCGAAGCGACATTGTAGACATATCCAGAATTCCCGATATCCTCCCACAAACTTAAAACATACATAATAATATATAGAAACATGTAACACATATCGAAAAGAATAGACATGCCTGTGATGTAACTGGACTAAATTGCCTTTAACGTAACAACGTGTACTTATCTTTCGTAATCAAATATCTTTCTCCGACCAGCGCTGACATGCGCCACATAAGCGATATGGTAGACTTGAAACACAAGGCAGGCAGTATAATCTGAGCAGATTTTCGACGCATAGAACGTTGGCAATTTCAGATAGGTTTGATCTTTGAGTGTGGAACTTCAAACGGTCGTACATCTTTCCACGTCATTCAGGCATTGTCATAGTTACTGGCGCGCATGCGCAGTTCTCAGTATCGTTATGTAAATTTATCTTCCGTTAACTTCGGAAATTTATAAATACAGTTCTTTGTCAGTTCAATTAGTTTCCTTCAATCCTTCTTGTTTAATATCTGAAGTATCATGTTGAAAAAGAAAAATTCTCGTTCCCCACACAGGGGACACCAATTGTTGAATGTCCTTTTGTTGTTAATGGTCTTTGGTCGGTTGTTTGACTTTCATATTAAATTCCTGACAGTATCTTTCCTTTATTGTTATTATATTGTTCATCTTGAGTCAATCGTGCTTTAGATGGTAAAGTGCGAATGATGGTATAACTTCAATTCAACATGAATGGACTCCACAGCGCATCTTGTATACGAGTCCATAAATACATGCATAGTTTAATACAGAACAAAGACATCTCATCAAATAGCATTGGCATAAATCAAATACATAAGCTCCGTGCAGTTATAACAGTCTCCTTAAAGTAAATCCTTTAACGTCAAAAGGTAAAGTTGTTTACACGTGATTCCGTATGTCGGTAATCCAGTAACGAACCGCTATAGTTTTGGTGAAGAATAATGATTCTGACAAATCACAATATAATACCTGCAGTTCCTCATCTAAGGAAATTCATACAAACAAATTGGAATGCTTCGCTCTTGCATCCATAAATGAGATAGCTGACCCCATCACTTATCTCCATGAAGAAAACTACTGCACCATATAATACTGTAGTAGTGTTTTGGTGGTGATGGATGACTACTACTTTGTGCTGATACGCGAATGTAGTTAAGTTGTGTGGCGATCAGGCAACAGGAACACAAACAGGGCACGTCAACCAATGCCAGTGCCAAATGAAGCACACTGGAACTCCTGGGTTACTTTACACACACAGGTTTATTTAACAATAAACTTGGACGTACGTTGAGATGGACAGATTACATATCCTCTGTCATCTGACGGTTAGCAGGTTAATAAACATGCAGCAATGTTAATATATATCATTGTTCAGAACGGTAGTCTCATGATAGTTGTCACAAAATTAACCGTGATACAACGTTAAAATATCTCCAATGATACAACGTAGGGATAAAACTAATGCGTAAGCTGCTAGAATAGCTGGCCGGATGGCCCATCTTGAGCAGTGAAATAATATGCTTTCATTTATACAGACGGACAGATAATACGAAAGATATTGACAAAAGACTGTGTTGTTCATATCAGTGAACGTCTGCATTGAGATAAAACATGTCACTAATTTTCAAAAAGTTGTGGCCTTGAAGACGCAAGTGCTAAAATCTAGTGGAATGAAGAGACGGGGTGGGATGGTGAATTGTGGCTAAAAATAACTTTAAAGGCGAAATTGTGTAGGGGAAGGCAGGGTTGGTTCAAAAAAACAAGTGTGTTTTTTTGTGAAACGCAAGTAGAGACGGACGGACCAACAGACAATAAGGCATACTTGACTGAGGTCTGACTGAAATGACTTTTGGTAGGATATTTGAATTTGAAAAAAGAAAAGGCAGTGATTGGCCCTAGATGAAGATATTATCAGCGCTCAGACGCGCATTTTGTGCCATTCAGTATAAGTTGTCCTTGTAGACACAGTGAATTATTAAGTGGTGTAATTCCCAGAAGCTATTGAAATATTTAGAGGGACGCCATCATAAGGCCAGCAGCTCAGCTGAGTTTTGCTAGCATTTATTTAACTGTGTACTATATTCATAATTCTGGTAAGACTGAAATTATTTCTTTGTACATTTTAATATTTGTTTAAGGTTCGAGTGATTTGATACTGCAATAGCATAATCTGTTCCTTACAACAAGTAAGGGTTCGCTCTAGACCCCCCGCTCCAGTTCAGGGTCTAGAGACAAATAAAATACATAAACTCCAGCAAGGATTAGGAAGGACAGATCAAGTGTTGAGATCAGTGAAACATATCACCTATCCTATTTTATGGCAGGAAACTAATGAACATATTTCAGAATCTGTAGTCTGGGAGAACTTATCCTATGTGAAACCAACTTGTTAAGATGTGTTGTTTGGTCAGAAAGATCTGACCCGTCTATGTGGTGTTGTTGTTATGTAGTGTTGTGTCCAGAAATGGTTAGAGGATGGAATTCTGACACATGACTAATACTTTGATTGCAGAGCTGTGAGTTTCAGTTGGCACCAATGCAGTGTCAAATGAGTTGTTGAATTTTACCAGAGTGGACCCGTGCAGTAACATTTTGTCAGAGCAGCCTATTATAGCCCCCAAGCACGGAGAGGTGGGGCCACCATACTTCTGATATTGCCCCAAGCACGGAGAGGTGGGGCCACCAGACTTCTGATATTGCCCCCAAGCACGGAGAGGTGGGGCCACCAGATCTCAGCACCAGAGCTACACCTTCAAGTTACGTGAGCGCCTGGTCTGCTGAGAGTTCACCAACTCAACTTATTTCCTAACACACCCATAAAAATTCCATCAAATAACTGGACAATGTGTAGTCACCATAGACAGGGAGTGATGAGGCCACCCCAACAGCACATCCATTAAAAGTTCTCCCACAATAGATTACTACTATAACCAGTAATAATATTAACTAGTCTAGTAACATATATATGTACACACCTTGCATTTATTATGTAATATTCATGCATTTTTTTTATAATTTCTAAAACCTTTCATATGTTCTGGCCAAAATAAAACCTTGGTCCAGAACAAATAAATGTAAGAAAATTACTATCAAAATTTTACACAACTGAGTTAGTTCCGTGTATTATAACATTTTATTAATATTATTAGACTTAGTAAATATCTGTGTGTGTGTCTGTAAACTACCACAACACATTACATATCATTACCCTAGACATTTAACGTAGCCACATTCATTAGTAAAAAAAAGATAGGTGTGAGGTCGTAGTGGTAGCAAGAAGGGCCTTCTGAAAATTCACAGCTACATTTTATCTCAGGAGCCTTCACAGCTGACCTCATGCATCACACTTAGAAATATCACCACCATACAATACCATCAAACCCACTACAATAGTCATATTAATAAGCATAAGACAGGACATTGTAAATACAGCATCAATGTTCATGGATGATCAGCAAATTTAGATTATGAGCTTGAACAACTAATAATTTTATAACGGCTGACCTCTCAAGGACAGACGTACATCTTATGGTAATGAGGTATGCAATTCATCAAGGAAAGTCCCATCTTCAAATTGGCCTCATCAACAATATAAATATAGGATATCCGACCATTATAATTGAGGCATCATAGTAATCAGTGCACTTTAAATCCTAAGTCTACAATTTGATTGACCTCTCAACATCTTGCCGTAATTCCGTAGAACGGCGAATAAATATATTTTATCTTTTGTATTTACTTTAGTAATACAGTTCTTTCAAGCAGCACATACTTGAAAGAATAACAGGCTGGATCCACAACTTCCCTTTATCTTGAATCCATTTCAGTACATCTTAACTGAATGTACTGACTAGATACATTATGACGAAAAATCGTCATATACATTTATATTGATTTGATTCAAAACTTACTGTGAAAATCTCACGGCTATAGCTTCCACTTGGAAGGCCGTATCCAATAGAAATCAACAGAAGTTTACCCCAATCTGGGGCTCGAATGAAGAGACCAACGTCTGACTTCTAAACCAGCCATTACCTCTCTCTCTCTGAGGTCACTACGTCATCTCGTGTTTAGCAACAAAACGCAGAAATACTTACGCACAAATATGTGCGCGATAAATTCAAATTATAAATATATTCTTACCACATATGTTGATGCGTACCCTCTTAACAGAAGTCAGACTCATGTCTACTTTACTACTGTTAAGGACCCAAAAAGGACGCAACAGTTTACCTTATACCCCGCGAAAAAAAAATAATTCTGTTATTTTTTTTACTTGAATAACCGCGGAGAGGTAAATCAAATTAACATCTACACATAAAATCAATCTAAATATCCTAAACAAAATATTACTAGTGCCAGAATAAATATGAAAGCGAACTCAACTCAAATAAAAAAAATGCAATGTAAGCAGATGTACAACCACTATAAACCAGAATGAGGCAAATGTGGCAACACTAGATAACATAAAGTAATAAGGACGATGAAACACAAATAAAATGTTAACAGAAAGAAAAAACGTCAATAAATGAATTGAAATAAAATGAAATATGAATGCATCAAAACGATGAGTTAAAAATGAAAAAGAAGAAATAAAAACACGCGAAGTAATCAACACACTTAGCAGTACTAAATAAGTATGAGTGGTGATATGCTACCGAAGTTATGCGTGAAAATCACTAGCGCTATGAACTAGAAATAATCTATTTGCTTATAAATATATTAACTCTTTAAGTCCCAATCGACTTTATATATCCTCAGGGGTTAGACGCGCTTGGCCCAATCAACTTTATAAAGCGTTTAGTATATGTGCCTCTGTTTGAGACTGTTTCTAATTATAACTACCCACAAACCACCCAAAACGTCATTTCCGACTGCAAGTACATTCTTTTAAATCATCATCATCTCATCTCAACCCATAACCCGTCATGGGTCGTAGGGGTGCCATGGTGGAAGCATCAGCAGACAGGGTCCTCCACTTTTAAATACCGCATGTGTTTAAGAGTGAACGTGTTTCTGTTTTGAGATATTTATTTAAAAATGCACCGGGGTGGCCATTTTTGCTTGGGCCAAACCAACTTTTTTGCTTGGGACTGAAAGAGTTAAATATTAGACATAATTAAATGTGATTAAGTAATAGTTTAAGCATAGCATCCATGGCCTTAAAATGTTATTAATCCACACTGAGTTCACTATTAATTAAAGTGACGAAGTTGAAATGTTATATTATAAAACAGTCAATACTTCTCAAAGTTCCGCTTGACTTAAAATGTTATCACTGTTAAATGTTATATTCACACACTAGTCCAATTTTTTTTTTAAGTTCATATTATTTCAACGTCAAAATGTAAATGCTAATCCAATGAAATGTACACGCAGACACACAACCAGCGAACGAAAAAAAGTTCATCACAATATTGTCACTGAACGACGTAAAGTTAATTTAGCAATGAGTCATAACTAAGGAAACGTTCGTGCAGAGGCGTCACTTTTCATAGGGCATAGAATCTCGCTTGATTCAGAAGGGCACTGCGAAAGGATGTCTGCTAGAACATTCTGTGATCCAGGTATTGCTCGTATCGTAAAACTGTACGGTTGTAGAGCGATTGCGTATATGGTTGATCTTGATGACTTCACGTCTCAACTCCGCCAATGCCGGTCCCAAGCCCGAATGAAAAAGGAGGAGGGCGGCCTGCATGGAGGCCGTAAGGAGGCAGCCCCTCCACCATGCAAAGGCACAACAGGCCAATCACCTGTTTGCTTTAAATCATGATTACGCGAACTACAAGAGAGAAAACCAGACTGATTCTAAAGGCGACGAACTGGAACGGACTACGGACTACGACTTATGGAACTTGGAACACAAGAAGTATAAATGGGAAGGAAGAGGAGCTGGTGGAAGAGATGATGAAAGCAAAACTAGAAATCCTGGCTATAACGGAAACGAAGAAAAAAGGACAAGGAGTCATGGATCTCGATGGCAACACGTTGCTCTACAGTGGTGTACCCATATCTGAAAGAGCTAAAGGGGGCGTGGGTTGCATTGTGGCCCAAAATCAAAAAGATAGTATCAAGGGATGGAACTTTGTCTCGGAGCGCATTATGGTTGTAAAACTAAAAGAAGGAGAAACTATAGTCAACCTGGTCATAGTGTATGGGCCAAATGAGGATGAGAGAGCAGAGGTCAAGGAGGAATTCTTCGAGCTGCTTCAAAGGACAGTGGATGACTGCCTAGATGAAGTTATTATGCTTGGAGATTTTAATGCCAGAGTCGGAAATGACCATGCTAGATGGGGTGGAGTTATCGGAAGATATGGAGAAGATACTCTCAATGACAATGGAAAGCGACTCCTTAGATTCTGCAGTGAGCAGAATCTGATCATTACAAACACAAAGTTCCCCCATAAGCGCATACATGCATACACTAGATGTGAACCAACCAAGAATGAGAAGTCAGTGATCGACTATGCCATTGTTCGGAGAAGCTCATTCAGATATGTCCGAGATGCAAGAGTCTGGAGGGGGCCAGAGATTGGAAGTGATCACTACCTGCTAACAATCAAACGAACAACTGAAAGAGTTGCTCAGCCTAGGAACTGCCCAACATCACGCAAGAAACCAAGTAAACGAGCAGGAGAAATGAGCATTAGGACCTACAAGCTGAGAGAGCCAGAAATTAAGACCAGATATCAGGGGCTTATTGCTACAGCAGTGAGCAACACAGAAGAACGACCTGATGACTTGGAAACCCTCTGGAATAAATTCAAGGATATCATAAAGACAGCTGCTGCAGAAGCATGCGGTGAAGTCCGACTTGGGAACCAGAGAAAGAGGACACCTTGGTGGACAGAAGAAGTCAAAGAGAAAATAAGAGAGAAGAAAATGGCATGGAAACAATACTTAGGAGCTAAAAACACAACAGGACAAATGGAAAATATAGAGAATATGTGACACTCAGAACAGAAGCAAAGAACAAAGTGCTAGCAGCAAAACAGAAGTCCTGGGAAGAATTTGGAGAAAAGCTAGAAAAAGATGCACAAGAAAACCAGAAATTATTCTATAAAACCCTAAAGAACATGAGGAAAGAAAACAATGCCCTCTCAAATTTATAAAGGACAAGCAAGGCAAATTGCTTACTGCCCCGAAGGAAGTAATGGAAAGATGGAAAGAATATTTCTCAGAACTCCTGGATGGTGAGCATGATGAAGCATCAGAAATGATAACCACTGACACAGAAGAGGAAACCAATGATGGTGAAGATGACATAAAGATGGAAGAACTGAGGGCAGCACTAGAGAAAATCAAGATGGGCAAAGCAGCAGGGCATGATGGTATAACACCAGAAATGGTTAAGTACATGGGAGCATCAGGCGACCTATTACTCTTAAAGGTCCTACAGGCAGCATGGTGCAACAAGACCATACCAAAGGATTGGGAGATTGCCATCATAACACCAATTTTCAAAAAGGGTGACAATCGACAATGTGGAAACCATAGAGGCATATCCCTTCTCAGTGTCCCTGGTAAATCTACTCTAGAATCCTAGAGCAGAGACTCCGACGCCTAGCTGAGCCACAATTGGATGAGGTCCAGTGCGGATTCCGAGCAAACCGAAGTACTCAAGACCTAATCTTCACACTCAGACAGCTGAGTGAAAAGGCCCTTGAGTATAAGAGTGAGATCCATCTTTGTTTCATAGATCTGGAAAAGGCGTTTGACAGGGTCCCCTGGAGCAAACTTTGGGACTGTTTGGCAAGGAAGAATATTCCAGCACCTCTGATTCATGCTATACAGAGCTTCTACAAGTCTTGCAGAAATTATGTGAGGACAGCAAACCATAAGTCAGAAGAGTTCAGGACCACCACTGGTGTAAGACAAGGTGATATCCTATCACCTTACCTCTTCATACTCCTTATGGACGATGTCATCAAGGCATATAAGGAGAGAACAAGAAAGTATTCAGTGGGGTACTGGAAGATGAGACAGGTCTATATTTCGGAGCTGGCATTTGCTGATGATGTTGCCCTGATTGCTAAATCAGAGGCACATCTCCAATCCAACCTGCAAGTCTGGAAGGAAGAGCTGGAGAAGAGAGGGATGGTCATAAGCAGCTCTAAAACAAAATCCATGGTGATATCACGAGAAGAAAGAAAACATCAGATTAAGTTGGGAGAAACAGGTCCTGGAGCAGGTCGACCACTTTAAATATCTCGGAGCTATTATAGACCGAAAGGGAGGCATCAAAGAAGAGTTGGCCACTCGAAAAGCAGCGGCTGGGAGACTTTTTCAGGCCATAAATCGTGGATTCCTCAGCAAGAAAGAGGTTGGTAAGAAAACGAAGATGGCTGTATACCGCTCCACCTATGTCCCAGTCTTGACATATGGATGCGAGTCGTGGGCAATGACTACAACCCACAAAAGCCAGATCCAAACCTCAGAAATGAGGTATCTGAGGAAAGTGGTTGAAGTAACAAGAAGAGACATGGTCCGCAACCAGACGATCCGTCATGGCCTAAAATCCCATCCGCTGCAGACCCAAATAGAACAGTCCCAACTAAGATGGTTTGGCCATGTCTGCAGAATGGGAGAAGATCGGCTACCACGACAAGCATGGGAAACAAAGAGCCAGGGATCCAGACCTCCAGGACGACCCAGAGTCCGCTGGGAGGACAACATTAGACAATCTTTGAAGGACCGAGGACTAGAATGGAACCAGGCCAGGAAGAAGACAGCTGATAGAATGGTCTGGCGCTCTCTCTTCCAAACCTCTACACCTCACGGTAGAAGGGGAACGACTAAGTAAGTAAGTAAGACTTCACGTCTCTGTTGTTTAGAGCAATAAGAGCACCCTGGTCTGTCTCTACAATAAAATGTGCGCCCAGCAAAAAACGTTGAAGTTTTTTTATAGACCAGACTAGAGCCAAGAGCTCCCTATCCAGGACAGAGTAATTCTTTTCTGTTGATGTAAGTTTCCTGGACACGTACATGACAGGATGCAATGCACCTGAGTATTCTTGAAGTAATGCGCCGCCTATGCCGAAATTTGACGCATCGCTGCGGAGAATGAAAGGTAGGTCCGCATTAGGTAACCGTAAGACAGGTGCATTAGAAAAGTATGATTTAATGATATCCAATGTGACTTGATGTTCTTGCGACCACCGAATCATGTTAGCTGCGCCCTTCTTTAACAAAGTAGAGAAAGGTGCAGTGATGGTCAATAAATGAGGGATGAATCTCCCATATAATTGTATTAGACCTAAGAGGCTCCTTACTTGTTTCTTAGTCTTAGGTATTGTGATATTCAGGATTTTAGAAATATTACTGTCCTCAGTGTGTAAAAGACCGTGACCAACACGGTGACCTAAAAATGATATGTCATGAAAACCAACATATGCTTTAGATGGTTTAGCCGTTAAGTTATACAAACGTAAAGTGGACAATAATGTGTTCAATCCACAAAAATGTTCATCCCATGAGTCACTAAAAAGACAAATGTCATCGATATAGGCAATGACATCGGAGCGATGTGATAAAATACGACGCATCATGCGCACAAAGGTGGCAGGTGCGCTTACTAGTCCAAATGGCATAAAATTCCATTGGAAAAGACCACGAGGAGTAGAAAAAGCAATGAGTAGCTTTGAACGATCTGTCAAGGGGACTTGCCAATAGCCCTTTGACAAATCTAACTTAGTAAAGAAAATATATTTAGAGAGTTTGACGAGTAAATCTTCTAAAAGTGGTAATGGTTCCATGTCAAATTGTGTAACTTTATTTAACTTACGATAGTCTACACAAAGACGAATGTTATTATCTTTCTTGCGGATAACCATCGAAGAAGAATATGGTGAAGTGGATGGTTCAATTATTTTTAATTGAAGCATCTCATCCAATTCCTTATCAACTTGAGATCGAAAGAGAAGAGGAATAGGATATGGACGGACCCGAATAGGTGTGTCGTCGGTCAGTAAAATGTCATGTTGAATGACAGACGTATGACCGGGGATGTCAGTGAGAACATCCTGATAGGATTGAAGAAGAGTGGATACTTGCTGACGCTGATCAGCAGAAAGGTCAGGAGAAATAGAAACATCATTCCAATTTTCTGTTGAATGAAGTGGTACTACCGGTATAGGTAAAGGTACATCTTGAAAAGAAGACTCTTCTTCCTGAATTACCGATAAAGCGGTATAATGATGAAGACAAGGTGTAGGGTCATCAGTTGCTTGGAACACTGACTGAAGATAGTCAGGACAAGAGTGAAATTCCTTAACATATTTATATGAAAGGTTTTATGTTTGCCCATGATATCGACAATGTAATCGACATCAGAAATTCTAGAAATTATTTTCAAAGGGCCTTTCCAGGCAATGAGTAAACGATTGTCTTTATGAGGGAGTAATACATAAGCCTCGTCACCAGGAAAAAGCTGGCGAAGATGTCGGTACCTATTAGCAAAGAGTCGAGCTTTTTCTTTTGCTAATTCAGATGATGTGATCGCTAACCTACATGCATCTATGATTGTTTTCCTCAAAGAAATTATATACTCATACGAGGATTGAGTATCATTTGTAATATCCTCCTCCGTAAGTAGGTCGTGTAGTAACGACATAGGACCGCGAGGTTGAACGCCGAAGACGAGTTGAAATGGTGAAAAACCTGTAGCTTCATTTTGCACCTCTCGATACGCAAAGAGAGCAGCGGGTAGGACTCTGTCCCAATCTTGAGGATGATACTCAGTAATTTTACCCAATAACTGTTTGAGTGTCCTATTTTGACGCTCAATTAAACCGTTCGACATTGCGTGATAAATAGAACTAAGAGATCTATCAATGTGCAGCATAGCCATGACTTGAGGCATAGCTTCTGAAATGAATTGCACACCATGATCTGATAAGATTTTTCGTGGAAAACCCGAACGCGAAAAAATTAACCATATTGCATCTGCGACACTAGCAGATGAAGTACTCTTTAGAGGTATAGCCTCAGGCCAACGAGTACACATATCAATACAAGTGAGAATATATGTATGTCCTCTAGCAGAAGGTTGGATAGGACCAATAATGTCAATTGCCATTTTCTCAAATGGTCGAACTGGAATGTCAGCAGCTTGAATAGGAGCTGCGTGGTATGGACCACGAACCTTAACCTCTTGACACGTAATGCAGGAACAACAGTAGATATTAACATCTCTATGAACACCTGGCCAATAAAATGCAGATAGCACTCTGGATTTGGTGCATGAAAAACCCATGTGGCCTGCACATTGAGAGTCGTGAGCATGACGCAATATACGAGCTCTCATTGTAGAAGGTACTAAAATTTGAGATTGTACGGATGACATAGTATCATGTACCACTCTCACTAACACACCATTCTTCAGTACAAAACTATGTCTAGAGTTTGTTTCGGTGTTTGTAGTATTCTTAGCTAATTGAAAAAATTTCTTTAATGAAGCATCATTGTGTTGTAATGCTATAAAAGACTCATGTGATATAGGAGAGTCAACATCATTATTATTATTAACCGGAGATATTGCTGGTGTACTTTGCAACATATCCTTAGCTTGCGCTCTAGTGACAACTGCATTGGCAGAATGCATATGTTGCTTTTCCCAAGCAGCAATTTGCTGTGGGGTACACTCTTTTATCCCATGTATGCGACCAATTATCAAGTCACTAATTGGCGCAGGGAGTAGACAGGCATATATTTTCCCTGTAAAATATTGTGTTTTTATATCAATGACTGCTGTAGGAAGTCTCCACTGTGCCTCCAAAAGTGACACACTTCACAGTTTTTCCAGTTGCGCAGGACGGGTGGACTGATACATTGCTGGTTTTGCTACGGGTTGCTGGTTCAGAGCTGGTTCTTTATTTGGTTGAGTTGCGAATGCGTGCTTCGTTCGTTTTATAAGTATTCAACTGAGGGTCAACGTTATATGGTCTCATTGTGTAATGAATGTCCAAGAAGACATTGGTTCCTTTCGGGTCTCATTATTATATTGTATACCTTCTTATAAGAACACACAGAGTTTGACTCATTTAACATCGGCGGGTACCAGATCCCGGAAATCAGATATGCTGACGACACAGTCCTCCTATCGACCAACCCAGAAGGACTTGAACAATTAATTCTGTCCACCAAAAAACACAGCGAGGCCCAGAATCTATACCTAAACACCAAGAAGACCAAAGTATTGACAACAGACAAAGTAAAGACCAAACCAGAAATTGAAATTGATAATGAAGAACTGGAAAGTGTTAATGAATTCGAATACTTAGGATCAATCATCAACAGCTCTGGCGACTGCAGTAGAAATTAAAAGAAGACTTGCAATTGCTTCACACAGGGTTCGTAGCGACCTGGAAAAACCTTGAAAAACCTGGAAAACGAAAAAAAAAATTCCAGGCCTTGAAAAGCCTGGAAAAATGGCTAAAAGCCTTGAATTTTCCACATCGGACCTTGAAAAATAATACGAAATCGAAAGTTCGTTACTTTGTGCCCATTTTTTGGTTATTGATGGTATTTTTCGCAACAACAGACGCGACGAGTCTAAAAATAAATCTGCGTTTACGCCATTAACGCAAAGCGCCGAAAACGAAAGCGCCGAAAATTTCTGGAAATGGAAGTGCGCAAAGGGAAGTAAAAATTGTAAAGTTACCGTACAATTTTTACTTCCCTTTGCGCAAAGTTACCGTACAATTTTTACTTCTCTTTGCGCATTAAATCCATTTCCAGAAGTTTTGGCGCTTTGCGTTAACGACGTAAACGCAGATTTATTTTTAGCACTCGTCGTAAGTAATAAATTCTTTTATCTCATTTATAAAACCTATTTAAATAAGTCCAGTTTATAGATAGACCTACAGTACTTGCGTCTGTATTTACAATGTAGGCCTATATCATCATCATCATGTGACGTATTCTTTCCAGAACGTTGTCTCCATTACAGCTGCTCTGAACGCATCACGATTCTGGGCAAGTCGACCTGCATCAGCCAAAGACAAGTTCAGACTCTCTGTGATGTCCTGGGTCCACCGTCGTCTAGGTCGACCCCTTCCCCTTTTTCCAGGGACCATGCCTTCCATCACTGTTTTTTCCAGACTATTATGTCTTTTTATATGACCGAAAAAATTTCAGCTTCCTTATTGCGATGGTATTTAGGAGCCAATGTTCCTGTACGTTTAGTGAGTGCAGTACTTCTCTGTTGGTCTTTTTTTCTGTCCAGGGTATTCTCAACATCCTTCTGTAGCATTTCATTTCGAATGATGTAATCTTTTTTGCAACTGTTTTACTGAGTGTCCAAGTCTCGCAGCCATATGTTGCTACTGGGAATATACATGCTCTGATCAGTTGTAACTTTGTTTCTTTGCTTGTGCCTTGCCATAGGTTTTTCATCTGTATTAGCTTATGTGAAGCAATTGCAAGTCTTCTTTTAATTTCTACTGCACAGTCGCCAGAGCTGTTAATGATTGATCCTAAGTATTCGAATTCATTAGGCCTATATACAGTTTAATTTTTAACCATGGCCAAAATTAGCCTATAAGCAAGCATTTGAACGAAATTTCTTGGTTTACCTCTGCATACGGGAATATATTTGACACAGTTTAAGATGGTCAGGAATAGAAATTGATGGCGATTCCATATCCTATAGCATACCCTGTTATCAGACCCATGTCCCACTGTTCATTTCACCACATTTTTTGGAAATAAATATATTTTGAATGCTTTTTTATTATATTTATGATGAAAAGACTTATCCCGTTCTACCTCTGAAGGGGTATAGGCTAATTAGGATAGGCCTACATGTTTTCAATTCCAGATAACATGAATAACCGCCGATACACGAAAGTGGCATCACATCTGTCAAATCACTGTAATTAGGATAAATGAAAATCACCAATTTTGTGCAAAGGCCTTTGTTATTTAAAATTTAAAAAAAAAAAAAATTAAATTAATTTTAAAAAAAAAATCTAAAACAAACGAAACAAAACCCAACAAAAATAGTAAAGATGTGGGGGGGGGGGGTAAAGGTCTCCAGTTAGATATTTAATAGATTTTCACTTATCATAAGTATTACCCTCCCAATTACTATATATATTACCTTTTGTTCTAGTTAAATATTGTTTGACTGTATTATGTATGCGTTTAGAATTTTGAATTGGTGAATATACCTAGCTTAGGCCTACTCATAAGTTATTTGTGTTCCCTTTTTTTTTTAAACTAACACTACTAGGAGACCTACAGATGTGACATCATTTGTGACCAAGGAAAAAACTCTTGAGAGCTGAGATTATTTGGACTCTTTTTTTTTTTTTCAGTGAAAAGTCACCATAGTTTTAATTCAAATTTCATGTGCAACAAGGTACATATTCTCTTCTGTGGTAGTTTTGATTCAGCCTTCAGCTTTATTTCAAGACCTGAAATTCAGATAGGTGCATTTGGAACAGTAGCGGAAAATAGGAAGCATTTTCCTGTAGCACTGAAGAAAAAACAACTCAAATTAAAAAAAGACAAATCATCCTGTGTTTTGTGCGACAGAAGATAAGGCATGCCGACAGTCACCTGGCATGATACGAAAAGATTTAACCTTATATCCACTGTTCACTCTAATGATAATATAAACAAGACAGTTAGAAAGACAAATTCTTTAGGGCAGAACAATTCAGATCACCCGTGTGTTACCGGGGCCCGAAAGGGGAGCAAAGAATAGTAACACTGCACCCTACCACGCATGTCGTAAAAAGCGACTAAGGAGGGTATGGGCATGGGGCTGTTTACCCCATCCCGTAAAGACTTCGCACAGTGGGCTGATCACCTGCTTGCCAACCAATCTGATTACGGAAACAATGATAAATTGTTTGGTCTGTTTTTGTCCCACAAAGACGCCACTAGGCGTTATGGAAACAGTGATAGATTGATCAATTTGTTGTTGCCCTAAGACGCCACTAGGCGTACTGGCCACATACTGCTTTGCCGGTTGGTGGCTAAGGATGGAAGAAGAAGAGAGAAGAAGAACAATTCAGAAGCCTGTCTTCAGGCGACCATTGTCCTCTCAAGGCTGTGTGTGGTCCCGGCTGCCGGGTCCTCCCAGCGTAGCGGAGGCAGCGAATGGGTGATGTGCCTGTACCAGATTGCTCTTTTTCGCGGACCTTCGGTCCCGAGAAAATTTTGGCTGGAGACGTCTCGGTAGAGAGGTGGTTTTATAGCGGCAGCACACACGAGGGCAAGTTCGGGGCACAGCGGATTGATCAACCGCTTGCTTGTCACATTGATTACGGAAACAACAATTAATATTCTGTTGTACCAATAAACGCCTTTTGGCGTAACGGAACAATGGATAATTTCTTGTTGCCCTAAGACGCCGCAAGGCGTAATGGCCACTGACTGCTTGGTCGGTCTTTGGCTAAGGACGGAAGAAGAAGAAGAATTCAGAAGCCAGTGCTTGCAGAAAAATACAGCAAAAGTATGGGAGATGTGGAAACTTCAGCCAACTAGGTGCAAGCTACCCTACCCACACAGATCCTATTTTTATATTATTTCTTAGTTGAAACTGCCCTGGTCAATGGGCACATAACCTACAACACTGCCAACTCTACAAAAAAAAGATCAAAGCGAAGATCAGGATGTCAGTATGACTCTTATTGAACCTGCTATTCTTCGACGCAATGTGACACCTTCAAAACCACAGCTCACAACAACATGACTTATTGAGCACCACTTCATTGATAAATATGAATGGGCAAGGTACAAACCAGACTGTAAAGTGTTTAAGGCTGCAGGGAACAGAAGCCAGACTTGCATGTACTGCCCAGATTGCAATGTACCTCTATGCCTGATACCCTGCTTCAAGTTATACCACACAGTCAAGGATTATCAACGATCCAGACATAGACTCTTGCAGAGACCTACAGCTACAACTTCAAACCCAGTTAATGAAAAAAGCAGCTCAGACTCCAACTACAGGTACTTAACTACTCAAACATTTACAAACGCTCATTGTCAGATGCCACAGACGCAGAATACATTCAAAAAAGACAAACACGAAAAATACAGTTTTTTTTTAAACATTTTATTCCAATTTTATTAGCCTTTTATATTGATATATGTGGTTAATCGTTAAATCAATACGTCAATCAAGCTTATTTTATTCATTACCATCCATGTCACTAACATTTTATTGCGCTGATGTTGAACAAATTCACTAAAAACTTGGAAAAGATGTCTGTTTTTCAATCTTTTATGAATTTAAAAAAAAAAAAAAAGTTCTTTTTAAAGAAATCTGCAAACACCCTTGGTAATGGGAGACAGTAATGCTCCGGATTGCTATCAGCAAAGTGATAATTATATCTGAGAAAATTAGATGAGGAAAATATTAGAGTTTCCCATCCTTGAAAATCACGTGCTGGACCTGGAAAAACCTGGAAAAAGCCTGGAAAATGCTTGAAGAAATTTGCTATGAACCCTGTTCACATAAACTAATACAGATGAAAAACCTATGGCAAGGCACAAGCAAAGAAACAAAGTTACAACTGATCAGAGCATGTATATTCCCAGTAGCAACATACGGCTGCGAGACTTGGACACTCAATAAAACAGTTGCAAAAAAGATTACATCATTCGAAATGAAATGCTACAGAAGGATGCTGAGAATACCCTGGACAGAAAAAAAGACCAACAGAGAAGTACTGCACTCACTAAACGTACAGGAACATTGGCTCCTAAATACCATCGCAATAAGGAAGCTGAAATTTTTCGGTCATATAAAAAGACATAATAGTCTGGAAAAAACAGTGATGGAAGGCATGGTCCCTGGAAAAAGGGGAAGGGGTGGACCTAGACGACGGTGGACCCAGGACATCACAGAGAGTCTGAATTTGTCTTTGGCTGATGCAGGTCGACTTGCCCAGAATCGTGATGCGTTCAGAGCAGCTGTAATGGAGACAACGTTCTGGAAAGAATACGTCACATGATGATGACCTTCTTATAGCAAGAGTTCTTCAACTACAATAATAATCAACATTTTCAATCTGACAAACCAGCCGTAACGTTATCGATGTGGATAAGTCTTCGAATTGGAGTCCATTATTTATTAACAAGTTCACATTCTTCTTCTTTCTTCGATCCTTAACCACCGACCGTCAAAGCAGTCAGTGGCCATCACGCCTAGTGGCGTCTTGTAGGGCAACAACAAATTGATTCCACTTTGCACGGTCTGTGGCCATCCTTCGTACAGTGCCCCAACTCTGGTTCATTCTTTGCATCTCAGCCTCCACAGTCCTCCGCCAAGTTGTTTTTGGTCGGCCTCTCTTTCGCTTTCCTTCAGGGGTCCAAAGCATAGCTGTTCTTGTGATGGCATCGGGGTCTCTTCTGAGGACATGACCAACCCAGCTCCAGCGTCTGCCAGCTATGATGGTATGCATGTCCTCTTGCTTGCTACGAGTAAGCAGATCTTGGTTGGTGATGGTATTTGGCCAAAAGATTCGGTGAATTTTTCTTAGGCATGTTGTGTGAAAAGAGGACAATTTTGACATTTCCTTCTCTGTGACTCTCCAGCATTCCGCACCATAGAGAAGCACAGAAAGCACGCAACTCTGGTATAATCTTAATTTTTTGCTTGTGCTGTATTGGGAGGACTTCCAGATGTTATTTAGGCTAAAGAAGGCTGTTCTTGCCTTATTCATTCTGATGTTGATGTCTTTGCCTGCCCCACCGTCTGGTGTTACTATGCTTCCTAGGTATGTGAAGGTATCTGTCTGTACCAGTTGCTGATTCCTTACTGATATGGGCTCAGGGTTGCTCACATTGAGCGTCATGACCTCAGACTTCTTTAAATTGATGTTCAAGCCCACTTGCTGGCTAAATTTATTAAGTCTATCCGTTTTTCCTGGATGTGTTGATGTGAATGTGCCAGCAGTGCAATGTCATCTGCATATTCCAGATCTTCCAATGTTGAAAATGTAGTCCATCTTATTCCTCTTGGACTGCCCTCTGTTGTCTGGCGCATCACCCAGTCTATGACTGTTAAAAATAGAGTGGTTGATAAGGGGCATCCCTGTCGTACTCCTGTCTTCACCTCGAAGGTTAGGTTGCTCTGCCCAACACTACACGTAAAGTTGGCATAGAGGCTTTTTATGATTGACACTATGCAGCTTGGAATTCCATAAGCCCTCAGTATTTTCCATAAACTGTCCCTATGTATGCTGTCAAAAGCCTTTTCAAAATCAACAAAATTTATGTAAAGCTGTCTTTGCCATTCTGAGCACTGCTCTATAATGTTCCTGAGAGTGAATATATGGTCTACACATCTTCTGTTCTTTCTAAATCCTGCTTGTTCTTTCCTCAGTTTGTAGTCTACTGCCTTTGAAATTCTCTGTATAATTATCCTGCCTAGTATTTTGCTGGGAACTGAGAGAAGAGTGATTCCTCTCCAATTATTGCAGTCTGAAAGATCTCCCTTCTCGGGCAATTTGACAATTATTCCTTTGTTCCACTCTGATGGTGTTGTCCCCGTTTTCCACACTTGTGCAAATAGTGGTTCTAATAGTTCTGCTGCTAGCTCAGGGTCTGTCTTAAATAGCTCTGCATTTAAGTTATCATGGCCCGGAGCTTTACCGTTCTTTAACCCTTTGATTGTTGTGATGATTTCTTCTTTTCGTGGAATGTCTGTATTTACATCTAGATCGTTTTCAGCCTCAGGAACATTCAATTGTGCCTCTGGTATTTCCTTGTTCAGAGTTTCTCTGAAGTGCTCTGCCCATCTTGTTTCCTGTCCCTCTGCTGTCTTGATGAGATTTCCTTGCTTATCTCTTACTAATGTAATATTGTTTGCACCTTGTTTTCCGCTGATGAATTTAGTTATTTTGTATACTGTGCTTTGTTTATTTCTCAGTGCTGCCTCTTCTGCCTGTTTTGCAAGATCGTCTAGGAAATTCCTTTTGTTGGCTCGGGTTTGGCGTTTAACTTCCCTGTCCAGTTGACTGTACTGTTCGCTATATAGTTGCTTTAACCTGGGGGACTTCGCTTCTGTTTTCTTTCTTTTCATTTCCTTTCTCATCTTTATGGTGTTTAGTGTTTCTGGTGTTATCCAGTCTTGCTTCTTCCTTTCCTGGAATCCTAAGCATGATTTGCTACTTTCCTTATATATTGTTGAAATGGTGTTGAAATTCTGGTCTATATCATCAGTCAATGTCATTCCTGGCTTTTGGCAAATTGATATCGTTTCTTAATGTCGGCCGCAAAAGCTTTTCTGGTAAGGGGGTCCTTCAATTTGCTGATGTCAAACCTTTTCTGTGTAGTTACAGTTGGTCCAGCCCTTCTTAGTTTCACTTTCAGTTTTGCTACTACTAAATGGTGATCGCTTCCCACATCTGCACCTCTTCTTACCTTCACATCTTGTAATGCATGTCTCCATCTACCGTTAACCATGATGTGGTCTATCTGGTTTCTGTCCCGACCATTTGGTGATTCCCATGTTAACTTGTGAATTTCCTTATGTGGGAAAAGTGTTCCTCCAATGACCAGGTTGTTAATGCTACAGAAACTTATTAGCTTATCCCCATTTTCGTTTGCTATTCCGCTGCCGCATTTCCCCATTGTTCTTTCATTATATGTATTGTGTGTACCAACTTTCGCATTGAGGTCTCCCATTACTATAACAAGATCATATCTAGGTGTGTCCTCCATTTCTTTCTGCAGTTGTTGATAGAATTCATCCTTGACCTCCTCATCGCTATCATTCGTTGGTGCGTAGCATTGTATTATTGTAGTGTTGGTGAATCTCCCTCTCAATCTCAATCGTATCAGTCTGTTGTTGATGGGTTTCCATTCCAGTAATGTCCTTTCTATACCTTTCTGTAGAATAATGGCTACGCCTTCACTGTGCTGTCCATCCTCTCTTCCAGAGTAAAGTACTGTTTCTCCTGTTGCTGTTTTAACTTTTCCTGCCCCTGTCCATCTGCTCTCGCTTATCCCCAGGATGTGTAACCTATAGTTTCTCATTTCTGCCGTGACCTGTCTTAGTTTACCTGTCTCGTACATTGTCCTGACATTCCAAAATCCTATTCTTGTATCCTGTTTTGCGGTCAGGACATCCGTTTTCATGTCAGTGGCTTCCTTTCGGCTTTCACCACTGACAGTCATACGAGCCACAGACTCCGAATGTCCATCCCGCAGCAAAGTTTGTTCATTTGATGTTGTTTCCGTAACTTTATTTTTTTTTTTTACATAGACAGGGGTGTCAGCCCTATGCTAAAACCCCCAACCTGGAGGACCAGGGTACCAGCTTTTGTCTGACCCCTACCCACACAGACCAGTCCAGCTTGGTTGAACCTACCAGGAGTAAAACTCCCACTGGCATAGCTCTGGGGATTGTCAGGGTACGCAAGCTGCCATACCGCTACAAGGTATAGGTACCATTGATGGCAGAACAAGTTCACATACGAAGACATTTCATGCAGGTATAATATTAACATACAGTTCATTAGAATTTACTTGCATATATATTCTTATCCGTCCGTGTCATATTGAATTCATGTCAACAGATCATCATGGCTATATACATGTGCTGCTGGGATCCAGACAGCCAGAAATGAGCGCATGAGTCTTGATGAAAATAATCAAACTACTTATCAAATATCCTTCCGTAATGCAGGTTAATCACAAACCTTTATGAATTCACTAGTATATAATATTATCTGGACTGACCCTGAGTCCTGGTATCAATTTACATAAATACGGCTATAATTAAAGCCTAACCTTGGAAGGAGGTAAAAACACGACTTCACGGCTTGACGGACAACGTAACAAGGGTCCAGTAACTAAGTCACGAAGTGTGACCTTATCGACGCTAACACGTCATAATTTGACCGTGTATTTCGCGTTCACTAATCCGTGAAGTATAAAAATCAATTTATATTAATTCTATTGACCTAAAAATGCGCACTGCCAATTATAGCAGACGATATCAGTAAAACTACCGTAACAATTCCCTACCCGCCGGGGAAAAAAAAAATTTATTAGACAGATTTTTTTGAACTTTCTTACTCAAACATATGAAAAATTTAACAAAAACCCGACATATGGCCTACGATGTTCTATCTAGAACAGTGTCGTGGTCATGTCGATAATATATCAGTCATATAACATTATTATATTAAACAAAGGGGTGTCAACTGTCGCTAAATAATTATCTACTGAACTTAAAGACTGTTGTGAGTGAATAATGAAGTGTTATGTAAAGAAATTTTATTACCTATCAATGAGAGGCTAATATTAGCTAGATTTCAGACACGATTTTTCAAGCTCTCAATTGTACAATGTTATGCACCAACTAACGACGCTCTTGATACCACAAAAGATGACTTCTATGAAGCACTTCTAAGTACCATCAACACAATACCCAAGCATGACATAATAGCAGTCCTGGGTGATTTTAACGCCAAAGTAGGTGACAACAACGATGGAGTACAAAGATATCTCGGTACTTATGGCATAGGCTGTATGAATCAAAATGGCGAAAGACTTCTAGAACTTTGTGAAATATCAAACCTCGTTGTGGCAGACACCATCTTTCCACATAAGAATATCCACAAGATAACATGGAATTCACCTGATGGCAGAACTAAGAACCAGATAGATCACTTCTGCATAAGCGCTAAATTTCGCTAATCAGTTAAAGACGTAAGAGCATACAGAGGTGCAGGGATCGGAAGCCATAATAACCTCTGCATAGCTAAAATGAGAATTAAACTGAAGAATTCCAACCGAATTGAAGAATAGATGTACACAGACTATTAATCAAATGATTAAAGAAGGAATTTTTGTCAAAATGAACAACTTTTCGATGCTTTAGGCAAAATTGACAACGATTGACAATCGATATAAATGGGAACAAACTGAGAACAGCAATTGTAGCGACCACCGGATACCTAGTACATAAAAAGAAAAAATGGATGAGATTTTTTTAAAATTTATTATCACACTTGAATTTGATTATATGCTTTATTAATTTAATGTCGGATATGAAGATCCAGCCGTCGTTATGTCACATAATGCAGTTGAATCTTGCAAACTAACTTTAACTTGTTAAATAAAGAAGTTCCAAAAAACTCGAAGAGTAAAAACATTCCATAATGGCCGTAAAAAATGTTGCAAGAACTTGAATGTAGGTGCCTTTATCAAATAAAAACAACTATGTCACCAGCATGCTATGGAAACACCTTTAAAGGTAAATTTCCCAGAAAAAGAACAATGAAGAGATGGGCTGAGCACTTCATGGAGGTGCTAAAACATTGGACCACCAACCAACAGTAACCACCTGATTTTAAAATGAAACATCCATTGCCAATAACTTGCGATGTCACACGAGATCAAACAAGCCTTTCAAGATTGTAAAATTTTAAAGCTGCTTGAGTTCCCGCAAATTATTCAGGGGAAGTGTGATTAAAGTTATGACAAGGTGAGAATTTTAGATATTATAAATGAAGTATGGAGAGAAGAACAACCACCAGGAAAGACAGTATTATTGTAAAGTTACCGAGAAAGGTCATCTATCAGACTGTAATAACTGGCGTGGTATTTCATTTTTTCAGTACCTGGAAAATTATTATGTTGCATGATTTAGAAAGACTAAATTCGCTTCGGACGGGTGATCAGAGAAGAAAATGCGGGTTTCCACGATTATGTATTGATCTTGTATGTTTTTTCCCGGTATGGCTTCGATGACAAAGTCAGAACAAATAATACAGAATGGTTTACAGTAGAAACAGGGGTGAAACAAGGCTGTAACTTTTTGGAATAATCAAAAATCTGGCAAGTTTTCGCAGTGTAGCTTTTGTGGTTAAGAGCGAAATAGGTCTCCAAATAAATGCCTCCTAAAGCCTTTTCTAACGATCCATTTGGATCACGAAAGGTGCTACAACAAAAAATTTTCAAGTTTAGTAAAATGCCCAGACTACTGCCAGCAAGAGAAATCCTTGTCCACAATTGCTTTGGGCAACTAGCGCCTTCAATAGTATCTAACATTTGGAAATTACGATCATTGAATTACATACCTCTTCGCCTTTTAATTCAAATGTTATCCCATCTCACGTGTGAGAGTTGGAAAATCAAAATCCAAGCTGAATACATTCGAAACAAATGTCCTCCTCATGATAGAGTCAAAGAATTAATAATCGACCTATAACCCTCACAGAAATATGTCTGACAAAAGGATCCGATGTTTATCGGTCACCTACCAAAACAACAGAATCCCTCCAAGCGACCCAGTGGCGCTGGGGTAAGCGGAAAAAAGTGAAGCCACCCTTGCTGGCATATAGACGGGAGTGGCGTCACAAAAATTTGAGGGCACCTCCTAGTCCACAGCCGTCTGAAAACCGTCAACGATGGCCACTTTGGAACCAAGAAGCCATGTAACCGTACACGATGTAAGACATGTCAGTATGTAATCGAAAACACACTGTTCAGTCTCGTTCCCTAATGCCAAGTTCACCATCACAATGGCTTCACATGTGAGTCACGCAACGTCATTTATGCTATTCATATAAAAGACAAAAGTAAGGACAAGTTAAAGCACCAAGACGTACAAATCGTGCCAAACGGGTCAAGTAATTACTAAATAACCGAATTAATAAAAGCAAAAGAATACCTACATTTTATGAAACATCTCTCAATTTAATATAACACACATTCATAAATAAAATATTTTAGAGTATTCGCTTGTGTGCCATCTTTTCTTTCAATGACGCCTTCTTTTTATTTACACACTTCAATTTTATTATATTCTTTATTAATTTAATGTCGGATATGAAGATCCAGCCGTCGTTATGTCCTTTGAGAATTTATGGAAAGTTCCATTGGAGTAAAAATTCCATAATGTTCAAATATGTTTTGTTCTTGAATGAGTCTAAACTTTCACAGCATGGATTCAGATACTTTTCCCGACTATCTCGGAATGAGTTGTAAAACGATTGGACACTAACCAAAGTCCAAATGTTAAAACGAACCATTGAAATATGTCACACACCATTTCTTTCAGAGATTGTACTTATTGATTGATTCCCTGCAAATTATTCGAAGTGTTTTTCCGTATGGAGGTGGTTCATATCGCAGGAATAAGTGAGAGTTCCAGAGTCAATCTTGTTCAGTCTTTCATTTTTTTAACTTGTGGACAATTACTATTCGACTTCGGTAGGGTGTCTCGAAAATGCGTCCACTATTATATTTTCTTGTCCCGGTATGGCTTCGATGACAAAGTCATAAGGTTGTAACAGAATCAAAAATCTGGCAAGTTTGGTGCTTTTGTGGTTAGAGCGACGTAATGATGCCACCGCCTTCTGATCCATTTGGATCACGAAAGGTGCTCCCAACAAAAAATTTTCAAGTTTAGTAATTGCCCAGACTACTGCCAGCAACTCCTTGTCCACAATATAACAGACAGTATCCAGAAGATGTTCTTACCTCTGCCTTAGAACGTGTTCTCCCTATCTCACGTGTAGAGGCCCTCAAACCCCGCCAAAAAACCTCCTCTGATAGAGTCAAGTTAATAATGACCTATCACCCTCACAGCACTGCTGTCAAAAGGATCCTGTTTCGCCACCTACCTCTCCTCCAAGCTGACCCAGTGGCGCGGGAAGCATTTAGTGAGCCACCCTTGCTGGCATATAGACGGGACAAAAATTTGAGGGACCTCCTAGTCCACAGCCGTCTGAAAACCGTCAACGATGGCCACTTTGGAACCAAGCCATGTAACCGTACACGATGTAAGACATGTCAGTATGTAATCGAAACACGTTCAGTCTCGTTCCCTAATGCCAAGTTCACCATCACACATGGCTTCACATGTGAGTCACGCAACGTCATTTATGCTATTATATGCAAACGTTGCACCATTACGTACATCGGCCAAACGGGCATACGACTGGGCGACCGATTCTGCAGACACCTCTATGACATCTCTCAGTTTAATTCCACACCTGTGGCCATCCACTTCAATGGCCCTGACCACACGGTTTGAATACCCAACATTCTTTTGTCTGAGACGCCTTTCTCTATCGAGTCCCTGTTGTATGACTTTCTACTTTGATGCAATCATCACCTTTTTTTTTAAATTACCATTTTTTTAATTTAATAATTTTATTTATTTATTTATTTATTTTATTTATTTATTTATTTTCTTTTAAATTTGTTTATTTATTTTATTTTATTTAAATTTTTTTTTTTTTTTTTTTTTTTTAAATAATTTTTTTCCTTTATTATTTTTTTTTTTTTTTTTTTTTTATTTTTATTTATTTATTTGTTTTAAATTTATTTATTATTATTATTTATTTATTTTTTATTTATTTATTTTATTTTATTTATTATTTATTGATTACTTTTTTCTCACTCTTTTCCAGTCCTTGTTTTTATTATTTCTTATCTTTATGTACTGTCAACTTCCTCTTTCCGGTTTAGTGGCAGCCATCCTGCTTTGCTTCACATGTGACTGGACTTAATATTAAGGGTGTTTTTTTCTCTTATTTTTATAGTTTCATGTTCTCTACTTAATTCTCATTTTCTTTCCCTCCTGTCTCTTGTTTGTCTGTCCCTGACGAAGGCCTTGTGGCCGCAACGTAGGTTTTTCTTGTCCTTCTCCTTGTAAGACGTATTACTATTTGTGTGGGTGTGTGTGTTTTTTATATTTTTATATTTTATTATTTTTTTTTTCACTTGTCCACAATAGAGTATTTTGTTTCAGGTAACTTCAGTTTTCTTGATATGTACATCGTTGGATGAAGTATATTGTCGTGATATTGAAGCAAACAAGCTCCGATACCGTAATTACTGGCATCTGTACGAAGAAAAAACTTTTTAGAAGTATTTGGTAACCTCAAAATTGGTGGATTTGAGAAGATGGTCAATATCATGCGAAAAATTTTGTCGCATTCGTCAGTCCAATTTACCTTCAACGGCATGTCTTTTTTTAACAATGATGACAAGACAGCTGTGATGGATGATAAGTTAGGTACAAATCTACTGTAGTATTGGACTAGACCTAATACACTCCTAACCTGTTTCTTCATTTGAGGAACCGATAAATTTAAAATTTTAGATACCGTACTGGGAACAGTTTGAATACGTCCAGCCCCAATAATATGTCCCAGGTAGGTTATCTCCTGAAATGCTATTTGTATTTTCGTAGGTTTAGCAGTTAAATGGTTTTCTCTTAATATCTCCAAAACACATCTAAGTCCCGAAAAATGTTCCTCAAATGATGAACTAAATAAACATATGTCGTCAATGTATGTAATGATGTCTGGTCTACCTGATAAAATTGTTCACATCATGCGAATAAAGGTAGCAGGAGCGTTCATAAGCCCAAAAGGCATCACATTCCACTGGTAAAGACCTTGCGGAGTGGAAAACGCTGTGTAATATTTGGCCTTTTCGGTTAGTGGTATCTGCCAATAACCTTTAGTTAGATCTATCTTAGTGAAAAGTGTTGCATTGGACAGACGAGAAAGTAAGTTGTCAATAATGGGATGTGGTTCACTGTCAGCTCTGGTCTGAGCATTTAATTTCCTATAGTCAACGCATAAGCGAATGTTGTTGTCTTTCTTTCGGACAATGACTAAAGGTGACGAAAATGGTGAGGTACTAGTCTCGATAATACCTAAAGACAACATCTGCTCAAGTTCCTGAGTCGTTTTGCTGAGAAAGTGTAGTGGGACAGAATAGGGATGTACACTAATTGGTGTATCATCATTAAGAATAATGTCGTGAGAGATCGCTGATGTGCGACCAGGTACGTCTGTCAGCACATCTTGGAATGATTGTAGGAGATCAGCAATCTTCTGATGCTGTTGCGGTGTAACCGAAGAAGAGATGGTTACATTCCGCCAAGATTCAGTAGGTTGTACTATCGGTACAGGTAACGACATCTGTACCTCAGGAAAAGAAGATTCTTCTTCGTGAATTACTGAAAGATTAGAATATTGACAAGTTGGTACAACTGTGTCATCTAATACAAAAGCCTACAATATCTAAGGTATATACAGAATAAATGAACAATAAAGAGAAGAAATGATGACTGACTAGTGCTGAGTCATCAAAGATGTGACAAACAGTGTTACCGTAACCTGTTATCTGCGTGACGCAGAATCAGGTACTAATTTCAATCTCAAAGAATGGTGGTGAAAATAAACACCATTGTCAAGGTCGATAACCGTTCGAGCATCTCTATTGTTACGAAATGTAACCAGAGCTTCACCATACCTGTTATTGGTAGGTGGCAAAAGACAATGGCTAGCCACCGTGGAAGAGATTGGGGCCTTACCACGTACTTCCTACAGAAAGTAATGGAATCACAACAACAAGATAAGAACCGATATGTAGAGAACTCTCTGTCCCCTGGGGAAGAATCTACTGTACAAATTAACAGGGAAGAGGCAACTCCTCTAATGAGTAAGGAAGTACATAATGACGAGTGTTCCTTAAATTCTGTTGAAAGGGAGCATTCTGAGAAAGACCACCTAAAAACTAGTAGGAGAAGCCTAAAAATAGGAACATGGAATGTTAGAACTTTAAACGGAGAAGGAAAGCTGGACAATCTTATATTAGAGGCAACCGACATGAAACTCGATATACTGGGAGTTGCAGAGGCAAGACTTTTGGATACAGGCTACATAACAAGAGACCAGTACACGCTTATACACTCAGGAGGAGAAAAACACGAAAGAGGGGTAGGAATGTTGATAAAGAAGGAGTTAGAAAAATACGTATGTGGATACTGGACACACAATGACAGAATGATGTTACTAAAGATGAGAGCAAAGCCATTCGACATATCAATCTTACAAACTTATGCACCAACTAAAGATTACAGCGAGGAAGAAATAGAAGAATACTATGAAGAGCTACAACACACACTTAAACCAGTCAAATCTACAGATGTGTTGATAGTAATGGGTGATATGAATGCAAAAGTAGGAAAAGGAAAATACAAGAAAATAGTAGGACAGTATGGATTAGGGACAAGAAATGATAGAGGAGACAGACTTATCCAGTTCTGTGAAGAAAACCAGCTGGTCATATGTAACACCTTTTTTGAACATCACCCAAGGAAATTATACACATGGAAAAGCCCAGGAGATGTAACACGTAATCAAATCGACTATATCATGATAAAACATAGATTTAAGAACAGTGTCACAAGTGCAAAGACACATCCTGGCGCCGACATAAATTCAGATCACAATCCAGTTGTCATCAAGGTAAATATAAAGCTGAAAAGAGCAGGAAACAGAAGACAGGAGGAACCCCAGATAGAAATATCAGCGCTGAAACAACCAGATATAAAACAGAAATATTTAATCGAAGTCAAAAATAAATACCAACAGTTATTGACAGAAAGCATGGAGCAGTATAGAAGAGAAAACCCAGAAGAAAAAGCAACCGCAAAATGGGAATGCTTAAAAACAAGCATACAATCAGCAAATGCAAATTTACCTAAAAAGGAGTCTAAGAAAAATCAAATTTGGATGACAGATGACATCTTGAATAAAATGGCAGAAAGAAAGAAAGCAAAAAATACTCCAGAATATATAAAACAATAGACAATGACATACGTACTATGTGTAGAGAAGCAAAAGAACGGTGGATAGAAACAAAATGTAAGGAAATAGAAGACTTGGAAGCGAAGCACATGACAAGAGATATGCATGAAGAAATAAAGAAATTATCAAATCGGTCGCGGTTTGCACAAGGAGGAAGCTGTATCAAGAACAAAAATGGTGTAATATTACTTGATGAGAAAGACATATCAAACAGATGGGCAGAATACGTAAAAGAACTATTCGAGGACAACAGAGGTAAAAAACCATCACCAGATTCTAATGAAGGCCCACACATTCTCAGATCAGAAGTAGAGAATGCCATTCATATGATACAAAAAGGAAGATCAGCAGGCATGGATAACATAAACATTGAAATGATAGAAGCTCTGGAGAGCTTTGGTATAGATACAATCACAGAAATATGCAATGATATATACAATACAGGATATTTACCACACGACATGAAGACATCAGTTTTTATAACATTGCCCAAAAACCAAATGCAACAGAATGTTCAGACTTCAGAACAATCAGCCTGATGAGTCATGCAATTAAGATACTGCTCAAAATCATACAGGAAAGAATAAAAAGTAAAGTAGACAGCGAAATCCAAGAAGAACAGTTTGGTTTTAGACGGAACAGTGGAACAAGAGAGGCAATATTTTGCCTAAGAAGATTAGCAGAAAAATATACAGAGGTCCAAAAAAGTATGTATATGTGCTTCATTGACTATAAGAAGGCTTTTGACAGAATCCATCATGAGAAAATAATTGAATGCCTCAAAGACATAGGTATTGATGGAAAAGATATAAGAATACTCAGTAACCTTTATTGGGAGCAAACTGCCACAGTAAGATCGGGAAGGAATTATTCACCATACATAGACATAAAAAGAGGTGTCAGACAAGGTTGTGTGCTGTCCCCCTGCCTATTTAATTTATACACCGAAAAAATTTTCAAACAGATACAGGAAATACCAGGACTGAACATCAGTGGAAGATCAATAAACAACCTTAGATATGCAGATGATACCGTGTTGTTAGCTGAAAGCGAACAGGAGTTACAAGAACTAGTGAAGCAAGTGAACAGTATAAGTCATGAATATGGACTCGACATTAATATTGAGAAAACTAAAACTATGATAATTAGCAAAACAGACGATAAACCCACATTAAAGATAAGCGTAAATGGGAAAATCCTGGAACAAGTCAAGAGCTACGTATATCTTGGTCATATAATAACAGAAGATGGCAGATGTGAAACAGAAATCAAGAAGAGAATAGGAATGGCCAAAGCTACATTCAACAACATGAAACATATACTGACATCCAAACAGTTATCTCATAAATTAAAACTGAGAATCATAAAGTGTTATATATATTCTGCATTTCTGTATGGTGCAGAAACATGGACGATGAATAAGCATTTGGAAGAAAGAATTGAGGCTCTTGAAATGTGGATATATAGAAGAATGGGGCGTATCTCATGGAAAGAGATGAAAACAAATAAGGAGGTCCTAGAAAATCTAGGTATGAAAAGAGAACTAATGAGAGAGGTCAAAGTTCGGCAGCTAAAATACTTTGGCCACATAAAAAGGCATAACACCTTGCAGAAGACCATAACAGAAGGGAGAGTTGAAGGTAAACGTGCAAGGGGAAGACAGCGCTATAAGTGGGAAGATAACATCAAGAGATGGACGGGAAAGAGTCTATCAGAGTGTACCACCAAGACAAGAGACAGAAGACGTTGGAGATCCATTACAGCCAACCTCCGTTGTGGAGATGGCAACTGATGATGATGATGAATAGACGCACGAACCTAATGTCTGCCATGTACTTAAAGAAATTACCAAGTGCCTGCCATGTTGCACCTTGTGGCAGATTACGCACTAACACGGTGCGAGAATAAGCACCCTTCCCAATATAAGTAGGACCATTGTCACTAACATGGGAAAATGATTGATGTGCAACATTAGTTGCCTGAGGTACATTGCAATGTATGTCCCTCATGTAAGTATTATTCTTTCTATATACTGGATTTTTATGTTGGGCCTGAGTATGATGACCCTTAACCTGTAATTTTACATTTGTAGCACATGTAGTAGTGGAAGGATCAGAAGAACGACCAACATTCTTTTGTTTCAATGTGCTGGTATTAATTTTATTTGGTATCTTCCTATCACTCTTAACACCAACCCCATGTTTCAATATGTTACTTTTCCTAGTGCACTCCTTTCCCCTGTTGACTACGTCAAGAGTTTTCTTAAGATCAGTTGCCAGCTGATCATGTCGCCAACATTTATTTTCTGCATTGGCAGTAATATTCTGCCGAGGAAAGGTATATCTCCCTCGGAATGATATTTTTATTTTGTTGGGTTGTGCTGAGCTTGTCTTAGCACATGGAGCATCCTTAGTATGTCGTACAATAGATCTAGTATGTCGTACAATAGATCTATCATCTCTGATGTTGGACAATATCTTCTTGTCCAAACCACATCCAGTAGACCATCTACTCTTTTTCTTGCCTTTGTAACCTCTAAATTCAGGAGTGTAATTTCCTGTCTCTGCCTCTTATTTAACTTATCTAAGTTAATGGTTATCTGCTTCTCACTAGCAAGTAATAAATTGAGTGTGTTCAATGCTGTTGACAGTTCATAAATCTGTTGTTGTGTTTCCTTTCTCAGGTCAGCATATCTATGTTTCTCCTCCAGGAGTAACGCTTCTAATGCAGTCACCCTGTCATCAATGAGACAATCATCACTCATGGATGACACATTATTGTCCTTGTGAGATTCAATATCACCATTTTCACCTTCTGATTTAAACTTAACATACTCGGAAATCAAAGATTCATGATCAGACCTCAACTTGTCATATTTTGATTTCAAATTATCAAATAAACCCCTAAATGTCTCATTACTTCTCTGAGATTCAATAATAAATTTATCATTTTCTTCACGCAATAATGCCAAGTCATGCATGGAAGAGTTCACTTTACTTATCTGGTCATCCAACATCTGTTTCAAAGATGTCACCTCGTTTTCCAACTCTTTCCTTTGACTAAGAGAACCTTCATCCAATTTCTTATTATCTGCCATCAACAACGTGACTTTATTCTTTAATACAGCATTTTCAAAATCCATTGCCAACAACTTCCTCTCATCCTCCACTTTTTGCTGCATCAGCTGATTAGCAAGGATCTTCTCCTTACCCTTATGCTCATTTATCGTTTTTTTCAATGCATCCAACTCAACAACAACAACAACAACAACAACAACATTACTGTCTGGAGTAATTGGTTTACCTTCATCATAAAAAATAGTGGATAATAAGTTAGCAAGTCTCACTGCTTTCTCCCGTGAAGGGCTATATCCACACCTATGCCAAGCAAACTTCTTAAGATCCTCGCTCATTTGAATTAAGAAATGTTCTATGGCATATTCCTCACAGCTACACCCCCCTAACCATAATCTATCTCCCTCCCGGAGAAAATGATCAAAAATATTCATAGTAACTATTTATATGACTCCCTAAGTCAGTCAAATAATAATCAATTATTTATATGTGTATGTGGAACAATAGATTAATACTCAATATAATCAACTATAATATTCTTGTATTATTAGTTGTAAGTTCCACAAATATTTTGTAACTAAATAATTTATATCAATAATGTTTACTCATTACATTATACCAATGTATTATACCCTTATTAATTTATGATGCTGAATTTATATCATGCATCTAATATTATCCTCCAATAATTATGAGTATTATCCCTCCATAATTATGTTATTTAATCATATACATGTGCCCAGTGCACACTGTAGTACTATGAAAATGTACTAATTAATATCTAATATGTCTGACCTATTCAAGGCAAACCATAAATTAAATTTATTTATCAATATATATTATGCTATTATGCCCTCGTCATAATCTACAATATGCTTCAATAGTATATTGGACTACTACTGCAAATAGATGACATCACCTAAGTCATCAAATGATTTAGTAAAAATTAATCAAATTATTGTATTATTCTATTAATAATAAATTTATAACATTATTATATCATTAATATATGAAATGAATAACTAAGACAAACAATAAACTAAACTGTACAGAACATTAGCACATCACAAACTGACAATTTCAGACATAAAATGAATCTATAAACTAAGAAGAAAAAATAGGAAGTACACGAAGAAGGTCAAGGATTGAACTAAGTCAAGATGAACCATGTACTAAAAAATCAGTGACGTAACAATGGACTCATAACGGTTAATACAAAATCTATGAAATAAGTAATAGAAAGATCAGAATTGACGGGATAGATTACAAACATTATTACAGAACTGAATAAAAATGAAATTAGTACAGCAAAATACACCAGTTATCTACAGCAAATCACAACTAACATACAAGGTCAAATCCTTTCAAATGCAAACGAATTTTTACCATCGGAAAATCGTCAATGGATTCTTTGCTAAATGACAAAATTTAACTGCCCTACAGATCAATCAAAACTGAATCGGTCGTCCTAAAAAAAGAGACATAAATTCAGTTTCGATTCGCCTCGCCAACCACCCACTAATATGTAAAATACAACATAATAGATATTAATACCACGAACAACATTCAACAGTGAAATCAAAGACATGTCGGTGAACGGAGCAAAGAGGACTTGACAGCGTAAAGTGAAAACAATTACTTAGCTTTTTGCCTCGATAAATTTGTACAGTGCCCGTTTCGCCAACAGTTTAAAGAGCTCTGATCGCATGCTAGCGAAGGTTGAACTTAGTTTGCACTGTTGATTGAAGCGTTGTTTTGAAAATTCTTTTTGAAAGTCGTTGAAATGCGGCTGCCATTGTGACGAATTAATCTTGTAGTTAAGGGCGTGTGACGTCAATGGTGTACACGTAAAATGTGTCCATTTTCGCTCAAAGGGAATTTTTCTCAACCTGGTATTCTTTGAAAATGTTGACAATTAGATTACAATTCCACGACCACATCTGGCCACCAGCTGATACGTTGCTGGTTTTGCTATGGGTTGCTGGTTCAGAGCTGGTTCTTTATTTGGTTGAGTTGCGAATGCGTGCTTCGTTCGTTTTATAAGTATTCAACTGAGGGTCAACGTTATATGGTCTCATTGTGTAATGAATGTCCAAGAAGACATTGGTTCCTTTCGGGTCTCATTATTATATTGTATACCTTCTTATAGGAAGAGTTCTTCAACTACAATAATAATCAACATTGTCAATCTGACAAACCAACCGTAACGTTATCGATGTGGATAAGTCTTCGAATTGGAGTCCATTATTTATTAACAAGTTCACATACGAAGACATTTCATGCAGGTATAATATTAACATACAGTTCATTAGAATTTACTTGAATATATATTCTTATCCGTCCGTGTCATATTGAATTCATGTCAACAGAACATCATGGCTATATACATGTGCTGCTGGGATCCAGACAGCCAGAAATGAGCGCATGAGTCTTGACGAAAATAATCAAACTACTTATCAAATATCCTTCCGTAACGCAGGTTAATCACAAACCTTTATGAATTCACTCGTATATAATATTATCTGGACTGACCCTGAGTCCTGGTATCAATTTACATAAATACGGCTATAATTAAAGCCTAACCTTGGAAGGAGGTAAAAACACGACTTCACGGCTTGACGGACAACGTAACAAGGGTCCAGTAACTAAGTCACGAAGTGTGACCTTATCGACGCTAACACGTCATAATTTGACCGTGTATTTCGCGTTCACTAATCCGTGAAGTATAAAAATCAATTTATATTAATTCTATTGACCTAAAAATGCGCACTGCCAATTATAGCAGACGATATCAGTAAAACTACCGTAACATGGACCAACGAATGTCTGACGCCGTTGGTGCTACAACCTGTATCAAAAAGTACAGAGACAGCAATTCTGTTAACAAAACCATTATGTAAGTTAAGAGATCCTGTTCCATCATGTGTCGAAGCTGACATGGCCGTAGACATTGCAGGAAGGCTTGGCAACACATGTCCGCAACTCAGCGTAGTTATCGCCTTGGGCTGGAATAAAGTTGTACATTCCTGGCAAAGATAGGTACAGTCAACACTGGATTCGAAGAAGTCATGGGAAAACATGGGCTAGGAGTAATGAATGAAAATGGAGAGCTATTCGCAAACTTCTGTGCTTCATATCAACTGGCTATAGGAGGAAGCATGTTTCCACATAAGAGAATACACAAGGCAACATGGATATCACCAGACCATAGAACAGAAAATCAGATTGATCATATATGCATAAACAAGAAGTTTAGATCATCATTGCAGGATGTAAAGGTATATAGAGGAGCAGATGTGGCATCAGATCACCATCTTCTGATAGCCAAAGTAAAAATGAAACTCAAGAGATATGCAACAATGCAAAACTATAGACAACAGTTTAATGTAGGACAGCTAAGAAATCAAGAAACAAGAGACAAATTTGCGGTCACAGTATCCAACAAATTACAAGTGCTCCAACAGCTGGAAGATGTAGAGAATACAGAAGACTATTGGCAGCAGGTCAAAACAGTATGGAAGGAGACATGTGAAGAAATACTGGGGAAAAGGGAAAGACAACAAAAAGCATGGATAACAACAGAAACCATCAATAAGATAAAAGACAGAAAAACAAGAAAGCAGAGTTAAACACAAGCAAAACTAGAAGCTCCAAAGCCAAGGCTCAAGAAGTGTACACAGAAGCAAACAAAGAAGTAAAAAGAAGTATCAAAAGAGACAAGAGGAAGTATATTGAGGAGTTGGCAAGAGAGGCAGAAGATGCTGCAGCCAAAGGAAATATGAGAGAACTGTATAGCAGCACAAAGAAGCAAACAGGGAAATACAAGCAAACAAGTTGCCTCATAAAAGACAAGAATGGGAAACTGCTCAGCAATATACAAGAGCAAATGAAGAGGTGGACAGAATATTTTGGGGACCTTCTCAATAGACCAGCTCCACAAAACCCGCCGGACATCCAGCCAGCAGAAGAAGAGCTACAAATTAACGGTGAAAGACCAACGAAGGAGGAAATAAAGAAAGCCATAAAGCTTCTAAGAGAGGGAAAAGCGTCTGGACCTGATGGCATTCCAGCAGAGGCCATCAAAGCAGATATCGACACGGCTACAGAGATGTTATATAAATTACTTGGTAAAGTCTGGGAAAAGGAAGAGATACCAGCAGAATGGAAGGAAGGATATCTGGTTAAGTTGCCTAAGAAGGGAAATTTACAAGAGTGCACAAATTATAGAGGAATAATGTTACTATCAGTGCCAGGAAAAGTGTTAAACAGGATTATCCTTGAGAGATTAAAAGAGTCCATAGACAAGAAACTGAGAGATGAACAAGCAGGTTTTCGACAAAACAGATCATGTACAGACCAGATAGCCACTTTGAGAATAATAGTTGAACAAAGTCTGGAATGGAATTCACCACTATACATCGGATTTGTGGACTACGAAAAGGCATTTGACAGTGTAGACAGAGAATCACTTTGGAAATTGATGAGGCATTATGGAGTTCCCCTGAAGATCATTAATTTAATAAAGAAAACATATGAAGACATGACATGCAGAGTTCTTCACGAAGGACAGCTTACAGAACCGTTTGGGATAAGAACAGGAGTGCGACAGGGATGCCTCTTGTCTCCATTTCTTTTCTTGCTGGCAATAGATTGGGTTATGAGATCATCGACAACACACAACAGAAATGGAATCCAGTGGACTCTGACTAAGCAGTTGGATGATCTGGATTTTGCTGATGACTTGGCTCTTCTGTCCCATAACCGTAATCAGATGCAGGACAAATTGAAAACACTCGATGAGAGGTCACAGCAATTGGGTCTGAAAATACACAGGGAAAAGACAAAAATAATGAGAATAAATGCAGGTAATGATAACAGGGTTGAACTTGAAGAAACACCAATTCAAGATGTAGAATCATACACATATCTTGGCAGTAATATAGACAAAGTTGGAGGGACAGACAGCGATATCAAAATAAGAATACAAAAGGCAAGAGGAGCTTTCATTGCATTGGGAAATATATGGAGATCAAGAGAAATCAGATACCACACGAAAATAAGAATCTTCAACTCAAATGTGAAGTCAGTCCTATTGTATGGCTCTGAGACATGGAGAACAACAAAGACAACAACCAAAAAGCTACAGACTTTCATAAATGGGTGCTTGCGTAGAATAGAGGGATTAAAATGGTATGACAAGGTTACCAACGTGGAACTGATGACAAGAACTAGACAAGTGCCAGTGGAACAAGAGATGAGAAGAAGACGATGGCGATGGATAGGACACACACTGAGGAAACCTGTTGATAGCATTACAAGGCAGTCCTTGTTCTGGAACCCCCAGGGCAAGAGAGGCAGAGGAAGACCAAGAAGTACATGGAGAAGAGAGTTGGAAACAGAGGTGAAAATGATGAGGAGAACATGGAAAGAACTTGAGATGATGGCATGGGACAGGAGGACTTGGCATGTGTTTGTTGAAGGCCTATGCTCCTTTGGGAGTGGAGGGTTATGAATGAATTCCTGGCAAAATTTAGCCTGCTCAAAATCAAGAGAACAAGATGATGCATTATGAGGATTAACATTTGTATCCTGATCTAAATTAACCTGAGTATCATGCAGAGCAGAATTTGTCTGATGATGCGATCTACCGTTTGAAGATCTATCCCTACCTCGAGATCGATTTTGACTATTGTCTCTGAAACTGCTATAATTATTATTTGTATTGAGATTACCATTTTGGTTAGCTCGCCAATTATTGTTATGACTATAGTCCCTTTGACCATATTGTTTGTTTGGAGAAAAATGTCTGTTATTTGAAAAAATTGATCTGGATTGCCAATTATGGTTGTAATTATTTCCTTGATAATTTCCAGTATCATTCTTATTAAAATCCCGTGATCTGTGAAATTGACCCCAGTTTTGATTATATGGAGATCCATGTCGAAATGATTTCCCTTTAAAAGAATTGTAATTCTTGTTATCTCCCTTTTTAAAGTTACTTTCATTGCTAAGAGAGTGATGACGGAAATTATTTCCTTGATGCATGGCAAATGCAACAGGCAATTCATCTTTGACATGAGAATTGCTAACTACCATGTTGGGATGTGCAGTACAATAGTTTCTACAATTTTGTTCCATTTCGTTCATATTTGTTGGTTTACGTTCATGTAAGAACGAAAGAAATAATGGGTTAACCGAAGACAAGACCTTATTACGAAGTAATAAGTCTACAAGAGCCTCATAAGAACGTTCTATTTTAGATAGTTCAACCCATCTGTCAAATGTAAGACGTATGAGTGAGATAAAGTCACCAAAATCCTTTCCACTTTCAGGTTTCAGTGTTTTAAATTTTTGCCTATAACCATCCTCATCAAGTTGGAATTTTTTAAGCAAAGCAGCTGACAATATTGTAATCAATTTTGTCAGTGTTTTTCAACAGATTAAATACTGTTAATGCTTCGCCTGCAAGTAATGGCAATAAATGTGCGCAATACTGTGATTTGTCAATCTTATTGGCTTCGCATATTGTTTGAAATTTATCCAGGTAAAATAGTATGTCGTCTGAATGTTGTTTGAAAACTGGCAATTTTAAGTTTACATGCTTAATATTATCTTTGTTAGACGAGTTGTGAACCAACTGAGCGTTGTGAGCATTACCTTCATTAGTTAATCTAATTTTTTCAAGCTCCAGTGCCATCAACTTTTGTTCATGCTGTCTTCTATTTTCATTTTCAGCAGACTTAAGCTGAAATCTTCTTTCATTTTCAGCGGCCTCAAGCTGAAATCTTTTTTCATTTTCTGCGGCCGCAAGTTGAAATCTTTTTTCATTTTCTGCCGCGGCTAATTTCCTATTTTCAATTTCCATCTGAAGTTTTCTTTCATTTTCTTGAGCAGCTAATTTCTTACTCTCAAGTTCAATCTCTAATTTTTTTGTTTCCAACTTCTGAGCCTTGTCATATTCGACAAGTGCGAATTGTTTGACTTCTTCAGGAGTCATAGTAAGAGCTTTGGCTTGCTTAATAAAATAATCCAAAGTTGACATTATGACAAATGTGTATTTATAATCTTACTACCTTAGAAGGATTTTATCAAATGATTTAAAATTTATTACTCTCTTATAAGTGCACTAAGTTCCTGTCCATAGAACTGCACTAAAACTTGCTAATTATATTAATAATATTATTAATCAATGAATCAATTTATGCATAAAAATATTATCAGAGTACAACAGAAGTAGACAATGGAACAATAGCGACAAGGACAAGATAATAAGGACAAATGAAAACGTTCGCAGAAATCAAACGAACCACAAAGTAGAAATAAAAAGAGAATCTTGCAAAGAATGCAATGACAACTGCGAAGAAAAATAACAAGACAAGTGACAACACAAGGTATAAACACAAATGGTGTATAAAAATAAACGATAGCCAGATTTAGACGGACGTTGACAAACAAAATACATCATGAAAATAAAGTACATATAAAGAATTAACACGATAACAATAATAAAAAACTCGACGTCACAGCTAAACAATTATAGTTCACAGAGAACCAAACACAGTGGACTGAAAAAAATCCATCAACACTCATGTGTCGGAACATTCCACTGCAGGAAGTCTGTAAAAATGTGTCCCTACAGAAAACTCACGAAGGCCCTGGTGTGAAACTGGGATGTTTCCTTCGCAAGCCACCAGACCCAACCGCACACATAATACATAAAACATGAGATAGAAATGTGGACATATTAAAGGGAGGCTCAGCTAATCATGACACGGTGATAGAACACACAATTTTACTTATCTTATTTTGCCGAAATTTTTTTTCGATCCTCACGAAAATTGCAATTTTGGCATTTGGATGCTGCATGTATGAGCCATCATACATAAATAGTTGTGAAACAATGCAAATGTCCAACGTTGATGATGACAGTTGGAGTCCACCGTTGACCTTGATATCAGATGACCGTTGTATTTGATCACAAGTCCAAGATGATGTCGCCTTGAAAGCACACGCAATTTTCAAACGATTCTTCCATGGATTGTAGTAGTGCGCTCTTCACATCACACTGGCCGCCAGAACTGTAGTAGTGTTTTGGTGGTGATGGATGACTACTACTTTGTGCTGATACGCGAATGTAGTTAAGTTGTGTGGCGATCAGGCAACAGGAACACAAACAGGGCACGTCAACCAATGCCAGTGCCAAATGAAGCACACTGGAACTCCTGGGTTACTTTACACACACAGGTTTATTTAACAATAACTTGGACGTACGTTGAGATGGACAGATTACACATCCTCTGTCATCTGACGGTTAGCAGGTTAATAAACATGCAGCAATGTTAATATATATCATTGTTCAGAACGGTAGTCTCATGACAGTCATATTAATAAACATACGACAGGACATTGTTAATACAGCATCAATGTTCATGGATGATCAGCAAATTTAGATTATGAGCTTGAACAACTGATAATTTTATAACGGCTGACCTCTCAAGGACAGACGTACATCTTATGGTAATGAGGTATGCAATTCATCAAGGAAAGTCCCATCTTCAAATTGGCCTCATCAACAATATAAATATAGGATATCCGACCATTATAATTGAGGCATCATAGTAATCAGTGCACTTTAAATCCTAAGTCTACAATTTGATTGACCTCTCAACATCTTGCCGTAATTCCGTAGAACGGCGAATAAATATATTTTATCTTTTGTATTTACTTTAGTAATACAGTTCTTTCAAGCAGCACATACTTGAAAGAATAACAGGCTGGATCCACAACTTCCCTTTATCTTGAATCCATTTCAGTACATCCTAACTGAATGTACTGACTAGATACATTATGACGAAAAATCGTCATATACATTTATATTGATTTGATTCAAAACTTACTGTGAAAAATCTCACGGCTATAGCTTCCACTTGGAAGGCCGTATCCAATAGAAATCAACAGAAGTTTTCCCCAATCTGGGGCTCGAACGAAGAGACCAACGTCTGACTTCTAAACCAGCCATTACCTCTCTTTCTCTGAGGTCACTACGTCATCTCGTGTTTAGCAACAAAACGCAGAAATACTTACGCACAAATATGTGCGCGATGAATTCAAATTATAAATATATTCTTACCACGTATGTTGATGCGTACCCTCTTAACAGAAGTCAGACTCATCTCTACTTTACTACTGTTAAGGACCCAAAAAGGACGCAACAAATACATAACAGGAGCTATCAATAATGCGTCTAACTCGGACAGCATTCGGAGTCTAAAGGGTCAATGTAATATGTTGTCAAGCGGTACCTTAACAACTTACCACGTCATACTTTATCCTAGACAACTCTATCAATTTGCGTTTAATACCGTGAAGCGCGAAAACCTCTAAAATTTATAGCATACCCCTAAGTTAATGTGAAATTATAAAATGCGCACAATTGAAGTGGCTAACATCATTACACGAGTCGTAACACCTAGTACACAAAGACTGAGATGGTGAATGAGGTGGAGGAATCTAAAAAGATGAATGGCTCACAAAGCGAAACAGCAAAGTGTGTATCACACTAGAAGCATGTCGGACATAGAAAAAGACACGTGGAAGAGATTGGGGCCTTACCACGTACGTCCTAAAGAATGTAATGGAATCGCAACAAAAAGATAGAAACGATGTGTAGAGAACTCTTGGTCCACTGGGGAGAAATCTACTGTACATAACAACAGATAAGAGGCAACTCCTCTAAGGAGTAAGGAAGTACATAATGACGAGTGTTCCTCAAATTCTTTTGAAAGGGGGCATTCTGAGAAAGACCACCTAAAAACTAGTAGGAGTAGCCTAAAATTAGGTACATGGAACATTACAACTCTAAACGGAGGAGGAAAGCTAGATAATCTCATTTTATATGAAACTTGATATACTGGGAGTTGCAGAGGCAAGATTATTGGGTAAAGGTTACATAAAAAGAGACCAATACATGCTTCTACACTCAGGAGGAGAAAAACACAAAAGAGGAGTAGCAATGTTAATAAAGAAGGAATTAGATGTATGTGGATACTGGACACACAATGACAGAATGCTCCCTCTGGCATATGTCGTACAATGTGACTAGACCATGGGGCTGGCAACCTCACCATGTAATGCAAATTGCAACAAACCCCCACTGCAAAAGTTTGTGAATGTTTGGTGTGTAAATGCTTGATGTGTGAATGTTTGGTGTGTGAATGTTGGATGTGTGAATGCTTAATGTGTGAATGCTTGATATGTGAATGTTTGGTGCAGGCTTATGTGACCTGCTTCAGTGGTAGCTCTATGCTTCATTAGGAGTGTTGATGATGACTAAGAGAAGATGGTTTGGCATGACATTTGTTTGAACCAGTCTTCTTAACAGAGGTATTGAATAGTTGTGATCTTATTAAAACTGTTATTTGTTATATTTTTACAGTTTGGACTGAACATGTTGAAACTGAGATTTAGAATCCGACTGTCAACATATTTATATGATAGATACCTCAAGTAAGTTACTGTCCTCACTGTTGTATCACATAACTTCTAGAGATACCTCAAGTTACTGTCGTCACTGTTGTTTCACATATCTTCTAGAGATACCTCAAGTTACTATTGTCACTGTTGTGTCACATAACTTCTAGAGATACCTCAAGTTACTATCTGTGTGTGCAAAAGAGAGCAGTACGTCTGATCACCGATAATCGCACGACACCACACAAGGACAGGAAAAGAACCCAAAATACTGTCGCTAAAAAACGTCTTCTCTACAACAAAGCCAAGCTAACTCACACAATTCTATCTAACAATGCCCCGTCATACCTACGATCATTGTTTCAAACCAGTAGAAGAGAGGGACAACAATTACATCAGTTACGTCTGCCCAAACCTAGGATCGACCTGTTCAAAAAAAGTCTAGCCTACTCTGGTGCCTACTTATGGAACAGCCTTCCACACCACCTAAAAAGTCTACCTACACAATATTCTTTTAACAAAGCACTTTTCAAACACTTCCTCAACACTGATTATCTACCCCCATAGAAACAGCATTTGCCTGTCAACATCTCATCCATAGGTCAACATTTCTTTTCCTCCTCCGCTCGTTTTTTGTGAATAATTTGTTTTATATCCATGTAATATTATTATTATATTCACTTTAAAATATTATTATATAATGTAATGTATGTGAGAATGTACCCACATAATACTGTACTTTAGAAATGTGAGTCGTGAGAATGTACCCGCATACCACTGCACTTTAGAAATGTATTTTTTTTTTTTTTTTTAACTGCTCAAAGACTTGTCCTGCCACAGAAGTGTGTAAGAAAGCGTTATTATTATTATTTCATTTTCCACCAAGAATGTATGGACATAAGCGAGAATGTGTTTATGTAATTTTTGTATTGATGATTGATGACACATTCAAAAATACAGATTAATTGTAGACTGATTGACCGCAGTAGTGAGTGTCAGTATACAGAATTTATTTATTTTTATTTATTGTTTTATTTATTTTATTTTATTATTACTTTTTTCCCCCAATTACTAGCTTGTTTGTTTCCAAAAAAAAAAAAAAAAACCTCATTAAAAAAAAATAAATTATGATTGCATAATGTAAATGAATGCTGTTATGGTAACTTTATAATGTTGCATGCCTTTAAATTAATGCTTAAAGCATCATGTGGGAATGAAAGGATATAGTATGCAAGATTAATGAGAGTGGAAGGGCAGAATGTTAGATGGGCCTGCGCGCCCAATTCTTTACCCTTCGAAAATAAAGTTCGTTCGATCGTTCGTCACTGTTGTTTCACATAACTTCTAGAGATACCTCAAGTTACTGTCATCACTGTTGTATCACATAACTTCTAGAGATACCTCAAGTTACTGTCCTCAGTGTTGTTTCACATAACTTCTAGAGATACCTCAAGTTACTGTTGTCACTGTTGTTTCACATAACTTCTAGAGATACCTCAAGTTACTGTTGTCACTGTTGTTTCACATAACTTCTAGAGATACCTCAAGTTACTGTCATCACTGTTGTATCACATAACTTCTAGAGATACCTCAAGTTACTTTCATCACTGTTGTATCACATGACTTCTAGAGATACCTCAAGTTACTGTCGTCACTGTTGTATTACATAACTTCTAGAGATACCTCAAGTTACTGTCTTCACTGTTGTTTCACATAACTTCTAGAGATACCTCAAGTTACTGTCCTCACTGTTGTTTCACGTAACTTCTAGAGATACCTCAAGTTACTGTCATCACTGTTGAATCACACAACTTCTAGAGATACCTCAAGTTACTGTCCTCACTGTTGTATCACATATCTTCTTGCTATACCTGAAGTAAGTTCTATCCACATTGTTTAACCAAACATTTTATGTTATAATTTCAGTTTTTCTACCCACCCATCTGTTACAACAAGCAACTCGAGAAATACTGGACAGAATTAGATTGTCATATTTAAAACTTTAGTAGAAATTAGTTGATCAGTGTCAGATTTTGATCGAACTCGGAGAAGAATTAATGGCACTGTGGCTTACATTTCAAAGCCTTGCTTTTTCAAAGGTCACACACAAGCCTGTTGTCTTGCTTTAAATATCAATTTATTCTAATTATTTTCAGAAATCACATGATCATCTTCACAACAGTGTTTTCACTGAATGTTTGCTGTGTACAGACAGCTGATCATCATGTATTTCCTGTCACAATTGTAAAATAATTGTCACAAGTAAATCAGAAAATGGAACATGCCTTGTGTATGTTATGTAAGCATATATACAGTCTGGATAAGTAAAAGTTGCTGGGGCCATCTAAAATACTTCTACTTATCCAAAACTCTACTTATCCAAAACTCTACTTATCCAAAACTCTACTTATCAGAATTCTGTCCATAAAGATGGACATTTACGTCAGATTAAAAGGTAAAAAGCATGAAGCAATTATTTAAATCGTTCAGAAACAAGTATTTTGATTTTAAATTTTCATGTATGCGTCTTTTAAAGTTTTCAAAAGCAGTTTAGCGAAGACTAAAATATAGTGTGAAGTTTATAGCTAGTAGCATAATAGTTAATTTAAAAATGTTTGAATCGTTTGTTTGGCTTAGTATTTTTGCGTGCTCTGTTAGCGGTTCCTACAAAGATTCCAGAGTAAGAACTGCAGGACAAGTAAGCCGATGTAAGAGTTACCTATTCTGTAGTGTTTTTCTTCCTTCTCTCCCTTACGAGTGCCTACCAAATATTGGTTTATGCTCATTATTTACTATTCACAGGCCTTGGGTTTCACTCTTTGTAAATCCTTTATCTCAAGCACAAAGTTTTGATGCTGTGAGAGTTTAGCGCAAGCCTTTTTCTAGCAAACCAAGGTGAACCAGTGTTTGCTCAGTTGGCCGGACCATTATGCACGTGCTGGTTTAATGAATGTTAGCATTGTAATGTATTGCTGAATTCTCGGATATTTATTAACCTGTTATCACCTGCTCACCAAAAAAATTATGTAAGGCCACATTGTACTGTAACTTAGGCGATGAAAGCAGAACTTCTACTTATCCGAGTCCAAATTTGAGTTGGGACAAATTACCTCGATTTATAAAAAAATGCAAGTTATCAAAATCGACAACTGGAGTTTTTTTTTCGCTACCGTAGTCCACCTTCTCAGTTATCTATTATTATTATCCTTAATTATTACTGGGATTATGATATATTATATTTTACAAGCTCCCTCCCTTCTAAAAGAAGATAAACATTAGACAATATGAACATATAAGTGAATAAAGAAGTCATGGGGTACAATATATACACCCAATTGGTTTAATAAAATTAAAATAAACTGATGATGAATTATGGTATTGTTGATGGAAATTGTAGGAATGCTGTATGTGATAAGTCTTACAATTCAAGTGTTTTCATCATCTACTAGCTAGTGATAATACATTGATATGGTGGGCTCCCTTTTCAACAGGGAACTTATCTTTTCAGCCCCAGGCTGATAGTGAAGCGTGGTTGGTTGTCCTGTCTCCTTATGATGTTGCATCAGGTGGGTCATGAACCTCGGTCTCTAATGGTTTGGGTCTGCCTTCCTGTGCTCGACTCCATATTTTTCGTCTGTCGTGCAAGGTTCCCCCATAGACTGAAGACAAATACGGCTTCATTAATTTCCTAGCTTGAGAAAGCCGTCTTTCCCTAAGCCGTCCGTCTGCCAGTCATATCAGATTTTACTCTCTAACATCGTAAGTCTAGAGCCTAATCTTGAAATCAAGTTTACCCCCTTTCTGCCTTTTATTATTATATTTTCCTGCTCAAGCAGCAGTGTTTAAATTCTTTACCCATTTATCGTCATGTTAAACACCCTGAATTATCATGGAACTGTCTGTTAAACACACTGAATTATCATAGAACTGTCAGGCGACAGGCGACAGTATTCGAGCACTGTGCCTCTAGCCTAATCGTCACGTCAAATATGATGAATTAACATAGAATTGTCAGACACCAGCATTATAGAATTGTCTGCCGACATTATTATAGTACTGTATCTCTGGTCGAATCATCGTGTAAATATGAGGAATATGTATAGCATTGTCTGTCACTATTATTATTGATATTAATTTCCTCTTGCCTAAACGTCAGGTCGAATACGATGAATTAATATGGAAATTAATATATAATACATTTAAACTTCTTCTCGTCTAAACGTCAGGTCGAATACGATGAATTAATGTAGAAATTAATATAGAATCCATTTAAAATTAATATGAACACTTTATACCGTCTCATCCTGTGGGATCATAAAATACACCAGATCACATTGTAGCCATGTGGCTAGATGCGATCGTAAAGTAAAAATGAATAAAGCAAAACAAGTTCGTACCAATCACTGCGTCGATTTTGCAAGGTACTACACATTTCACCACAATACTATTTTCTAACGAGCTTTCACTTACCTACTCAGAGATTGTACTCTAATCAGCAATTTAGACACGTGGCTTTACAGTGCTTTAAACGGTGAATTTGCGATCTAATAGGTTTGGCCCTCTCTCAGCTTCCCGGATGCAAGTGATTTCGCATCGCTGGGCGCTACTTTTAGCGCATTATTTCCGCTGGGGCACGTGACATGGAGAGTGGGTCATGTGACTTTGGCGTCCGATAGACGCACCAATCAATAATGTTAAAACTCACGTGAGAGGTTTCCTAGAGTGGGTTTAGACTGGTTCTAGCCGAGTCTAAAATAGTCTGCCCTAATTCATTGCTCGAGCCGCTAGGCGGGTTCTAGCCGCTTTCATGCCACTGAGGTAGGTTTAGAATGAAGTCGTTAATCTAAAAATAGTACCTGACCTAGGAGAATATGGAAAAACAGGGAGAATTTGCCACGTATTTTTACCGGCTTTTCGATCATGCATTGAAGATGAATTAAAAAAAGATGGTATCTCGTAAATTAAATGAAGAGAAGATTGGGCCAGTCAACACAAGGTTTATCCGTACAGAAAAAACAATATGCACTAGCAAATTTGTAAGAGCACTGCTTGTACTGTATGCTTTTTAAGTAGGATAGACCTCATCCCTGTTTCTTTATCAGTTTTTTTAAACAATGAAAACTGCTATTTACATATATTAGTATTCTTGTGATACCAGGGGCTTTACCTTTTACAAGATGAGCAACCTAGATAACCGTATTGCTAATGCTGACCAACTGCTCACACAGGATACAGAAAAGTTCTGTGACTCAGTGGCTGAGCTTTATTCTAACCTCAGCAAGGTAACCAAGTTCATGACATGATGCTCAATAATCTTCAGAATGTTTATAACTTGAACTTTAACCTTAGTAAGGCAACCAAGTTCATGACTTGACGCTCAGTAATCTACAGAATGTTTATAACTTGAACTTTAACCTTAGTAAAGCAACCAAGTTCATGACTTGATGCTCAGTAATATTCAGAATGTTTATAACTTGAACTTTAACCTTAGTAAGGTAACTGTCAGAGGCACATCTCCAATCCAACCTGCAAGTCTGGAAGGAAGAGCTGGAGAAGAGAGGGATGGTCATAAGCAACTCTAAAACAAAATCCATGGTGATATCACAAGAAGAAAGAAGGCATCAAATTAAGCTGGGAGAACAGGTCCTGAAGCAGGTCGACCACTTTAAATACCTCGGAGCTGTTATAGACCAGAAGGGAGGCATCAAAGAAGAGTTGGCCACTCAAAAAGCAGCAGCTGGGAGACTTTTTCAGGCCATAAATTGAGGATTCCTCAGCAAGAGAGAGGTTGGTAAGAAAACGAAGATGGCTGTATACTGCACCACCTATGTCCCAATCTTGATGTATGAATGTGAGTCATGGGTAATGACTACAAACCACAAAAGCCAGATCCAAACCTCAGAAAGGAAGGTGGTTGAAGTAACAAGAAGAGACATGGTCCGCAACCAGACGATACGTCAAGGCCTAAAATCCCACCCCCTGCAGACCCAAGTAGAACAGTCCCAACTAAGATGGTTTGGCCATGTCTGCAGAATGGGAGAAGATGGGCTACCACGACAAGCATGGGAAACTAAGAGCCAGGGATCCAGACCTCCAGGACAACCTAGAGTCCGCTGGGTGGACAACATTAGACAATCTTTGAAGGACCGAGGACTAGAATGGAACCAGGCCAGGAGGAAGACAGCCGATAGGATAGTATGGCGCTCTCTCTTCCAAACCTCTACACCTCACAGTAGAAGGGGAACGACTAAGTAAGTAAGTAAGGTAACAAAGTTCATGACATGACGCTCAGTCGTCGACAGAATGTTTATATCTTGAACTTTAATCTTAGTAAGGTAACCAAGTTCACGACTTGACGCTCATTAATCTTCAGAATGTTTATAACTTGAACTTTAACCTTAGTAAGGTAACCGTGTTCATGACATGACGCTGAGTAATCTTCAGAATGTTTATAATTTGAACTTTAACCTCAGAAAGGTAACCAAGTTCATGACTTGACGCTCAGTAAATTTCAGAATGTTTATAGTCTGAACTTTAACCTCAGCAAAGTAACAAAGTCCTTTATGTGGTTCTTAGTTGACTTAGAATTGATTTTGTGTAATGTTCTCATCTTACTCATGGCAGGCTCCATAACTCAATCATCCTAACAATATTTGTAAGTCTTCAATCTGATTGTTAAGAAAAGGTCTGACTTGAAGGCATTTGAAAGTGTTGACTTCCTGTTTCTTCAACAGCCCATTCTAGATGTGATCTTGTACACAGTGAAACTGACCGGTGCTATTGGAATAATGGTAATAATATATTGTTCGTATATATTGTTGTTATGTTGTCAGGAATTTATTTCCTAGAACAGTACTTTTCATCCAGTGGCCAGCAGCATGACATCTGCTCATACTAGAAAACTTATTGAACTTACAGATCTTAAATGGAGTGTTCATGTTTTTACAAATGGTTTCCTCTTCTTCTTCTGCGTTCGTCCTGAAAAGGACGTTGGTTGCGTTGTGTCGCCGTTTACAGCAAAGCTGCGATATCTGCGCCTTTCGGCCCGACACATCCGACTTCGGCACGGCATTTTTTAGGACCGGGTTTGCCTTCCCACTTCGATCCCTACTCTCTCAGCCAGACTGCAGTGATGCAGCCTGTTTCGAGGACCACCACTTGGAGGTGGAGTAGGGTCTTTGTCAGCTATGTGTTGCTGACTGCATTCCACTTTTGATGCGTCTTAGATCCCACAAATGGTTTAATATAAGATATTTAACGATCATACTAAACTATTTTAACTACGTCATCAATTAGCCTCACTATTCTCGAGCAGCATGCACTGTAAGAAGAATATTGTCATTTATTTGTTCTAGCTCTAGGTTTGACTGTAAAAAGAATCTTCCTCATCTTCTTGAAGTACCATACCTGCTAGCATAGGTGATGAAGCCTCTTCACAACCTTTTATCATTCATTTTGTTTATCAGATCTGTTGTTGACTTCTTTCTATGGCATGTTTTCAGACTGTCTAGTATCGTCATGTTTTTCCTTCTATCTTACCTGTTATCACAAGATATTCCAGCTTTCCTCTTATAAAATGTCCAAAGATAATGGATTGCTTCCTTGAGATATGAGTAATAACCTTTCATTAGCATTCTGGCTTCTTTCAGGGCATTCAGAATATTTATATATTTTTTGTTCTGGGTTTGTCTGTATGAAGAATATTGCTGTTCCTCTTGCTTCTTGTAAACATTCTTTTTAATTGTAATGTACACTAACGTGATAGTTTATCTTATAACTTTTAAAATATAAAGACATTAAACCGAACTTTGATTGCGCATTCTCCACCATCCAAAGCTCTCCAGATATGCAGGGCTAAAATACTATGCTCTGATTCTGGGCCCTCCCAAGGAATTGTCATGTCCTGTACATAGCCTATTCCCAGCTCCCCTCACATCTCAACAATCCATTGGGGAATCCCCATGCATGCAGTTGACCAGGAACCAGCTGGAGTTAAGTCTGGGTATTGAGCTATTCTCCCAAGTTTAGTGTGCAATGCTGGGTTCTCAGATTATCGCACCACAGCAAGAATTGTGATGTTGGAGCCAGTCTTGTTTGGTTAATCAATCCCTGAGTGCTGGCCAGGTTACTTGAGATCTTGAATGTTGCCTATTTCCAGGATGCACCAGATAGAGGTGCTTCAGAGTCTTGGTTATTGGTCTAACCTGGAGTTCATGCACGAGCAATGTCAATTCCTTTCTGATCAAACATCCCTGCACACCTTCTGCCTTGACTGCTGTGGGTAGCTATATACACATGTGGCTTTATCTGCTAGTTCCTGTTGACCCATTTTCACGTGTGTTCAGCCAGTGGATATTTATTGATGTCCACAGTTGTATATAAGTTAACTGTCCTGAATTGCGTGGCCCATTGTGGTTGTTCTACAGTTATCATGGTGCCTTTTCTGCAGTTTTGCCAAACCTTCTAAGTGACCTTGTTCTTGACAGTCCCATCAGGCACAGTAGTGTCAGTAGATCATACACTGAGGAGGCCACTAGACCTTGCACCTACTTTTACAGCTGCAAACCCCTCATTTCTCAACTCTGTGACTTGATCATTATATTTTGTCATTCTGAATGCATCAACCAATCAATCAATACCCTTTAGCTCCCTGAGGAACATAGGCCTTCAACAAACACATGCCAAGTCTTCCTGTCCTGTGCCTTCCGCTCAAGTTATTTCCATGTTTTCCTCATCATTTTCACCTGTATCCATTTCTCTTCTCCATGTGTTTTTTGGTCTAACTCTGTCTCTCTTTCCCTGTGGATTCCAGAACAAGGACTGCCTTGTAATGCTATCAACAGGTTTCCTCAATGTGTGTCCTATCCATCGCCAGCTTCTTCTTCTCAACTCTTGTTCCACTGGCACTTGTCTGGTTCTTGTCATCAATTCCACATTTGTGACTTTGTCATACCATTTCAGTCCTTCTATTCTACGCAAGCACCAGTTTATAAAAGTGTGTAGCTTTTTGGTTGTTGTTTTTGTTGCTCTCCATGTCTCAGAGCCATACAATAGGACTGACTTGACATTTGAGTTGAAGATTCTTATTTTCGTGTTGGACTTGACTTCTCTTGTTCTCCATATGTTTCTCAATGCAATGAAAGCTCCTCTTGCTTTTTGTATTCTTATTTTGATATCATTGTCTGTCTCTCCAACTCTGTCTATATTACTGCCAAGATAATGCTGAATGCATGCTGTTCATCAAATCTGGCGTCAGATGGCACTGTCAGCCCAATCATTATTATCTAGAGCAACGAAGAGGAGGGCAGCACTACATCTAGCCGTCTTCGAGACTTCCTAATATTTAGGATATATCCCTTGCTCCGGTAGGTCTACTGCCGTCATCCAGTTATTTGCTCTGTAAGGGATAATTGGCAAACTAATATTTGATTTGGAATAAGCTGACTTTCCTGTACTTGTATGTACTTGTAACTCTAGGCCTGATGTTTCCGTTCGCCTTCAGCCTTGTCAAGCCTGTTGCACTAGACAGCTCATTTAGTACTGTGTTGTGTTGCCATGTGTATTGCAAGAGAGTTCATGTTCCAGTATTAGCTTCTCCAGGCACAAGGGGCACTGAGCATCATTGGACTTTTCCCATCTCACAAGGTTTGCAGGCAATGGTAGAAGATCATATACTGATCTGCTAATGAAGCTGAGTCTTATATGTGCCATATGTCAGAATATCATTCCATATTAAGAACCTCGGCTGAGCTCCTTCCCTTGTAGTCCACTGACCTTGTTGAGCTTGCTGCACCACTTTTTTGTATCCTCTCACAATGTCCTGTTTCTTGGATATCCCAAATTACTATCTCCCTGGATTCCTTGTTGGACACTTTAAACCACCAGAGGATGTCACAATGGCCATATCCCCATGTGTTACTCTTCTTGTATCTGATAACCTCCTTTAGCTTGAGAACTTCTTGGGCAGTGCCTACAGCTTTGTTCACTTTCCGTTTCCTTCCAATGTGGGCTGACCAGTCCTGACTGTTTCATCTGATGATTCACTAAAGCATCACTGGTAGTCTTGCCTTCCCACTTTGCATTCTTCCACAACTAACTTGAAAGAGATACAAAAATTTGTTTTCTTTCAGTGCAGTGCAACGTCTGTTAGAGGTAGAGCTCCTAACCATTTCGTCATGAACTTGATCTTTCTCTCTGTAGCTTACACTGTACTTGCGCTTATTTCATATATAAACAGTGGCCATAGCAGTTTAGGGGTCAAAATGAATTGAAGTCACCGTAGTTTTTCCTTCGACTCTGCTTTGGTCAGTGATCTGCAGTTTTCTCTCTGCCATTTCTCTTAACTGGTGAACTGCCAAATGTGTCTTTTAATGAGGTATCATACACCCTGCCAAGACTTAACAGGTTCCTCAATGTCAGTGCGGATTCTTTGGTTTAATACTATGGATGTGACCTCAGTTGTCTGCCCTTTTCAGACTGATAGGTTTCTAGAGTTCTTAGGTTTGAAGCTCATTCTGCACCAGCTGATTATTTCATCCAGATGTTCATACATTCTCTGGGCCTGGTGTTCATCTGATTTAAGAACTTTTGTGTCATCCATGAATGCTTTAAATGATGGCATGTGATGCCATCCATCAAGCTTTGGACCTCTCAGAAATCCTTCCGCCGCTTTGAAAATTACCTGCTTTGCAATCATGAACAGTATCCATGAAATGATATATCCAGTTGCAGGTCAATCCATTTTGTCATGTACTCTCAATGGAAAATCTGACTGGAAACTCTGTGACATACAGCTTCAGCATAACGGCATTTTTTTGTTTGTTTGTTTGGTTTTGTTTTTTTTTTTGGTATGAAATAATTTGATTGTATTTAAAATCGTTCACTGCATTTTATATGTACAATATGTCTTCACTACATACAGGCTGATTAAAAAGTAACTCCGTATGTTGACATTTTCAAATCCTGACTAGTGTCTACAAATGTCAGAACAAGGAATAAAAGCTGCCATTTGACAATTAACTTGTTATTTCCAAAAAAATAAAATCTAATATAGCCGATAAACTCATGTTTAAAGAGACAGCAAAAAATGGCTGACCACTATGTTGGACAGACTTGATTTCAAGCTGAGAAGTAATGTTAATGTGAAATAGCATTTTATGAAATAAAGTGTCAGCTAATTATCTTTATTTTATTGTTTCATAAAGATTAATTGGATAGGAGCGAGGTAATACAAAATTAAAAATAGGAAGCAACTTGTCAATCACCCTTTATTGTGTATAAAATATTTCACTGTGTAGTTACAGGTAAGACACTTCAGTGAACAATTATTTGTAACAAATGTTCTGTTATCTTCTTCTTTGTCTCACAGCTGACATCAGTCCTTGAGATTTCTTGTCAATATAGGGGACTGAACTGTTGCTGGCTATCAGCTTTTGGTTGTGCTCCCTGAGGTCCTGCTTTTATTAATTTTCTACCCATCTTCTCCAGGTTCTCTTTGGCCTTCAGTTAGTTCATGTTATTTGTCAAGAGTATAATAGTGGCACATAAGAATATTGTTAGTCTGTAAGTTAATGAAGTTCCAAGAGTATAATAGCGGCACATGAGAATCTGTAAGTGAAGTTCCAAGTGTATATGTGAGTATAATAGTAGCACATACGAATAATGTTAGTCTGTAAGTATGTATTCCTGTCAGTGGTAGCTATTATTGTTGGTGTTGTGTTTGTATTCCTGACAATGGTAGTTACTATTGTTGGTGTTGTGTTTGTATTTGTGACAGTTACTTTTGGTGGTGTTGTGTTTGTGACAGTGGTAGTTACTATTGTTGGTGTTGTGTTTTTGACAGTGGTAACTATTATTGTTGGTGTTGTGTTTGTATTTGTGACAGTGGTAGTTACTTTTGTTGGTGTTGTATTTGTGACAGTGGTAACTATTATTGTTGGTGTTGTGTTTGTATTTGTGACAGTGGTAGTTACTTTTGTTGGTGTTGTATTTGTGACAGTGGTAGTTACTATTGTTGGTGTTGTGTTTGTATTTGTGACAGTGGTAGTTACTATTGTTGGTATTGTGTTTGTATTTGTGACGTGGTTGTTACTTTTGTTGGTGTTGTATTTGTGACAGTGGTAACTATTATTGTTGGTGTTGTGTTTGTATTTGTGACAGTGGTAGTTACTTTTGTTGGTGTTGTATTTGTGACAGTGGTAGTTACTATTGTTGGTGTTGTGTTTGTATTTGTGACAGTGGTAGTTGATATTGTTGGTGTTGTGTTTGTATTTGTGACAGTGGTAGTTACTTTTGTTGGTGTTGTGTTTGAATGCCTGGCAGTGCCAGTTACTATTTTTGGTATTGTGTTTGTTTTACAACTCTATCATTTTATTGGAACACATTGTTTGGCACATTCTTTTGATGTTGTTTGCTGTATTTACTTATTGATATTTCAAACTCCTGTCTCCAAATAGGGTCCCACTTACATGCTGATGTATCTGGCTGCGTCAGGCCTGCTGTTAACACGGTAGATATAAATAACTCACTATCGTAATATAGAGATGCAATCCGCACTGCTCAAATTGACATATATTTAAGTATAAATGCCCATGTTAGCATGTACCTTTAGCTAATTACCTCTATAAAATGGTTGTGATATATTAATGTTGACCTCTATAAACTGTTTGTGATATCTAAATGTTGACCTCTATAAACTGTTCATGATATCTTAATGTTGACCTCTGTCATAATGTTGACCTCTATAAAATGGTTGTGATATATTAATGTTGACCTATAAACTGTTTGTGATATCTAAATTTTGACCTCTATAAACTGTTTGTGATATCTTAATGTTCACCTTTATAAAATGGTTGTGATATCTTAATGCTGACCTCTCTTAAATGGTTGTGATATCTTAATGTTCACCTCTATAAACTGTTTGTGATATCTTAACTCTATTGAATTCTGGACTTAGTCAGGTTTTTTGTATAGTTTTTAGATGACATTTTTTTAAAGCACATATAATATTTTTAAATATATTAAACACTATCGGTATTATATATCAGTGTGTTTGGAATTGAATGGACTTTAATACAGTAGTAGTTATTTTGGGATTTTGTTTACCTTGGTTGAGTAGCAACAAGTTAATTACCTAATTAGATGCATAAAATATAACAATTTACGTGTACTGAAATATTGAAAGGAGGAAAAAACTAGCAAATGCACAATGTACAAAACAGTGGCTTGTATTTAAAAGTACATCCAATTTTGTATATTATTGAAAAAATGTGACAAATCTGATCATAAATTATTAAATAAAAAAATGTATTATATTGTTGGGTAGAAAGGGGCAATAACTGGGAATTGGTTCATGATTATGGTGACATTACAAAATAACATCTAAAATCTTTAAAAATGCATGAAACCAATGTATATTTTGCATCAATGTGTTAGAAGATAAATAAACTGAGTGTTTGTGGTATTTATAGCATTAATTTGTAACAATGTAATTATAATAATTGTATATGGACATGTCTGGCTGAGAGAGTAGGGATCAAAGTGGGAAGGCAAACCCGGTCCCAAAAATGCTGTGCTGAAGTCAGATGTGTCGGCCAAAAGGTGCAGATATCGCAGCTTTGCTGTAAGCGGACACAACGCAACCAACGTCCTTTTCAGGACGAACGAGGAAGAAGAAGAAGAAAGTATATGGACATAAAAATGTTTATATACTGAGACATTCCAGAACACACAAAAAAACTAGCTCATTAAAATAATGCAACAGATGTACTTTTATTTAAAAGGTTATCAAAGATTGTACATATTTTGAAAAAAATTAAAAGATTATGACAATAAATTAAAGAGTAGTTAAAATTGGTGCATAGAATGGGGCAATAATGGAACATTTTTAATTTTAAAAATAACTCGGATTTAAAAAAAAAAAATTTAAAATTCATATTAGTTGAATCATGAAATAGAAAACATTAAGATTGTTTTAGGACTTATGGTGTTCAAATAGGCAGTTTCTATTTTTAAGGAATCAAAGCTGAGCCACAATTGGATGAGGTCCAGTGCGGATTCCGAGCTAACCGAAGTACTCAAGACCTAATCTTCACACTCAGACAGCTGAGTGAAAAGGCCCTTGAGTATAAGAGTGAGATCCATCTTTGTTTCATAGATCTGGAAAAGGCGTTTGACAGGGTCCCCTGGAGCAAACTTTGGGACTGTTTGGCAAGGAAGAACATTCCAGCACCTCTGATTCATGCTATACAGAGCTTCTACAAGTCTTGCAGAAATTATGTGAGGACAGCAAACCATAAGTCAGAAGAGTTCAGGACCACCACTGGTTTAAGACAAGGTGATATTCTGTCACATTATCTTTTCATACTTCTCATGGACGATGTTATCAAGGCATGTAAGGAAAGGACAAGAAAGTATTCAGTGGTGTACTTGAAGATGAGACGGGTATGTATTTCAGAGCTAGCATTTGCTGATGATGTTGCCCTGATTGCTAAATCAGAGGCACATCTCCAATCCAACCTGCAAGTCTGGAAGGAAGAGAGGGATGGTCATAAGCAGCTCTAAAACAAAATCCATGATGATATCACGAGAAGAAAGAAGACATCAGATTAAGCTGGGAGAACAGGTCCTGGAGCAGGTCGACCACTTTAAATATCTCGGAGCTATTATAGACCGAAAGGGAGGCATCAAAGAAGAGTTGGCCACTCGAAAAGCTGCAGCTGGGAGACTTTTTCAGGTCATAAATCGAGGATTCCTCAGCAAGAGAGAGGTTGGTAAGAAAACGAAGATGGCTGTATACCGCTCCACCTATGTCCCAGTCTTGACATACGGATGCGAGTCATGGGCAATGACTATAACCCATAAAAGCCAGATCCAAACCTCAGAAATGAGGTATCTGAGGAAGGTGGTTGAAGTAACAAGAAGAGACATGGTCCGCAACCAGACGATACGTCAAGGCCTACAATCCCACCCCCTGCAGACCCAAGTAGAACAGTCCCAACTAAGATGGTTTGGCCATGTCTGCAGAATGGGAGAAGATCGGCTACCATGACAAGCATGGGAAACTAAGAGCCAGGGATCCAGACCCCCAGGACAACCCAGAGTTCGCTGGGAGGACAACATTAGACAATCTTTGAAGGACCGAGGACTAGAATGGAACCAGGCCAGGAGGAAGACAGCCGATAGGATAGTCTGGCGCTCTCTCTTCCAAACCTCTACACCTCACGGTAGAAGGGGAACGACTAAGTAAGTAAGTAAGGAATCAAAGAAAGGTGCGGCATGCTCCACATTTTGTCTGCTTTATTTTTTTCAATACCTAGAGTTGCCCAACAATGTTAACAATTTTGTCTTGTAGCAGAATATTCTAGTATAATTGAGTGTGTGGTACTGATTTTATTTTTGATGGCATTATGTGAAGAAGGAATTTTTTGATGCGTTTCAATTTCACCCAGTTCCTTGACTCAACACATGACACAGCGAGCTGATTTTATTGTCAAATGATTTGATTTCTTTTAAAGACTTTGGAAAACCTTTTTGATTTTTTTAAAATAATAGATCCCCATGCGCCAACACTTTTCTTTAAAACATATTTTAAAAGTTGTACACTAGTGTATAAATTATCAAAAAATAGCACGAACCTTGATTCATATGAGACTTTATTAGTCTCATAACTATATCATAAGCCAAACCAAATGGGGAAGCTTGGGTATTCTTATCAAGGTAACTTTAAAATTATTTATATCCTGTTTCAGCCTCAGCAAGGATCTATAATTTCATTCACCATTTAGTTGGCTTATCTCTAATATACTGCCTAATTGGATATCTGCCTTTAGTACGAACCATCTGTTAATTAGTGCAAAGATGTTGTCGAGATTGATAAAGTTTCTAGCATTTCCTAAGAATGCAATCAAACAGAAAGCATAATTTCCTCCTTTAGGTGAACCCTAGGCTCTCAACAGGCTAGAAACTTCAGAACTGACACTAGGGCTCCACCATCTAAATCATTATAGCCTTTGGGTCTGTAACGAAAAAATTTGACATATTGTTAGCTACAGTTTGAGAAACTAAGTGTAATTTCTTTTAAATCACACTTTCTGTATTATAATTTAATCTTTAAAATAAAATAAAAAATTACACACTTTAAATATTTTTAAACAATATCCCTTAAATAATTTATGTAACTTTCACCACTTTCTGGTCTCTTATTATCTTTTTTACTATGTCATACATGCCAAGTAGTACAGGTTACCCGTAATCTGTACAGATTTTTCTCATTTTCAGATCTTTACAGCCGTACATACTTTCTATACAGGATTTTGCCTAATTATTAACCCTTTACAATTTGATTCGATCAAAAATGCCAGTGCGCAAAGCCTTCCATCCAAAACTGAGAGTGGGAACACTGTTTAGCGAGACCTGAGTATTTCGGTATGAGAGAAGCTTCTGTTTTCTGAAATGTTTTTCTGAATCGATCAATATTTTTATGTTTCGCGATTTTTTTTTTTTAAGTCATGGTTCTTCGGCTGGTAGAATCTTTGCTTCAGGAGCTGAAAGGTGACTTGTATTTGATCAGGAAGATAACAATGCGGTTGAATCAGATGTTGAAACATGGAGGACAACAAAGACAACAACCAAAAAGCTACAGACTTTCATAAATGGGTGCTTGCGTAGAATAGAGGGATTAAAATGGTATGACAAGGTTACCAACGTGGAACTGATGACAAGAACTAGACAAGTGCCAGTGGAACAAGAGATGAGATGAAGACGATGGCGATGGATAGGACACGCACAGAGGAAACGTGTTGATAGCATTACAAGGCAGTCCTTGTTCTGGAACCCCCAGGGCAAGAGAGGCAGAGGTAGACCAAGAAGCACATGGAGAAGATAGCTGGAAACAGAGGTGAAAATGATGAGAACGTGGAAAGAACTTGAGATGATGGCACGTGACAGGAGGACTTGGCATGTGTTTGTTGAAGGCCTTTGCTTCTTTGGGAGTGGAGGGTTATGATGATGATGCTGAATCAGGTGTGGGTATTGAATATGGGCATGTTTTAGACTCCAACAATGACGAAAGTGAATCTATGGAAAGACTTAGGCCTAATAATATTGATGATAGATCAAACATAGGAGTTAGTCAATACAGCGTACTTTTGTTAAAATTTGTGAGTTTGTGGGAAACCCACACCTGAAAAACACAATAGACTACCTCATGTTGTAATGCTCTGTATTGAGTTTCCTATTATATCCAGCGTGAAGAATTTTACCAAACGTGCAAACAAGGAAAACGCAGCAAACGATAACTTATGCTTTTTATTTTTAAAAAATGCTCTTGTGATTTCTCAAAAAACAAAATGGTCGATATGTGGATCTTTGTCCTTTGTATGGTTCTTTTTAAAATATTTTTTGTAGGCTACAGGTGTTTTTTAACAGGTTTCTAGATTTTTGTACAGGTTTTTCATCTCTTAGTTGTGGCATCTATTCCATGTATCAGTTCTTTTTTGTAAATATAAATCATACCTGTCAACCTGTACGAATTTTTCGTACAATGTACGTATTTTTGATACTTTTAGCAGTGTACGGCCGTACAGACTCATTGTACGGATTTTTCCTCCCTCCCAAAAAAAAAAAATCGAATTTTTTTTTTTTTTTTTTTTTAAATTCTAAAAATATTTTCCAACCCAAGTTTTTAAAATTTTAAATCAGAAAATATTTTCTAGCCCAGGTTTTTTTTAAACCAATTTTTTTATTCCGGGAATCTCGGCGTCTGTTTTTAAACAACCAATCAAATCCTTTTATACCCAACAATTCGGCAAAAACTTTGAATTCGGCCTCAAACACTTTCGGCTTTCAGCGTGACATGACGTATTTTTAAAGTTACCTGTTATCAGCCATGCTTGCCAAGACACTTCGACGCCAATTTGTTTAAAAAAAAGCTAAGTACCTATAACTTGGTTAAATATTGCTGTTGTTTTGCTTTGTTGCAATTTAATCGCTGTCTTAATCTTTCCAGTTATATCTTGCCCTTCAGTATATTTCCGATAAATTAATGTCATAATATTCTGTGTAGGCCCTGCATAACTAAAAAAAAAAAAAAAGTTTCTTTGTGTTGAGTAGGCCTACTTTATTCTGGCAATCGAGATTCACTGCTTTATTTTTCATAAAGCGGCAATCTATTATCACTGGTATAGGCTATCAATTTTTAAATAATAATTTTGTAAATTTTTGGTAGTACATTTTTTCTTCCTAAATTAATATTCTGTTCACAATTTAGTTAATTTTTTTTATTTTTTGCTGTTGCTTTGCTTTGCTTTGTTGTATTTTATTTTTGTCGTTCTCTTAATCTTTCCAGTTATATTTTGACCATTTCAATATTTCCAATAAATTAATATCATAACATTTTGTGTAGGCCCTACAAAAGTAGAAAAATAAAAGTTTATTTGCATTGAGTAGGCCTACCTACTTTATTTCAGTGGTCGAGATTCGCTGCTTTATTTTTTTAATAAAGTGGCAATCTATTATCACTGGTCTAGGCTACCAACTCTTAAATAATTTTGTAAATTTTAGGTGGTACGTTTTTCTTCCTAGATTTGATATTCTGTTCATAATTTGTTAATTTTTTTGTTGTTGTTGCTGTTAGCTGTTTGCTTTGCATTGTTGTATGTTTTTTTTTTTTTTTTTTGTCGTTCTCTTAATCTTTCCAGTTATATTTTGATCATTTAAATATTTCCAATAAATTAATGTCATAATATTCTGTGTCGGCCCTACATAACTAGAAAACTAGTTTGCGTAAACTTCGCTGCTTTATTTTTCAATAAAAAAGTCCACACAGACTGCAGGAGGTCCATGAATGCAGACACACTCACTTCTTTTGTACAGTGTAAGATTAACATTGATACATGCTGTGCAGACTTTAAGCCCACAAATGCAATTCTGCAAAGTGCTAAAAGTGCATGTGTTGATTATAATACAAAACACTGTGCATCGAAAGAATAGTACCTCACGATCACTAAGTTTTTTATATGTAAAGAACAGCATGAGACTATTAGCATGTTTTATACCACACTAATTCAAATGCTAATAGATTTGTATATGTCATTTCTCGTTTTAAAACTGTATTGTGTATAATTTATTAATATATTTTTTGCGTAAGGATTTTTGGGTGTTTGTAAGGATTTATTTGGTCCAGTGTACAGATTTTTGTCTCAGGAGGTTGACAGGTATGATAAATGTCCTTAGAAATCGTTGCCGTGGTTCAGTAACCTTTAAAAATGAAGTAAAGAAAATTTTATTCACAATAAATGTTTAAATCAATACCGATTTTAATATAAAAAAAAAATAGGTTATAGTAACTATGTAAATGGCAGATTAAAAAAAATTATTTCACTAGGCAATGACATTCCATTAAAATCCCTGATGCTAGGTTTAGACTTTCGGTCTCGCAAATTACCTTGCTGTGTCTGCTTCATAAATTGGGTCATCGGGGACATTATGATTAATACCTATGTCCGAATCCAATGTTTCAGTCTCACAGACATCATCATTTGCAGAATCAGTGATGACTTCATTACTGAAATCATCACTGAAATTCAATATTTTTATTTTATTCCGCAACAGTGAAATCTGACTTTAATAGAAAAATTCAAAATGACTTGAGTTTTTTCAGCGTTTATTATTTTCTTATGAAACTTGTTTTAAAATAAACTTTTTACGTATTAAATACATTTTTTGCAGTATTTTATTATAAAACAACGATATTAATTTGAAAATAATGCTTTTAAAGTACTTTATGTGACTTTGAAATTACCCACTGTACACGTTAGATTTCTAATAATTGAAATGAAGAGAGTTAACGATGACCTCTTTAACCTGTTTGTGGAATTTTATTTTAAACCTCTATAACTTATTTGTGATATATATATATATACTGAAGCACATTAAAAACACACCACTATTATATATCACTGGCTTCCTAGCGCAGTGGTCTATGGTTCGATCCCCAGATGAGGCGGGAATTTTTTAGGCCACAAACGGCTCCTGGGTCGACCCAGCCCCAAATGGGTACCAGAGCAACTCTGGGAAGGTTAAGGCGGCCGGCGTGATGCCGACCACATCACCCCTCGTGTGCTGACGGTCAAGATAATATGGGCCTAACACCATATTCCCAATATGCCTCAATGGGCGTGTAACGGGTTCCTTTACCTTTTTACTATTATATATACTGATGCCGAGAAGCTGGAAAAAAAAAGTATGGGAATGGATTTTCCCCGTGTTTGTCATGAGGTAGAGAGCGAATAGCTGCTGGAATGGAAAGTGCATGATTCAACCCACGGGTTTGTGAACAGACTACATGAAAACAATGAAAGTTACACGTGCAACACGATTCCCAACAGCTATGACCCTGAAAATGTGTACGCGTTGTGGCAGTATACTCGGTATAAAAAGGCCGTTGAAACAAAACACTCCGTACATGTGCCACGACTATCTGAAAACGACCGCCAACGAGCCATTGGTATGTTGGAGACCGGAATGAGCTCACTGGCCATTGCCAGAAGGATGAATTGCCACCACAGCACTATTGTATGTCTCAATGAACGTTACGGAACCACTGGCAGTGCCCGGGATAGACTTCGGAGTGGCCAACCACGAATTACTACCCCTGCACAAGATCGTCATACTGTGCTGAGTCACCTAAGGAATCATTCTCTCCCGGCAAGTCAAACAGCAAGAGCAATAGTGGGTAGACGTGGGCAAGTCTCTCAAATGACAGTCATACGACGACTCAGAGATACAGGCCTTACTGCAAGACGACCTTATGTTGGGCCAAACTTGACTCACAGACATCGTCAGCAGCGCCTGCAATGGGCAGAGCAACATGTCAGATGGACTAGACTGCAGTGGAATGCTGTCCTATTCACAGACGAGAACAGATTCAACATATCCTTTGCTGATGGACGTATGCGGATCTGGCGACGGTGTTGAGAGCGCTTTGCAGATTGCTGTGTTCGTCAGCACAACCGATTTGGAGGTGGCAGTATTCACATTTGGGGAGGATTCAGTTTTCACCATCGCTTGCCTCTTCACGTCTTCTGTGGAAATGTTAATGCTGTGACATATCGAGATGAGGTTCTGGATGCATTGGTTGCTCCTGCGTTCACAAATTATCCAGACTTGCAGCTTCTCCAGCAGGATAACGCACGTGCGCACACCGCATGCATTAAGCAGCAATATCTACAGCAGCAGAACATTGTGACGATTGATTGGCCTGCCCTATCACCAGACATGTCCCCTATAGAACATCTGTGGGACGAGCTTGGACACAGAGTCTACAGGCAAGGTTCTCCAGCTAATCTGCAACAGCTCGAAGCTGCTCTTACACGTGAATGGGACTTGATTCCCCGGGATTTCCTTCAGAGACTTGTGCGTTCCATGCGGAGCCGCTGCCGAGCTTGTTTGCAAGCACACGGTGGACATACCAGATACTGAGGATAGTGTGAATGAATTTTTTTATTGGTTGCATTTTTGGTTTTCTCCCTTGCCTGCACAGAATGCAATGAATTTCATAACAGTCAAAGGTACAAATTAATGACCAGCATGGATTCATAGGAAAATGAATAAAGATTACAAATATGTAAACTTGTAAACACTTATATTTACTTTTCACACTCTGTTCCTGGATTATACAGGTGGTGTGTTTTTAATGTGCTTCAGTATATATATATATATATATATATATATATATATATATATATATATATATATATATATATATATATATATATATATATATATATATATATATATATATATATATATATATATATTACCTCTGTAAGCTGTTTGTGATACCTTATTTTTGAAGTCTGTAAATTATGTGTGTCATCTTAGTTTTGACCACTGTAACATGTTTATGGTATCTTAGTTTTGATCACTGTAACATGTTTATGGTATCTTAGTTTTGACCACTGTAACATGTTTATGGTACCTTAGTTTTGACCACTGTAACATGTTTATGGTATCTTAGTTTTGACCACTGTAACATGTTTATGGTATCTTAGTTTTGACCACTGTAACAGGTTTATGGTATCTTAGTTTTGACTTCTATAAACTATTTGTGCTGTATTAGTTTTGGTTTGGTCTTAAGGACCATCTTCATTGTACATGGACAACTCCATCATTACTCCCATCTCCTCCCTTAGATCACACAAGGAGGATCTCAGCTCCGGCGAGGTTCCTAATTTGTGTATACAGGAATCACACATTCAAAATTTTGCCAGGGCAACAGCCGTATGGCCTACTCTTTACAATTTCCAACTGCTGAGGGATTTTTAACGTGTGCAACTTGCACACAGGAACTCCTATTTTCTCAATGTTTTCCGAAAAGGCTAGGCATCCGATCTCACCACTAAGGAGATTAGTTTTGACCTCTATCAACTGTTTGTAATGTCTTAGTTTTCTTACTGTTTGATAGTATTTTACCCATTGTAGAACTTCTTTAAATTTTGGCGTCAATCCTCTCAAAGCCAGCCACTACTGTATCACGTAAGCCAGTGTAGTGTTCTAAATCCTCCATTGTCATTTCAGCAATGCTTTTACTTACTTAGTCGTTCCCCTTCTACCGTGAGGTGTAGAGGTTTGGAAGAGAAGAGCGCCAGACTATTCCATCAGTCAGCAATGCTCACCGGATATTAATTAGTAGTAGATTCCATCTCAAGAAGTAACCTTCTTTGCTCATCTACCAACCGCAAGTCCTCATCCATTAAAGACTGATCATGAGATGCCAGCAATTGCGCCACATCTTCAGGCTCCACCACAGTTACAGTAACTTCCTCCACACAGTCTTGAACCCTTCAAAGTCATCCATGACTTTTTCCAAACTCCATTTAATGGTGATATTTTGACCTCTTCCCATGAATCACGAATGTTCTTAATGGCATCTAGAATCTAGAATGGTAAATCCTTTCCAGAAGGCTTTCAATTTATTTTGCCTAGGCCCATCAGAGGTATCACTATCTAAGGCAGCTTGGCGTTCGACCTGCCTTTCTCACGAAGCTTAATCATTTCTATCTTTTGATTTAAAGTAAGATGCTTGCAACACTAGCACTACACCTAGGGGCCATTGTACTGTAATTAATAATTACAATAATAACAATAACACAAGTAAAAAGTTTGAAAAATGTTGAAAATTGCCAGAATACGACACTGAGACATGATGTGCGCAAATGCTGTAAACAGACTGAGCACGGATAACAAAGTGGCGCCGTTCGACTCGCTTGATTCAGCTCGCAGTCAGCTGATGTGCTCGTCACCGCTGAAAACACCCTTAAGAGCAAGGCAAGCGCTGAAAATAATAAACATGAATATAATTGATACAGCTGATAGAATAGTCTGGCGCTCTCTCTTCCAAACCTCCACCTCACGGTAGAAGGGGAACGACTAAGTAGTAGTAGAATATAATTGAAAAGCACCCTATTATCGAAGCGCTCTAAAGCGAAGCGTGTAAAAGCGAGGTACACCTGTATACTCAAGTATGGGTTGAGAAATTCATTCCTACTTCTCACCGTTAAAAAAAATACCGACTTATAGTAGAGTCCAAACCAAAAAAAAATTTGTAAAACTGATTAATGTTGCCCTCCTTTTATTTCCCGCCACATACAGGTACCCTTCAGATATAAACTTGCCGCTTCATTAAATGGTTTTAACAATATTTCTTAAGTAATACATTAAAAATGGGTTGAAATGAAGAACCGCAGGACGTATTCATCGATGTCACCCTTGCAAGTCGCCAAAGTCTTTAGGATTAAGGTTATGGTTGAGGATTCCAAAACCCAACCATAACCCTTACCCCCTTTTCTTCTTCTTCTTCTTCTTCCGTCCTTAGCCAACGACCGGCAAAGCAGTCAGTGGCCATTACGCCTAGTGGCGTCTTAAGGGCAACAGCGAATAGATTTTCTCTGCCGTTGTTCCCATCACGCCTAATGGCGTCTTTATGGCAACGACAAATCAATCCGTTTGCTGTTGTTTCCGTAATCAAAGTGACTGGCAAACGGGTGATCAGCCCGTTTTACCCCCTTTTACTGTGTCTAAATAATTTTTTTAAATTTCGTATCGGAACACATTTCCCACAGTTCTTCATTTCAACCAAAAAGTGCTTTAATAAATTTTATTAGGCATTTTAATCATATTTATTATTACAATAAAAATACACACTCTATATGGGTACAAACATTAGAAAAAAATGTCCTTCATGCTTTCATACTTCCTGTCATGCTTACACCGGCTGCACAGCTGTTGCAAACACACCTGCATTAAGTTTAAAAAAAATATTTGCCCCGAAGGTGCTATTACGATGAGTTTGAAAAGAAAGTGCACTTCTTACGAGGCTGGCTTTAAGCTTAAAGTGATAGAATTTTGAAAAACCATAGCAATTCTAATGCATAGCAGGAATTCAATGAAAAACTTGTCTGAGACAGGCATAAATTAAAAGAATCCTTGCAAGATATGCCGAAAATGAAACTGGCAAGGAGAGGGAACACTTTATGGTTTCCAGCTCTTGAATAAGAACTAAGTGATTGGGTTTTGGAGCTCGGTGGCAACATTTTTGCATTATTACTTGTGGATCAATACGAATTTGCACCCTTCAATTGAAAAAAAAGAGTGAAAAATATCACAGCATGCCAGAAATATAGAAGTTTCTTGCATATGCAGGCTGGTGTAGCCATCTTATGACCTTGTTTTCACTGTCATTTCACCAGCGCACAAATATTGCCCAGAAATTACCAGCTGCTTTGGAGGAAACATTTTTTTAGCTTTTCTTAAACTGTCGCGAGAGGTTCAGATAGTATAGACTGTAGTAAGGTATCCTGGGTATAAAGGTATATCAGATGATACCAGGGTAGTGCCAGATAAGAGTCTGGTCTTATCAGTAATACCCCTTTCTCTGAAAAGAGTAAAGGTGTAAAGACAACATAGGTAGGGTCAAGCTGTATAAGTTCCCAGAGAAGATGGTAATGTAGTACTCTGAGTCCCTATTTGCTACCTCTCCAGATCCTCCTCTGTTAATATGGTTATTATTATTATTAACTCTGCAAGGGGTAATTATTTAATTAAATTCACCAACAATGAATAAAACGTAACTTAAAGAATTTAAGTAAGTCGGCTGGTAAATATTTACAATTTATTTGTACATTTACTCTTTTCTGTTTGAAAAGTTTTAAAAGAACTCATGTTACAAAAGTAAATAAATAATAAAAAATGTTCAACGAAGTCTTTCTCTGTATTAAGATGTCTCTCAATATGGAGACAGTCTTGCTTGGGTGATCTGTCCCTGAATAATTACTAGTGTTATTCTCACAGTCTAATTGAAGAGCTATACTGCTAAGTTCATCGCAAACTGGTTTGATTTTAGTTTTGGTGATCAAGAATATGCTACACAGTTGCCTTTGTGGGCAACTTATCTGAGTCACTGAAGAAGGCTCCCTCTGATACTGGAGAGAATTGTCGGATGAAATTCTTCCAACTGGTATACTCGTGATGTCTGGCCCTCTAACATAGACCAGCACTGCATCCATTGTAACCTCAGTAATAGATGCCCTTTATATTTGTCATAGATTACAGGATAAAACCTGAAACGAAGTTAAACGCAATCCCTGTATTTTTCTATCAATATCCCTCTATGACACCGAAGGGACGATAGACAGTTTCAGATAAGAGTGCCAGCAGATGCAAAAGGTATAGTATAGTAGCATTAATCAATTCAGTTCACTGTGATTATAATTTTCTTCTCATCATCATCAGTTGCCATCTCCACAACGAAGGGTGGCTGTAATGGATCTCCAACGTCTTCTGTCTCTTGTCTTGGTGGTGCACTCTGATAGACTCTTTCCTGTCCATCTCTTGATGTTATCTTCCCACTTATAGCGCTGTCTTCCCCTTGCACGTTTGCCTTCAACTCTCCCTTCTGTTATGGTCTTCTGCAAGGTGTTATGCCTTTTTATGTGGCCAAAATATTTTAGCTGCCGAACTTTGACCTCCCTCATTAGTTCTCTTTTCATACCTAGATTTTCTAGGACCTCCTTATTTGTTTTCATCTCTTTCCATGAGATACGCCCCATTCTTCTATATATCCACATCTCAAGAGCCTCAATTCTTTCTTCCAACTGCTTATTCATCGTCCATGTTTCTGCACCATACAGAAATGCAGAATATATATAACACTTTATGATTCTCAGTTTTAATTTGTGAGATAACTGTTTGGATGTCAGTATATGTTTCATGTTGTTGAATGTAGCTTTGGCCATTCCTATTCTCTTCTTGATTTCTGTTTCACATCTGCCATCTTCTGTTATTATATGACCAAGATATACGTAGCTCTTGACTTGTTCCAGGATTTTCCCATTTACGCTTATCTTTAATGTGGGTTTATCGTCTGTTTTGCTAATTATCATAGTTTTTCTTTTCTCAATATTAATGTCGAGTCCATATTCATGACTTATACTGTTCACTTGCTTCACTAGTTCTTGTAACTCCTGTTCGCTTTCAGCTAACAACACGGTATCATCTGCATATCTAAGGTTGTTTATTGACCTTCCACTGATGTTCAGTCCGGGTATTTCCTGTATCTGTTTGAAAATTTTTACTTACTTACTTACTTAGTCGTTCCCCTTCTACCGTGAGGTGTAGAGGTTTGGAAGAGAGAGCGCCAGACTATCCTATCGGCTGTCTTCCTCCTGGCCTGGTTCCATTCTAGTCCTCGATCCTTCAAAGATTGTCTAATGTTGTCCTCCCAGCGGACTCTGGGTTGTCCTCGGGGTCTGGATCCTTGGCTCTTTGTTTCCCATGCTTGTCGTGGTATCCGATCTTCTCCCATTCTGCAGACATGGCCAAACCATCTTAATTGGGACTGTTCTACTTGGTCTGCAGGGGGTAGGATTTAAGGCCATGACGTATCGTCTGGTTGCGTACCATGTCTCTTCTTGTTACTTCAACCACCTTCCTCAGATACCTCATTTCTGAGGTTTGGATCTGGCTTTTATGGGTTGTAGTCATTGCCCATGACTCGCATCCGTATGTCAAGACTGGGACATAGGTGGAGCGGTATACAGCCATCTTCGTTTTCTTACCAACCTCTCTCTTGCTGAGGAATCCTCGATTTATGGCCTGAAAAAGTCTCCCAGCTGCTGCTTTTCGAGTGGCCAACTCTTCTTTGATGCCTCCCTTTCGGTCTATAATAGCTCCGAGGTATTTAAAGTGGTCGACCTGCTCCAGGACCTGTTCTCCCAGCTTAATCTGATGTTTTCTTTCTTCTCGTGATATCACCATGGATTTTGTTTTAGAGCTGCTTATGACCATCCCTCTCTTCTCCAGCTCTTCCTTCCAGACTTGCAGGTTGGATTGGAGATGTGCCTCTGATTTAGCAATCAGGGCAACATCATCAGCAAATGCCAGCTCCGAAATATAGACCTGTCTCATCTTCCAGTACCCCACTGAATACTTTCTTGTTCTCTCCTTACATGCCTTGATGACATCGTCCATAAGGAGTATGAAGAGGTAATCTGATAGGATATCACCTTGTCTTACACCAGTGGTGGTCCTGAACTCTTCCGACTTATGGTTTGCTGTCCTCACATAATTTCTGCAAGACTTGTAGAAGCTCTGTATAGCATGAATCAGAGGTGCTGGAATATTCTTCCTTGCCAAACAGTCCCAAAGTTTGCTCCAGGGGACCCTGTCAAATGCCTTTTCCAGATCTATGAAACAAAGATGCATCTCACTCTTATACTCAAGGGCCTTTTCACTCAGCTGTCTGAGTGTGAAGATTAGGTCTTGAGTACTTCGGTTTGCTCGGAATCCGCACTAGACCTCATCCAATTGTGGCTCAGCTAGGCGTCGGAGTCTCTGCTCTAGGATTCTAGAGTAGATTTTACCAGGGACACTGAGAAGGGATATGCCTCTATGGTTTCCACACTGTCGATTGTCACCCTTTTTGAAAATTGGTGTTATGATGGCAATCTCCCAATCCTTTGGTATGGTCTTGTTGTACCACGCTGCCTGTAAAACCCTTAAGAGTAATAGGTCGCCTGATGCTCCCATGAACTTAACCATTTCTGGTGTTATACCATCATGCCCTGCTGCTTTGCCCATCTTGATTTTCTCCAGTGCTGCCTTCAGTTCTTCCATCTTTATGTCATCTTCACCATCATTGGTTTTCTCTTCTGTGCTAGTGTTTATCATTTCTGATGCTTCACCATGCTCACCATCCAGGAGTTCTGAGAAATATTCTTTCCATCTTCCCATTACTTCCTTCGGGGCAGTAAGCAATTTGCCTTGCTTGTCCTTTATAAATTTGAGAGGGCATTGTTTTTCCTTCCTCATGTTCTTTAGGGTCTTATAGAACAATTTCTGGTTTTCTTGTGCATCTTTTTCTAGCTTTCTCCAAATTCTTCCCAGGACTTCTGTTTTGCTGCTAGCACTTTGTTCTTTGCTTCTGTTCTGAGTGTCACATATTCTCTATATTTTTCCATTTGTCCTGTTGTGTTTTTAGCTCCTAAGTATTGTTTCCATGCCATTTTCTTCTCTCTTATTTTCTCTTTGACTTCCTCTGTCCACCAAGGTGTCCTCTTTCTCTTGTTCCCAAGTCGGACTTCACCGCATGCTTCTGCAGCAGCTGTCTTTATGATATCCTTGAATTTAATCCAGAGGGTTTCCAAGTCATGAGGTCGTTCTTCTGTGTTGCTCACCGCTGCAGCAATAAGCCCCTGATATCTGGTCTTAATTTCTGGCTCTCTCAGCTTGTAGGTCCTAATGCTCATTTCTCCTGCTCGTTTACTTGGTTTCTTGCGTGATGTTGGACAGTTCCTAGGCTGAGCAACTCTTTCAGTTGTTCTTTTGATTGTTAGCAGGTAGTGATCACTTCCAATCTCTGGCCCCCTCCAGACTCTAGCATCTCGGACATATTTGAATGAGCTTCTCCGAACAATGGCATAGTCGATCACTGACTTCTCATTCTTTGTTGGTTCACATCTAGTGTATGTATGTATGCGCTTATGGGGGAACTTTGTGTTTGTAATGATCAGATTCTGCTCACTGCAGAATCTAAGGAGTCGCTTTCCATTGTCATTGAGAGTATCTTCTCCATATCTTCCGATAACTCCACCCCATCTAGCATGGTCATTTCCAACTCTGGCATTAAAATCTCCGAGCATGATAACTTCATCTAGGCAGTCATCCACTGTCCTTTGAAGCAGCTCGAAGAATTCCTCCTTGACCTCTGCTCTCTCATCCTCATTTGGCCCATACACTATGACCAGGTTGACTATGGTTTCTCCTTCTTTTAGTTTAACAACCATAATGCGCTCCGAGACAAAGTTCCATCCCTTGATACTATCTTTTTGATTTTGGGCCACAATGCAACCCACGCCCCCTTTAGCTTTGAAAATTTTTTCGGTGTATAAATTAAATAGGCAGGGGGACAGCACACAACCTTGTCTGACACCTCTTTTTATGTCTATGTATGGTGAATAATTCCTTCCAGATCTTACTGTGGCAGTTTGCTCCCAATAAAGGTTACTGAGTATTCTTATATCTTTTCCATCAATACCTATGTCTTCGAGGCATTCAATTATTTTCTCATGATGGACTCTGTCAAAAGCCTTCTTATAGTCAATGAAGCACATATACATACTTTTTTGGACCTCTGTATATTTTTCTGCTAATATTCTTAGGCAAAATATTGCCTCTCTTGTTCCACTGTTCCGTCTAAAACCAAACTGTTCTTCTTGGATTTCGCTGTCTACTTTACTTTTTATTCTTTCCTGTATGATTTTGAGCAGTATCTTAATTGCATGACTCATCAGGCTGATTGTTCTGAAGTCTGAACATTCTGTTGCATTTGGTTTTTTGGGCAATGTTATTAAAAACTGATGTCTTCATGTCGTGTGGTATATATCCTGTATTGTATACATCGTTGCATATTTCTGTGATTGTATCTATACCAAAGCTCTCCAGAGCTTCTATCATTTCAATTTTTATGTTATCCATGCCTGCTGATTTTCCTTTTTGTATCATATGAATGGCATTCTCTACTTCTGATCTAAGAATGTTTGGGCCTTCATTAGAATCTGGTGATGGTTTTTTACCTCTGTTGTCCTCGAATAATTCTTTTACGTATTCTGCCCATCTGTTTGATATGTCTTTCTCATCAAGTAATATTACACCATGTTTGTTCTTGATGCACCTTCCTCCTTGTGCAAACCGCGACCGATTTGATAATTTCTTTATTTCTTCATGCATATCTCTTGTCATGTGCTTTGCTTCCAAGTCTTCTATTTCCTTGCATTTTGTTTCTATCCACCGTTCTTTTGCTTCTCTACACATAGTACGTATGTCATTGTCTATTGTTTTATATTCTGGAGTGTTTTTTGCTTTCCTTCTTTCGGCCATTTTATTCAAGATGTCATCTGTCATCCAAATTTGATTTTTCTTAGACTCCTTTCTTCTACATCCTTAATTATAATTCGTTTCCCATGATCTGCCTACATACAATAATTTGGTCGTGAATAAAACTACTAAGTAACATATCAAACTATACAGTGATCCAATTCCTTTCATCCTTCCTTATGTTCCTAGTATGTGTGTCATTCCATTTAAGAAATACTTCTTTAAACACGTTTCCAAACCTACAGACACACTTGGCCATCATTCCCAATATTTTTGAAGATTTCCGAAGGCTGGCTTTGCTTCTAGAATTACACACAAGCCTGTAAGTTTCACCAGCAACACACTGTACATTTTCTAACACATCTATACACTTCTTATCGTACCGGTGGATTACTCACTATAATTACACATAATTATATATATATATATATATATATATATATATATATATATATATATATATATATATATATATATATATATATATATATATATATATATATATATATATTCGTTCTTACCCTCAGGCATACACACAGACGAGCCGTTAATGGTTGGTTAAGATCTGCTTTCAGGTACAGAAGGCAAAACACTTGCATTAACACAGGCTTTCTTTTGCCACTCGCTGTCAATTCAAATATTGTGACTGACCTGATTCTATTAGGCACGCACTATTTATAGAGTGACCCCGCTTGTCCGAGGTGGTTTCCCATACTAATGTGTTTCAAGGCCCGAAATAATTGGTAAAATTTGCCTATTGTTCAAATCAGGAAAACTACTTTTTTTATTATCTCTGTTATTCCTGGAGCGATTTTATTCATCCAAAGCTTAAATTTTACCCTGAATTATTCTTTATATATCTATCTTATAATCTTTTAGTCTCATAAGTGCATTTATTTCTATGCATAATTTAACTCTTTGACTCCAGACCAATGCTCTGAGCGTTGCAAACTTCAACGCACCGTGCCAGAGCAACGCTCACAGCGTGGTTTTTAGTTTATCACGAATAAATCCTAAAAATCGTCCGTTTTATGCAGTTCATATATTAAAACTCATAGAATGACTTCCGCTACTATTTAAACAACTAATTTGACTGTAGTTAATAAGCACATGTGCGTGTTTTGACGTTATTATCACAATTTTTGTGAAGATTTGCGTGTTTGCGTTTTTCGTTGTTATTGCTAGAGAAATATGTCACGCTTTATATTTACATTTTCTAAGTCTCCTAAGCAAATAACTGTGTCAAACTACTTTGAAACATTGCTGACATTGATGATGAATGTTTGGTAGTCACAGTTTGTTGTCAAAATACGGAATCTGTGCAGAAAAGCTAGACATACTAGATTTAGTTGATGAGTGGGCGTAGTCATATTCTGGCCGATCAAAAAGCAACAAAACTAGACCTACCGAAACATCTAATCACTAGTTCTTGGTAGAAGATGAAGCTACGGATACTATTAAAAGATTAAACAAGAGTAAAAAAGTTTTTATATGACGTTATTCTTCTTTATTTGTTTGAAAATTACGTAATGCACGATTGCATAATTTATTTTTTTCTTACAAAGGACCACAGAAAAACTGGCGTGAATAACATTAAATGCACTAATTGTGGCCATAAGCATGTTTTTTTTACTTTGTATATGGATTAACTTGACGTTTGAAGACTAGAAAGAAAGTTTTATTGTCTACAACAGTAATTTGTCTTTGGTAAGATCGTATTCTACAGTCAACTTTTTAGCGTTTTTCAATTTTACATGCAAAATGTTTTAAATATACCGAACATACTTGCGTTAATACTACCAAAAACATTATATATTACAATTCTCTATCAATTTCCCTACAGTTTGGTATATAATAAGCACATGTTCAAAGGAAAATTCACAAAAAAATTTAGACTGAAAGATGAAGACTTCACTCTATAAAATTCTGCCCACAAAGAAGTCTGGCACAGCGTGCAAAATAACTCTGGAATGAAAGAGTTAAACAGCTAAATTAAGGACTAACCTGAAGCTTCAAATACATTCAACCTTAGGTTTCTCCCGTCCTATATTAGTATTTATAAAAGTTATTGTACCTACGGGTAGAGCAACATTCCCAGTATCGTTTTGTATACTTCTTCCATGTGGTACTTCTTTCATACTGATGTAGTAAATTGTCTTCCGATATTAGGTTGCACAGATTGGATTTCCATTTTTATTATCCAAGGCTGTAGTAAACACTGCATAACGGAGCGTTCTGATTGGACTGGGTATCTTGCAGTTCTTACAATGTATGGCGTGCGGTGTTGTCAGAGTTATTAGAATTCGTGTTGTGATACAGACGTCACTTCACGACATAAACTCATCATTGAACCATTTTTTTTTAATACTTCGATTATAATTGGGTCATTCATTTTGGAAGCTTTTTAAGTCCTAAAGTTTAGGGGTTAACTTATAGTCAGATTGACTTGTACTCTAGTGAATACAGTATTTATGCTGTTGTGACAGTCGGGATTGTTTTGCGTATACCGTAAAATCTCGCGTATAATACGCACTCGTGTATAATACGCATGCTTGATTTAGCCCAAAATTTTCTGGTAAAATGAAAATTCGTGTATAATACGCACCATAATTTTTCAAGATTTTATTTTATTAAACATTTGTTAAAAATCTGAAAGAAGATGGAAGATGCTGCGCGATAGTAGTTCTTCGACGAACTGAAAGACCATGTCGCTTCATAAAACGAACTGCCCATCCATATGACGCTTTAAATGTTGTTGTGCCTGTACGAGGTTTTTTAAGTTCCAGAGCTTTAAGTCGGATTTCAATGCATGAAACACCGATGCCTTGTGGCCTTCTATCCACTACCCACTCCAATAATGTTTTTTTCTAGGTCTGGAAGATCTGGTGGTGACCCACGATTCGCCTTTTTCTTACTAGGCAACACTTGCAGCGCCTGTTTATTTTTTCGTCATAATCGAATGTTGCACTCGTTAATGGAAAAATGTCGACTTGCTGCCCGATTGCCGTTAGATTCTGCATATTTTACCACTAAGAGCTTTTCTGCTGCAGTACAACATTTTCTCGAATTCATTTTTAGGGCTCAAAATAATCAAATGATAAACTTCACAACCAAGCTTAATATCAAAACAGATTGAAGACCAAGAGTGCGAAATGCGTTTTGCAACAATGTCTGACACATAAGAAAACACATGGCACATTCAATTTTGCGCCATTTTCACTGTCAAATTGTGACAAAAACTTGACAGACTTTCCAATGTAGGTTACTTTCGATATCGAAAATTACGTTTTTTTTTAGTACTCGCGTATAATACGCACCCGAGTTTTAGCAGGCAAAAATGAGTAAAAATTGTGCGTATTATACGCGAGATTTTACGGTATATGTTCAACCCAGGTTTTGTAAACCGGAAAGCAATGCCACTACAAATATGATGTTGTTGGTGCCAATGATGAAATAGTGGTAGTACTATCTTACACATAGATGAAACGTACCGTTCACAGTCAGCGGCACTTATAGACAATTGATGACACCCATCAAGGTTATTTATTTATTTTAGAAAAAGACAAATGTCAATATCAAACGTTGACATGTTAATGAATATATGAAACTCTCCTCCTTCTGTTCAAATATGTTATATACAGCTGTACAACAAAGTTCTCTTCAAAGGTTCTCAAATAGTCAGCATCAAACATTCTTCTGGGTTATCTGGTTGGTATGTTAGACCTGTCTATCGCATGAGATATATATTTAAATCCCAGTTCGTTGCTGCTATATCTGACACGTACCTTTAATTCTTGTGCACAGTTTGCAATAGTGAGTGATTTAAGAAATGACTGTCTAAACTTCCTATAAAAATTTAAACATCTTGAGAATCCTTCAAAACAATCTGTTATAAACGTTACTGTTCCTTTCTATGTGAATTTAAATACCACAGTGTTTCTCAACATCTCATCATATAACTTATCTGCAATCTGCATCACTCATTAAGTACTATGTATCAGCACATCATAATTCTGCCATCCACATCACAAAATAAGTACTATCTGCATCCGCAGAGTGAAAATGTAGTCAATGTGATTGGCAAGTATATCTCAATAATCCATTTCACATTCCATCACTTGTATCATCTCTTCAAATAATAATAGATCTGCATCCGCAGAGTGACACTATCTCATTTCTTCATAATCCACATCTTGAGAACCACTGTCCTAATGTTCTTTATATATAGAAATAAACTATTACTAATGTTTCTCTTATATCTGAAAATATATTTACGAAAACCTTCTTTCTTAAACATGTCACTAAAAGTTAAATTTCTGTTGTACAAAAATCACACGACTGCTAACGCAGTGTGTAAGACCTTCTCACAGCTACATCTTCACTCTGAATAAATTGAAAACTCTCCTCTCAAGATATTTTTTTCTAGTTCCTTAAAATGCCCTTCAACTTTTCTCGCCAGGGTCAGTCACCCTTATTTTTGTCCTCCAAAACATACCAACCAAAAATGATTAACTAATGCGATTCTACCCCGACTCAGTGATCAGGTTAATTTCTTTTCCTTTTGTTACTTTTAGGAAACTAAATATGTGTTTTCTTGTTAAGACCATGCTTTCTATCGTTCTTAGCGTTGTAAACAAATCATTATGCAACCTTAACCCTTCAACTGTCAAGTGCAATTGTACTGTGGTGTCATGGCTATTTTGAGAATTTTGACTAGTTCCAATAAATACCAGAAACAAATAGAAAATGAAGTCAGAGGTCAATATAAGTATACATTTTTTTAAAGTATATTGGATAAGGAATCATATGGTACTAATTTCAAGGTATCTGAGCATTATATATGGTGACCTTGACCTTTACACAGTGAATAAAATTAATTATGTAACTGATGCGTGATGCCATATGATGATGGATGGTATCCGCATGTCTGGTTTTGTGTAGTGTGCAGATGTGTTCAGTCAAACAATGTTCATACAAAAATAACAGGGCAATCCACATAGGACGTCAGTAAACTCACGACGTATAAAGTCAATGATTCTTGTAACAGCCGTTGACGTTTTTCTTCATTATTTATTGTGGACGCCACAGTGACAAAATGGTTACGCGAATATGTAGGCACATCAAACAGTCATTATCACAGCAACATTCAATACAGCAATAGACGGTAGACAGCATTACAATGATGAGTCAGATGCATGTTATATTTCATAGTGCTGTAAATGTAGTCAGGTGAAAAACTCCATCCTTTTCTATAACAGCCAGGAGATAACCAGATGTATGAGATCAGTTCACTCTCCTTAGTCTGACTTCAGCAAGACAGACACGTCTGCCGAAGTATAAATAATGTCCTCAAAAATATCCTCTAGATAATAAAGGTTTTCCAAACCTAGTTCATTTAACAAAGTAGCAAGTAATGGTCCTTGGGACATGCATCAACCGATGCAGTACAATACAGCGACATGTGAGCTGGGAAAACATCTCGTGACGACGACTTTCGAAGACAGGCTATGAATCGAAATCGCTCACGACCCAAAATCGATAGAGTTAATGAAAAGTCAATTTACCTTGCCTTCAGGAAATACACAGAAATATCACGCCTCCCGACATGTGGGAAACACTAGAGGTATTATCTCGAATAAACGAAATATCCATTAAGAGGACTACACATCCCTGACAGAACAAAAAATAGCGGAGATCCCCTCTTCAACGAGGCATCTCTTTCGCCATTCAAATCGCTCACTCCACTAGTGGTTGGCGGAAACCGATCGACCAAAAAACAAGACCAGTCATGCGCAGTCCAGCGCAAAAAGACCACAGCTCAAAACTTAACTGCATTCAATACCAACGCGAGAAGACAAATGCTTACCGAGAAAAGTGACTATAAATTTCAAGCAGTTGTTGCCCTTGCGTTATAAAATAGATATTGTAATAAAACGATGTTGCGAGAATTTATCACGCAACAGTAACTCTTTCATCAGCTTTCAACCTACCCCCACATTGACTGTTTGGTTCTTGTAACCGCGCTGCTGTTACTGGTTACTGTGTGTTATCTCACTAGGTGGCAGATGGCAGGCCTAGTGACGTAATTCAAGTTTACAATCTCTCCTTTTTATCTTCCAAGTTATTTAGTTGATATCATTACTGGCCATCTTTGCCAGAGGTGTAAATTCCTGGATGATACTCTAATCCTTTTCTTGTATACTTCAGGTTCGTTCAGTTCCTTCTTTGATGTTAATAGTGACTTCGTATAGTGGTAGTTTAAATGTACATGGCATACAATCAGCAACTCATAAAGATAGAATCAAATTCACTCTGATCCTTCAAAAACTTTTAATAACTTAATAAAACAACACATATAATGAGTTATTCAAATGATGTTGTTCGTCCATCACGGGTGATGAAGACCACTCTGTTCATCCAATTATTTAAGAATATGTTAGGTTAGTCTATGGGTACGAAGGTGACTGATGAGCCCGATGCGGGCCTGGAAAGATCTTGGACAGTGTGGGCAGGGAATGTTTGCTTCATGTGAAGGTTTTATTACACAGTCTTTTCTAGCTTGTCTCCGCTGTTCCGCTGCTGCTCTTCTGGATGAGTCGCATGCCGCTGCACCTTTACGAAGAGATGTGCGCCAAGCAGTTCGGTCTTGCGCAGCAGCTTCCCATGTGTCTGGGTTTAAGTGAAAGGTTTTCAATGACGTCTTTAATGTGTCTTTGAAGCGCTTCTTTTGGCCACCATGGGAGCGTTTACCTTTCCGCATCTCACCATAAAAGAGTATCTTTGGCAGTCGATGGTCTGGCATGCGGACTACATGACCTGCCCAGCGAATCTGTGACTGCATCAGAATAGTATCAATACTAGGAATACTAGCTCTGTCAAGAACGGCGGTATCCGGGATCTTGTCTTGCCATTTGATGTTCATTATCTTCCTGAGACAGACTGTATGGAAATGGTTTAGCTTCTTTACGTGGCGCCTGTATACAGTCCATGTTTCACATGCATATAGCAGCACTGGAAGCACCGCAGCTCTGTATACCTTCAGCTTTGTCTGTAGACTAATGCCACTTCGATGCCAAACATTGATGTATAGTCTGCCAAATGTGCTGCTGGCTTTATAGATCCTGGTATTTACCTCATCATCAATGACGATGTTCTGGGAAAGTGTGCTACCAAGGTATGTGAATCTGTTCACAACATTCAGTTTTTCACCATTAACCTTGATGATTGGCTCAGTATAAACTGTGCCAGGAGCTGGTTGGTACATGATTTATGTTTTCTTCGTGTTGATGGTAAGCCCAAAGTTGGCGCAGGCTTCGGAGAATCTATCCACACTATGCTGCAGATCAGCCTCTGAGCCAGCATTGAGGGCACAATCATCAGCAAACAGAAGATCTCTGCTGGTGTGTGATTTGACCTTGGTTTTTGCTTGAAGCCTCCTAAGGTTAAACAATTTTTATTCAAATGATAGAGTTCGCATAGAAGCCTTTACTGGGTCGTTGTACTTCAGGTTAACTCATACATGAATTCTATGTCTCGTAACTTCCGTATTCCTATTTAACTTATTCTTTTCTCCATAGACTTCCTTAGTCTTCCCAAAACCTGCTCCTATTTCCTCATATACCAATGCTCTTTATTAGCATTCCATACTTGATTTGTTACTTAAATATCTTCCTCGATGAACTGGTCAGACAGGTCTCTATAACTGCTCCTAGCAACAAAATTCATCTCATGCATAAATAATTGTATGTACACCCTTCTGATACTTACAAGTGAGAGAGCATATTTGAAGTTCTTCTATAAAATTCGATATTCACTTTTTCTTGAAAATCATATGCAATTCTGGATACTTCAAACCTTGTTCAATATGGCTCCTCTATAATATCTCTAGTTTCCTTCAAATGTTTACAGCCTTTTGGTTACTTTACATATAGTCGTTATAACCATCCATTTTTCTTGGTACATAGTCGTAAAGTTCTCGTAATGAACTGGCAAATCGTGCTTCTGCAAGATTCTCCTGTAAACAAAATTCTGCTGTGAAAAATATAATCATAGTTCACTACTTACAAAAAACACAGCATAAACGCTGATCTCCTTTCAGAAATACACCTTAACTGTGAACCACAGAATCAAATCAAACTATCTCCCGATAGAATAACACTGGCTAGTGATGGCTGGACATCTAAACATATTCACATAAACCCTATCTGTAAAACCACCGAAGGTTCATCTTGTCCGCACAGCGATCACACCTTCTTCCTGAAGCACAACTCAGGACTGCCTGTAATCTAATGACCTCTGGTCATTTTTCGTGGTGTATTTTCTTGCCACTCTTCTGATTCGCTGACCCAAATCTTTTTACTTAAATTTATTGGTCAAGCCTTTTTTTTTCTTGTTCTCGAACTTTCTATTTACAACTCACTATAATCACTCACTATTAGTTAACATGAACCGGTATTCTGAACCGTTGTTAGTTACCCATATTATTATTTTCATTCATTATTTTCTCTTGTGAGCTGTCCTAACTGTTTATCTCACCTTAACAGTAGCATGAATAATGCTTGGGCAAACCCCATGGTGACATACAACCCAGGGCCACACAAATGTATCCCGTAGGGAGACATTTGCGTTCTATCAACAACTATCTAGTCCCTAACTATAATGTACTATCCTATACCTGCTCCCTTACATATACATGTACAAACTATGAGTTCTAATATGGAAAGTCACACACAAAAAAATAAAACCATATATGTAATGTCATTCCATTACCAATACTTAATGCTTCAATTGAGGTATATCATCAATCATTACTTAAATACATAACCTCATATGATACAACAGCTGATCAATAATAATTCATTACATGCAATATATATATTTATACAGGTCGACATGGTAACTGTCTCTGGAAACAGAAATTTGTCAGCACTTGTCATGTCTGTAGTATCTGCCGTCAATGTCATTACTGAATTAGAACGGTCAGATAGGCGGAGTTACACTTAATAGTATGGCGAAGCATGCATAACTAACTGTCCTGGGGCGATAGTGAAAGACATGTGTCGCTAATCAAGTCAGAATTTGATGTGCTCGACTGATCTTAGCCTTGGATGCACAGTTAAAGTCATTAATTCTGTCTAAAACTATAGACGTCATATACATGTGTACAGAACCTCATAAAATATAGAACATCCTTCTGGCTAAAGTTAATGTCAACGTGACTACGTGGCTGTGTCATCATTATCATCTCTCAAGTAATCTCATATGATATCTTTATTAATTCTTCTACTAAGTCCAAACTATGATTACTGCTCAGAGCAGCACTACTGCGAATCATGTCGCGTTCCTGGTGTCGCTATATAGTCAGCGCAATGGTAACTGGGGTACATTCTTTGTGGGTGGTGAAGGGGGAAAAGGTATAAGATGTGTCGTGGGGATGTTCACCAATATTGCTTGTTGTATACTCTTTACTACCTGTACCTGGGTGAGAGGAATTTCTTACATTTCTATGACTTGGCTATGCCTATTTCATATCTCTTCTTTTCCTCTTTTGCCAATTTAAATGTGCATATAACTGGAATCCATACACTATACAAACAAAAGTAGACAATAATACTATCAATGCTAACAGTAATTATCAGTCTTGATCCTCTGGTGTGGTGAATCTGATACCTTGGGAAGTACATTGACAAACTCTGTGGGTTTACCTGGAATAAGTCTACATAATCAGGACTCTGTGTTTCCCTAGATTACAGTCTGATTATTTCTTTTTTTTTTTTCCTCGAGTTCTATACTCTTGTCCCTTAAAGAGTTACATGAGTAATGTGAGTGTCCAAGTGTCCAATAAATCAACTAACTTAAGCACTGGTAAAAAAAAATAATAAATTGACTTAGTGGTAGGTACTTTGTTGATAAACGTACCTATAAGCACTTCCAGGAAAGGAAGAAGCAAGACTGGATAACACCAGAAACATTAAACACCATAACACTGAGAAAGGAAATGAAAAGAAAGAAAACAGAAGCGAAGTCCCCCAGGTTAAAGCAACTATATAGCAAACAGTACAGTCAGCTGGACAAGGAAGTTAAACGCCAAACCCGAGCCAACAGGAATTTCCTAAACGATCTTGCAAGACAGGCAGAAGAGGCAGCACTGAGAAATGAACAAAGCACAGTATACAAAATAACTAAATTCGTCAGCGGAAAACGAGGTGCAAACAATATTACATTAGTAAGAGATAAGCGAGGAAATCTCATCACGACAGCAGAGGGACAGGAAACAAGATGGGCAGAGCACTTCAGAGAAACTCTGAACAAGGAACCACCAGAGACACAATTGAATGTTCCTGAGGCTGAAAACGATCTAGATGTAAATACAGACATTCCACGAAAAGAAGAAATCATCACAGCAATCAAAGGGTTAAAGAACGGAAAAGCTCCTGGCCATGATAACTTAAATGCAGAGCTATTTAAGACAGACCCTGAGCTAGCAGCAGAACTATTAGAACCACTATTTGCACAAGTGTGGAAAACGGGGACAACACCATCAGAGTGGAACGAAGGAATAATTGTCAAATTGCCCAAGAAGGGAGATCTTGCAGACTGCAATAATTGGAGAGGAATCACTCTTCTCTCAGTTCCCAGCAAATTTCTAGGCAGGATAATTATACAGAGAATTTCAAAAGCAGTAGACCACAAACTGAGGAAAGAACAAGCAGGATTTAGAAAGAACAGAAGATGTGTAGATCATATATTCACTCTCAGGAACATTATAGAGCAGTGCTCAGAATGGCAAAGACAGCTGTACATTAATTTCGTTGATTTTCAAAAGGCTTTTGACAGCATACGTAGGGACAGTTTATGGAAAATACTGAGGGCTTATGGAATTCCAAGCTGCATAGTGTCAATCGTAAAAAGCCTCTATGCCAACTTTACGTGTAGTGTTGGGCAGAGCAACCTAACCTCTGAGGTGAAGACAGGAGTACGACAGGGACACCCCTTATCAACCACTCTATTTTTAACAGTCATAGACTGGGTGATGCGCCAGACAACAGAGGACAGTCCAAGAGGAATAAGATGGACTACATTTTCTACATTGGAAGATCTGGAATATGCAGATGACATTGCACTACTAGCACATTCACATCAACACATCCAGGAAAAAACGGATAGACTTAATAAGTTTAGCCAGCAGGTGGGCTTGAACATCAATTTAAAGAAGTCAGAGGTCATGACGCTCAATGTGAGCAACCCTGAGCCCATATCAGTTAGGAATCAGCAACTGGTACAGACAGACACCTTCACATACCTAGGATGCATAGTAACACCAGACGGCGGGGCAGGCAAAGACATCAACATCAGAATGAATATGGCAAGAACAGCCTTTTTTAGCCTAAACAACATCTGGAAGTCCTCTCAATACAGCACAAGCACAAAATTAAGATTATATCAGAGCTGTGTGCTTTCTGTGCTTCTCTATGGTGCAGAATGCTGGAGAGTTACAGAGAAGGAAATGTTGAAATTGTCCTCTTTTCACACAACATGCCTAAGAAAAATTCACCGAATCTTTTGGTCGAATACCATCACCAACCAAGATCTGCTTACTCGGAGCAAGCAAGAGGACATGCACACCATCATAGCTGGCAGACGCTGGAGCTGGCTTGGCCATGTCATCAGAAGAGACCCCGATGCCATCACAAGAACAGCTATGCTTTGGACCCCTGAAGGAAAACGAAAGAGAGGCCGACCAAAAACAACCTATAAGCACTGTGCTGTTGAAGTGCTGCGATTAGTTCTTTAGCTGGGGGAGTACTTTACGGTGATTACACTGCCTGCATCAATTTTGAAAATTCTTTTGCAAGCTCTAACAGTGTGATTTCTCTACTGGAGAAACGACTGTCATAATGTGACGAAATTGGTATCGATTGTGTTGTTGTGTTTATAGTCGCTCTGCAGGAGAAAGAGGGCGATTGAATATTTGGACGATGTTGTAAAACTGAAATCGGCTTGTGAACTGGGCGATGATTTCTTCTGAACTTGGCTCATACATACTCTTGGGGTAGATGTAATAGCTTCGCTTGTGGCGACGAATCTCCTGATGAAGGGCGCTTGGTAGCTGTATGTATCTCAGTGTTGGTAGTATCATCCATACAATCGATGTTGCTTTCTTCTCGTTCTGTTGTCTCAAGTTCTGACTCATAAGGTGCTAAAGGCTTGTCAACAATGTTCTTTTCGCTGTGTGTCTCATCGGAAGATTGCAATGCTTGAATGTTTGTATGATCTTCTGTAGAGCTCCGACTATGGTGTGTTGTTGTTTCTTGTTGCTTGCAAGGGCCTGTCATCTTCGCTGTCCCAGCTGGAATGTGAAGGCTGGTGTGTGGGTTGTTGCTGGCTTGGAACTAGCGGTTGTACTCCTTGACTGCCATAGTATGTTTGACTTGTTATGGATGGGTGGGTTTCGTTCTCATTCACTGATACTGGTGTGCTGCTATCTCTTCCGTGTAAACGATTGTCTCGAGATACTAACCTCTCTCTTAATTCCATTGGCGGAATGTCATCTTCGTCTTCTGATGTGTCTCTACAACGATTTAATCGATGTATAGCATCCTGTAGTTGATTTAGTGTTACACTGTTCTGTGTGAATATCAAGATCATCATCTGTGTTGATTTCACTATGTGAGGTGGTTGACGTCTCTGTGGAATTGTAGTGATTCAATGTGGCTTTTCGTACGGGTCTGCCTTTCGATAAAGCTGGTGGTGCTATCGCGCGATGATTATCTTTCTTCATCTTTGCTGCATGAGCTTTGGTGACTATGTTCTTCTCTTCATTCCATAATATGTAATTTATAGGTGTTGTCTTTTCAAGTACCTTATATCCATCAAGCCATCGCGCGTCAAATATGTTGTCGCGAACATTCTTCTTATAATAAACTTTATCACCAACTTGAAATTGTTCCAATGTAGCTCTTTTATCGTGCAGTTTCTGCCATTTCTTGAAAGCTTTCTGCGAATTGCGATTAGTAGCTACCACAAAGTGCCCGCTTCTAGCTGTTGAAAACACACGAAAGTTGAGAAAACTGAGGAAAATTCGTCAAGTTTAAGTCGTCACTGTCCCTTTGCTATTAAGCGAATTGTAATAAAATTTATATCATGATACTCATTATCCTCTTCTCTTTTGAAATGTATTAATTCCCGAATAATAAAAGTTATTGAAGTATTTTTTTAAGTTGTGTTATAATTCCTTGCATGGTATGAGAAGATTTGGGAGCCATTTTTATTTATTCCTGTAAAATATCACAGACTTCTGATGTTTGCTGGTGAAGCGATTTGACTTTAAGTAACGCTCTCTCAGTCAAGAATTTTAGCGAAAAATGCAGAGCGAGGCTGTTACATCGACCGGGATAACTCCCGATGTCGATCAAAATCGTCATGCCACTTATGTTGGTTCGTGTTCAAACTTCATCACATCTTCTGATTTGAAGATGACTATACGTAAGTATATCACTTATTAACAATGTTTTGAACTTTAAATGTAAACTTTACAATAGTTTTAATATTATTTAGCAATTTAACACGATCACATAGTTGTTGTAACAGCGTGGAACGAATGTGTTATCACCACTTCAGACATTCACGCATCAATCTAATTATTTCACGAGCTTGAAAAGCTAAGAAAGTTACCAATCTGAATAAAAAATGCATGTTTTGATTAATGTGTAATTGAATGAAGGTTTATTTTGCAACATAATAGGGTAAATTATGATCTTAAACGCGAAGGATATCGCAAGGCCAAAGCCAAATGAGTCAAGGCTAGGGGACCGGAAAATGCCATAATTAAAAAAGCTGATGCTGTACTGAAATGTCCGGACTCGCAGCCAATAGTTGATAGTATTAAAATTCCCCGAAAAGAAGATATATATATATATATTTATTTTTATTTAAGGAAGAAAAATATCCCGTTCAACCTCTGATGGGTTATAATTAGGATACATATTGTTTTCAATTCCAAATAATATGAAAAACTGCCGATATGAGAAAGTGGCATCACACCATTGTAAATTAGGACAATCACAATTGTGCTTATATGTTAAAAAAAAAAAAATCAAGAAGAAACTCTGAACAAGAACAAGCCAGTAATAGTAATAGTACATGTAATTCTCTATACATGTAAAAACAAAAATAACTTCTGGAATTTTAATTTTCCAGATGACTCCTAGTAGGAGTCATCTGGAAAAATAAAATTCCAGAAGTTATATGGATGGGAATGCAACATGGCTCGAGGTAGACTGCTTGTAGTTTTTTTTTTTTTTTCATAAAGCTACAGACCACAAAGTAACACACTACAAACAGATAAAAAGTGAAATGGAGAAGAGGAAGGAGCAGATAAAATAAAAGTAGAGAATGCAAGAGTGACGACGAAGAACCCAAAACATAGACTGAAATGGAAAATACGGAGTAAAGAGTCAGAGAGGGCAGTCAAAGAAAAAATTAAACAGCGAATAACTGACAAGAATAGGAGGAAAAAAGAGAAAGATATTAAAAATGCAGAGAAGAAGATAGAGTTATATAACACAATCATAAGCCAAGGGGGTCTGTGCACCACAAAGGAGGGTGTGGATAAAATTTGTAAAGGACGATATGCCCTTAGAAATCTTAAGGCTCAGTTAAGATACTTACTTAGTTGTTCTCCTTCTACCGTGAGGTGTAGAGGTAAGATACAGATAATTGATATTGAATGATAAGGACATTAATATTGAATGATAAGGACATTAAACTATCAGGAAATATCAAAGAATTGTATTTTGGACTTCTGAAGCATTTAGGTTTTGAGGTGTCATTGCCCTCTCACAGGGAAAGAGTCGCCATGATCATTCTTCTCCAGTTAAAAAAGGTCTTTTTAAATGCTAATAACCAGTTTTTAAAAAATATAGCATTTAGATGTTGCTAATTATTGTTTAGATGTTGTTAATTATTGCCTACAAATTTTTTAAAATGAAATATGGACAGTATCTTAAAAAAAAAATTTTTTCTTCATTTTCACACTTTTTTCTTCCCCTGCGACAAATTGGCCTCTGGACACATTTTAAAAAATTATACAAGAATAAATAGATGTTTAAATCCTCTGAAAAAAATTGAGATATATTTATGTAGTATGCAGATTAATAAATACAAATTTAAAGCTTGTACCTATTATACTTTTTGAAATATGATGTTGTGAATATTGACTTTCATTCAACAAACTATATTTTTCGGTAATGTGTTTTGCAGATTTGCAATTTTTGGTCTCAAATATATTGATAATTATTCATGATGTAGCTCTTATTTTTCTTTGTGTGATCAGTATATTCCAGACTATATGCTGTTTGTCAGAGAAAGTTGTAAGATTATATTTAAGAAGACGGCAGTGTTCTGAAGTTGGTGTGATGTAACTTTTTCAATGTTGCGAAGTCCCCATTTTTTAAAAAATGCTATAACTTTTTTATTTGTTGTCCTATTTTAAAAAATAAAGTACCAAATTTCCTGATTTACCAAGGGCTTCAAAACTACATTGTTTTCTCTGGTGTTTCTGTGCAAACAAAAATCACTTTGTGGTACCTACGATTAGCTATCTGGTGTGCTCTATGTTTCTCTCGTGGAATAATTTCGATGGGATCTTCTCCTACATACTTCCTCTGAGGTTGCAAGAGATTGTCTAATGGAAAAGTAGGTTCACGTCCATATAACATGTAGAATGGTGACAGTCCTGTCATCTCATTTGTGTTTACATGTATTGCTCCGAGCGCTTGATTGATATATATATCCCAATATTGTATGTTTCCTTGTATATATTTGGCAAGGATATCATGTAAAGTAGCATGCATTCGCTCATTTCTTCCATTGGCCTGAGGTCTGTAGAAACTACTAGTGGTATGTTGGATATGCAGAGTCTGGAGTGTCTTCTTGAAAGGGTTACTGACAAATTGTTTCATGTTGTCTGTGATTATCCTCCTAGGGCAGCCATGTCTTGGTACGAATTCTTGCAGAAAAAAACTCAGTTACTGTCGCTGACGTTATATTTTTGAGAGGATAACTTTCAAGCCATACCGAATATTGATCAACGATGTGCAAAAGGTATGCATTTCCGGACTGGGTATGGACCAGAAATGTCCATGCTTATGACTTCCATAGGGAAATGGGATGGTTTCATCTCTTGCAAGGGAACTCTAGTTGGTCTCATATTTCTCATTCTGCACGTTTTGCAAGTACTAACATATTCAATTATGTCTTTGTACATTGACATCCAGTAGTACCTTTTTTTGATAATGTCGACGGTTGTATCCCTTCCAACATGTCGGTTATTGTCATCTAACTGCACTAATAACTCAGGCACTAATAACTGGGGAATTACTTTCTGTAGTCTTCCTTCTTGTTTCTCATCATTGTGGTATAGAACTTGGTCATGTGACAGAATAGTAAACTGTTTGAGTGACGTGGGTTTCGTTTCTACTTGTATAATAAGCTTGAGAATTTCAGGGTCTTTTCTCTGCTCAGTGTGTACATCAAATGTGTCCAAGTCTACTGTTTCTTGTGTACCAGTATCTGTTATGGCGGTGTTAAAGTCGACATCTACTCTGTTGGAATTTATGATGTTGATCTCCTTTGCATTGTCGTTGATGTCAGTAAAAGCAGCAGGATCATCTTCCTGTGTGGTACTAGAGTATGGGATTCGGGAAAGGAGGTCTGCACACATATTCTGAGTACCCGGAATATATTCAATTCTTGTGTCATAGGATTGCAAGTTCATGGACCAAGTCTGTAATTTCCTGGGCTGCTCGTGTGTCTTAGTGAGCCAATTCACCAAGGGTTGGTGGTCCGTTCTAATGATGAGTTTGGTGCCTCTAATGTAAAAATCAAGCTTCTGTATCGCGTAATGTATGGCGAAAGCTTCTTTCTCCGTAGTCGACCATCGTCTCTGTGTTTTAGAGAGGGCATGTGATACAAATGCTACGGGCATCTCGTTGGGAATTTGTGGTATGATCGGTGTTTCATCTTCTTCTCTGGGTTGGACTAAACAAGCACCTATTGCTGTATTGGAGGCATCCGTGTATAAGATCATTGGGAGAGATATATCTGGATGTGCGAGAAGTGGTATTGTTGTAAGTGCATTCTTGAGGTAGTCGAAGGATTTCTGACATTCCTCAGTCCACTTGAATCGTGAATACTTCTTTGTAAGCGCAATAAGCGGTTCAGCAGCCTTTGAGAAGTTAATAACGTGGCGTCTGTAATATCCACAACAACTGATATAAGCTCGTACCTGCTTCACTGTTGTGGGGGCGGGCATCTTTCTAATTGCTTCCACTTTAATCTGTGTCAGGGCGAATGCCATCTTTGTTAACTATGAATCCTAAATACTTGGTTTCTATTTTTAGGAACTCACATTTGCTAAGCTTGAGTTGAACTTGGTGGTGTCGGAGGCGATCAAAAACTTGCTCAACTTTCCTTAAGTGGTCATCCACAGTACCTGATGTGTGAATAAGTACATCATCTATATAGGCTAATGCAAAAGAATGCATTCCCTGCAAAACCTCCTCCATCAGTGCCATGTATGTTGTGGGACTCCCTTTCAAACCAAAAGGCATGACGTTCCACTTATAGCTACCCATGTGTGTACAAAATGTTGACATTTCTTTAGCTGCTGGTGTCATAGGAATACACCAAAATCTTGAGCGTGCATCCAATGTAGTTAAGTGTGTAGAATGTCCAAGTGTCGCCAAAATATCATCAATGCGTGGTAATGGATATGAAATCGTCTTGGTAATTCTATTCAATGCACAGTAATCGCAGCAAAATCTACTTATTCCATATTTTTTCGATACTATTACTATTGGCGATGACCATGCTGATCTCGATCTCTCTATAACTATTACTATTGGCGATGACCATGCTGATCTCGATCTCTCTATAATTCCTGCACTCAACATGTCGTTTATAGATTTCTCCACTATTTCACGGTTCTTCAAAGGGGTGTGGTAGGGTTTCAAACTAATAGGTTTCTCTGTTGTGGTCTGAATGTCCATATGTACTGTACTGGTTCTGCCTAACTCCATATCCGTTAGTGCGAATACATCTTGGTGTTTAGTGATGAACGCACTAAGTTTAGATTTATGTTGACCTTCTACTTTCAGTGTCGCCAGTAATTGCGATAACCGGTCTGGTGTGTGATTCTGCATCTGGGACTCTTGGTTTGTCCACGGTGTTTTAACATATGGGTTTTCTTCATCAGTTCTATGAATATTACGTCTACTCTCTCATTCATTACGGCAATATTTGAAGGGCTTTGGATATCTGGGTTCATATCTTCGACAGAATGGTTTGTTTGCATATCTCGTATTGGGTTTCCGCCATGGAGTATGCTCTACCTCTGTTCTATGATTGTTACTTCTGCTCTCTCGTTCACTACGGCAGTATTCAAAGGGTTTTAGATATCTTGATTCATATCTTCGATACAGTGGTTTGTTTGAGTATCTCGTATTGGGTTTCTGCCATGGAGTATGCTCTACCCCTGTTCTGTGATTATAGTGTCCACTATAGTGAGAAGGTGATCTATTATACCAACGGCCTGTTTTCTGTGCTGGGGTTGGCAATAAATAGTGGGTAACAAGATTAAGATGGTGCGATTTTCTTCCACTGTTGCCTGTTCCTCTGTATATCCCATCGTTTGCTTTTCTCCTTATTACTTGATCAACTTCATGTGCATAACAAAGATATTTAGTTCTTTCCGTATCTGAATATATATCTTCAGGTTCATCTCTGCAAGCTCGTTCATATGCCTCAAATTCTTGATCTTCTGCGTTGCTATGATTAATGTGCTGATTACCTGGGTATCTTCCTGGTAATGGTGTATCATCTTGATAGTCTCGACTTGTGGGGCGGCGTGGGATCTGACATGGTGTGGGGAATGAAGGGTATCGATAGGTTGTGTCTTCGGGTTCATCTCTGCAGGCTCTATCATACGGTGTATCATCTTGGTTAGTGTGTCTTCTCTCTGTGTATGGGAGTAGCATAATTCTCAGGTACATAATCAGTGCTATCCATCTTGGGCATGTGATATGTTCGTCGACATCTATGTTTCCCGTTGCTCTGCTGGCTGTAAATTTTTTCTCTATCTGTTGTTCTTTTCGACTTGACCAACGTTCTTGTTCCTGGAGTCTGGCGCCTAATCCTGTGAGTAAATTGGTTGCCATATGTGCTTTGCAATTGAAGTCATCTGTCAGAGTCGGAGGGGTGACATGGGGCATGATTTTGGGATATGCATGGAGCTGGGGAATGATGGTGTTGACTCTGAACAACGTCAAGCGTTCTGTTGTTTATGGTACAGGTCAAGGACGATCTTCGTACTTTAGCAATTATCGCACCTCTGTGTATCGTTGTAGCTTGTCCCGATGTGTTTACAATCATGACTGGAAAGTCACGGGAGGGAGAGACTTCTGCAATACCTTCAGTAACAAACATGAAGGGTTCATCATTGATGTCCTCATTTTCCAAGGGTTCAATCTGGATTGTTTGTCCTGGTCCGATATAATTGGAACTCTTAATTCGACCTTTGGCTATCACAAGCATGTTAGGTAGTACTGTAACTGGATTTGTTAAGCGTACTAGGGATGTGATATGTATATCATCCTGTAACTGTATATATTCACCATTGATATTGATCTTATGCAGGTCGAAATATATTCTGGCGTTGTGGCGAGTAAGGAAGTCTCTACCAAGGATGAAGTTTCTGGACATCCCATGTGTAATTATAAAGGGATGTGTAAGCTGTTGCTGTCCTATGTGGAATGTAATATATGCTGTGCCACAAGACTTCAGAGATTCTCCTGTCACCGAGGCCATAAACTTCTTTGATGGTCGGAAGTTCACAAGATGTTTAATTTGTTTGTATAACTTGTTCCCTAATCAGACTAACTGAAGCGCCAGTGTCCACAAGTGCTCGGTAATTCTTCTTTTCAATATTGATAAGACAGGAACTAGGGTCTGGGGTAATGTTTATGGACTGTATTTCTTGCTCAGTTGTTGTTTGAGGAGGAGGTATTGGGTGTGGAACAATGTTGTTTTTCTTTCTATGTATGGACCTATGATGAAGGAAGTTGTTGTATCCATCAATTTTATAGTCACCAATAACAGTCCTGCTTAATGGTTGACTGTTCCATTTCCCTGGTTGTACATTCGTGATTGTCCTCTTGTAAAATTGGAAGCTGTTTGTGCTCCGTGAAAATTCTGACCATAATGATTACTATTGCCATAACCCTGATGTCGTGGGTTGTTATAGCTTTGCTGGTATAGGTGAGGATGTTGTCGTCGGCACTCATGGGCTAGGTGTCCTCGAATACCACAAATAAAACAAGTAGGGGCATTAACTTGATGGACGTTCTGTTGCCTATAAGGGTGTTGAGTATAATTTGTTCTTGACTGCTCCTGATTATTCATATGGCCTGGGCGATGCCAACGTGGGCTGGAATGACCAATTTGCATCGATTCATGATCTGGATGTGATTCATCTATGGGTTCTTGTTCGATACACTGGTTAAATCTTGTTCGAACATTCTCCTCTCTAATTGCCATTTGTATCGCTTCATTTATCGTTTTCAGATCTTTACGAATCATGTGTAGTTTGGTGTTATTTCCTAACAATCCATCAACAAATATACCTACCAGATGTTTTTCTAGATCTGGTGATGCTGTCAAACCATCAAGAAAAGCTTCCTCTGCTAAGTTTAATAACTTTTCTCCATAGGATTGAATGGGTTCTTTGTGTTCTTGCCTAATGCAGCGAAGAAGTGACCAAGCGTGCTCCGTGTTAGTAATGTCACTGTAACATTGTGTTAACTCTGTTTTTAGTGAATCATACATTTCATTGGGGTATGTATTGTCACATCTTCTCAAAAAATCAGTGACCAAGGAGTCTGATGACAAATATAGAATTCACTTTCGGTCTGAATCCGTGCATGCGTTTACCATAGTAGCGAATTTTTCTGCATCTTTCAACCATCTTCGAAACTCTTTAGAATCCCCTGTAAATGGTATGATAACCGACCTAATCTGGTTATACTTTGCATAATGGTCAATGTTATGTCAGTGATGCTTTTGAGAGCAACCACTGTGGGTTCCTGTTCCGAGGTAGTGGAACAAATGCAGGTTGTTGTTGTATCTGTTGTTGTTGTTGCTGTTGTTGCTGTTGATACAGTAGATCCGAACGCAATGTAGCCATGTTGTCACTAAGAAGGACTGGTCTCGGTGCCAATTCAAAGTATGTGTGTATTCAGCAACATTTTGAATGGCGATCCTTCAAAACTTGAAACTATATAATAATGTACTGTAACTGGAGACTTCGAACCTTTTTCAATATGGCTCCTCTATAATATCTCTAGTTTCCTTCAAATGTTTACAGGCTTTTGGTTACTTTACATATAGTCATTATAACCATCCGTTTTTCTTGGTACATAGTCGTAAAGTTCTCGTAATGAACTGGCAAATCGTGCTTCTGCAAGATTCTCCTGTAAACAAAATTCTACTGTGCAAAATATAATCATAGTTCAATACTTACAAAAAACACAGCATAAACGCTGATCTCCTTTCAGAAATACACCTTAACTGTGAACCACAGAATCAAATCAAACTATCTCCCGATAGAATAACACTGGCTAGTGATAGCTGGACATCTAAACATATTCACATAAACCCTATCTGTAAAACCACCGAAGGTTCATCTTGTCCGCACAGCGATCACACCGTCTTATTGAAGCACAAATTAGGACTGCCTGTAATCTAATGACCTCTGGTCATTTTTCGTGGTGTGTTTTCTTGCCACTCTTCTGATTCGCTGACCCAAATCTTTTTACTTAAATTTATTGGTCAAGCCTTTTTTTCTTGTTTTCGAACTTTCTATTTACAACTCACTATAATCACTCACTATTAGTTAACATGAACTGGTATTCTGAACCGTTGTCAGCAATATTATTATTTTCGTTCATTATTTTCTCTTGTGAGCTGTCCTAACTGTTTATCTCACCTTAACAATAGCATGAATAATGCGTGGGCAAACCCCACGGTGACATTCTATTTCTCATCTGAATAAGTTTTTCAGACACTGCAAACAATATTATTTCAGAAAATGTATAGTTATAAGGTTTTATTATGAAAACTAATTTTGGTAAATTTTTTTCATTCGTGATCTAAAAAAGCCTTTCTACCCATTTCCAAAAATGACAAAAGAAAATTATATGTTTCAACTGACTACTTCTTTTTCTTGGTGTTTTTATTCATGGCATGGACAAACCAGATACAGACAGAGTTACCTGATCTTATTCTCTTTTTCTTTTTCGATTTAGTCCTTGATCAGTCTTGTGAATGAGGTTGGGTTCACAGTGTTCATGACACCCAACTTTACATGCCGGACACCAATGTCGTGTTTTTTTTCTGCCTTTACTGCTTTTTTTGTCCTTGCTGCTGTCACTGCAGACAAAGCAGTCTTCTTCTTTCTTTCCTTCCAAAAGAAATAAGCGATGCAATGATGTACCAGCCTCTGGCATGAGCTGCCGAACATGAGGCTGAATTGGTGTTGGTGGCCGAGATTCATGGTGATTGCTGCAGAGATATTCCACATAATACAATTTGGAACAATGATTCACTGTATCCAGAACAGGTCTAGATTTGCTCCAAGGGTCAAAACCATCCTCACCTCTTTTTTTTTCTAACATAATGTCATTGACGTGCAGCATTTGATGAATGAGTGAAAAGTTATTGAAACATTGTGTCATTGAAGAATGGAGTCATCAGTACAGGCCTACTTGAGCAGTAATCACTAAGTTTTTTTAACCAATAAGACCCATATTTAGCAGTAGGCCTAGGTATTTTTTCAGTTGCTCCATTGGGATACCATTTTCTGGTATTTTATGGTACCGACTGTTAGGGTCTGCCTTCATCCATACAACTGTGGATTCCAATTTCAGGAAATGTTCAGTATATTGGTTTGTTTCTCGCAGCACATTGTTCATAAGTTCAGCATCAAAAATCAAAGAAAAAAAATGAAAAGGCTCTGTGCACCTTTCCAAGTCTATATTTTGGAAGCTGTAAGGATTTCTTACAATAAAATTTGGATCAGATCGTAGTCTACTATTTTCACTGTCCACCTTTTGCCATCCAAATTGGTCAGTGACAACACCAGACCCAGGGCTAGATTCATCTTCACTACTACCGATACTCGATCTTTTTTCTTTGGGATGTCTACAAAGCCATCGTTGGAATCACTATTTTAAATTTGAAAAATTTCAAATAATGATGGTCTAGATTTATTTCCTAGTCCGTCAACAGCGTCAGACATGATGTCAGTCGAAAAAAAATTGAGAACAATTTCAATCCAATTAAACGTAAATCAAAGGGATAAAAACGCATTTTTTACTCAACGCTAAAACACCGGAAGGGAGCATTCTGAGAAAGACCACCTAAAAACTAGTAGGAGAAGCCTAAAAATAGGAACATGGAATGTTAGAACTCTGAACGGAGAAGGAAAGCTTGACAATCTTATATTAGAAGCAACAGACATGAAACTCGATATACTGGGAGTTGCAGAGGCAAGACTTTTGGATACAGGCTACATAAAAAGAGACCAGTACACGCTTATACACTCAGGCGGAGAAAAACATGAAAGAGGGGTAGGAATGTTGATAAAGAAGGAGTTAGAAAAATACGTATGTGGATACTGGACACACAATGACAGAATGATGTTACTAAAAATGAGAGCAAAGCCATTCAACATATCAATCTTACAAACTTATGCACCAACTAAAGATCACAGCGAGGAAGAAATAGAAGAATACTATGAAGAGCTACAACACACACTTAAACCAGTCAAATCAACAGATGGGTGATATGAATGCAAAAGTAGGAAAAGGAAAATACAAGAAAATAGTAGGACAGTATGGATTAGGGACAAGAAATGATAGAGGAGACAGACTTATCCAGTTCTGTGAAGAAAACCAGCTGGTCATATGTAACACCTTTTTTGAACACCACCCAAGGAAATTATACACATGGAAAAGCCCAGGAGATATAACACGAAATCAAATTGACTATATCATGATAAAACATAGATTTAAGAACAGTGTCACAAGTGCAAAGACATATCCTGGCGCCGACATAAATTCAGATCACAATCCAGTCGTCATCAAAGTAAATATAAAGCTGAAAAGAGCAGGAAACAGAAGACAGGAGGAACCCCAGATAGAAATATCAGCGCTGAAACAACCAGATATAAAACAGAAATATTTAATCGACGTCAAAAATAAATATCAACAGTTATTGACAGAAAGCATGGAGCAGTATAGAAGAGAAAACCCAGAAGAAAAAGCAACCGCAAAATGGGAATGCTTAAAAACAAGCATACAATCAGCAAATGCAAATTTACCTAAAAAGGAGTCTAAGAAAAATCAAATTTGGATGACAGATGACATCTTGAATAAAATGACCGAAAGAAGGAAAGCAAAAAACACTCCAGAATATAAAACAATAGACAATGACATACGTACTATGTGTAGAGAAGCAAAAGAACGGTGGATAGAAACAAAATGCAAGGAAATAGAAGACTTGGAAGCAAAGCACAGGACAAGAGATATGCATGAAGAAATAAAGAAATTATCAAATCGGTCATGGTTTGCACAAGGAGGAAGCTGTATCAAGAACAAAAATGGTGTAATATTACTTGATGAGAAAGACATATCAAACAGATGGGCAGAATACGTAAAAGAATTATTCGAGGACAACAGAGGTAAAAAACCATCGCCAGATTCTAATGAAGGCCCAAACATTCTCAGATCAGAAGTAGAGAATGCCATTCATATGATACAAAAAGGAAAATCAGCAGGCATGGATAACATAAAAATTGAAATGATAGAAGCTCTGGAGAGCTTTGGTATAGATACAATCACAGAAATATGCAACGATGTATACAATACAGGATATATATACCACACGACATGAAGACATCAGTTTTTATAACATTGCCCAAAAAACCAAATGCAACAGAATGTTCAGACTTCAGAACAATCAGCCTGATGAGTCATGCAATTAAGATACTGCTCAAAATCATACAGGAAAGAATAAAAAGTAAAGTAGACAGCGAAATCCAAGAAGAACAGTTTGGTTTTAGACGGAACAGTGGAACAAGAGAGGCAATATTTTGCCTAAGAATATTAGCAGAAAAATATACAGAGGTCCAAAAAAAGTATGTATATGTGCTTCATTGACTATAAGAAGGCTTTTGACAGAGTCCATCATGAGAAAATAATTGAATGCCTCGAAGACATTGGTATTGATGGAAAAGATATAAGAATACTCAGTAACCTTTATTGGGAGCAAACTGCCACAGTAAGATCTGGAAGGAATTATTCACCATACATAGACATAAAAAGAGGTGTCAGACAAGGTTGTGTGCTGTCCCCCTGCCTATTTAATTTATACACCGAAAAAATTTTCAAACAGATACAGGAAATACCCGGACTGAACATCAGTGGAAGGTCAATAAACAACCTTAGATATGCAGATGATACCGTGTTGTTAGCTGAAAGCGAACAGGAGTTACAAGAACTAGTGAAGCAAGTGAACAGTATAAGTCATGAATATGGACTCGACATTAATATTGAGAAAACAAAAACTATGATAATTAGCAAAACAGACGATAAACCCACATTAAAGATAAGCGTAAATGGGGAAATCCTGGAACAAGTCAAGAGCTACGTATATCTCGGTCATATAATAACAGAAGATGGCAGATGTGAAACAGAAATCAAGAAGAGAATAGGAATGGCCAAAGCTACATTCAACAACATGAAACATATACTGACATCCAAAGAGTTATCTACAAATTAAAACTGAGAATCATAAAGTGTTATATATATTCTGCATTTCTGTATGGTGCAGAAACATGGACGATGAATAAGCAGTTGGAAGAAAGAATTGAGGCTCTTGAAATGTGGATATATAGAAGAATGGGGCGTATCTCATGGAAAGAGATGAAAACAAATAAGGAGGTCCTAGAAAATCTAGGTATGAAAAGAGAACTAATGAGGGAGGTCAAAGTTCGACAGCTAAAATACTTTGGCCACATAAAAAGGCATAACACCTTGCAGAAGACCATAACAGAAGGGAGAGTTGAAGGCAAACGTGCAAGGGGAAGACAACATCAAGAGATGGACAGGAAAGAGTCTATCAGAGTGCACCATCAAGACAAGAGACAGAAGACGTTGGAGATCCATTACAGCCAACCTTCGTTGTGGAGATGGCAACTGATGATGATGATGATGAAAACACCGGAAAGGAAGGGAAATCTATTTATCATAGTTATTTCCCCTTTGCACACGGAAAAACGTCGATCGTATTTGTAATTACGATTTTACTAATGGCCGATTTAACCGGCCATGACACCACAGAGAGATACATAATGGCTGATCATCTGCCATTATGACAGATATAAGGTTAAGGTTAGAATCTCGAAAAGACTATACGTGGGAAAGGTTAGTTACTTGTTAAAAGTTCCTTGTCCCATGCTACTTTGCTTTCTTTGGCAGTTTGTACTCTTTTGTTATCAGACTAACTCAACCCAGGAAAATCCCGTGTTTTCAAATAAATCTGTCAACTCTTCCTACAATTATCCCCCCTGCAAAAAGTCTGCAGTAATTGCCTCCATTGAACTGACCGTAGACCGCTAGCTTACTATGCTAATGACCCTACGTGTGTGTCAATTCAGTTACATTAGTGCTGTATTAGTTTTTACCTCTATAAACTTTCTGTGCTGTCTTAGTTTTGACTAAACTATTAATGCAGTCTTAGTTTTGACCTCTCTTATATTTTTTTGCTGTCTTAGTTTTAACTCTATAAACTTTTTGTGCTGTATTAGTTTTGAAGTTTTGACCTCTTTAAACTGTATGTAATATATTTGTTTTGACTCTATAAACTATTTATAATGTTCTAGTTTTGACTTTATAAACTATTTATAATGTTCTAGTTTTGACTCTATAAACTATTTATAATGTTCTAGTTTTGACTCATCTACTCTAGAATCCTAGAGCAGAGACTCTGATGCCTAGCTGAGCCACAATTGGATGAAGCCCAGTGCGGATTCCAAGCAGACCGAAGTACTCAAGACCTAATCTTCACACTCAGGCAGCTGAGTGAAAAGGCCCTTGAGTACAAGAATGAGATCCATCTTTGTTTCATAGATCTGGAAAAGGCGTTTGACAGGGTCCCCTGGAGCAAACTTTGGGACTGTTTGGCAAGGAAGAACATTCCAGCACCTCTGATTCATGCTATACAGAGCTTCTACAAGTCTTGCAGAAATTATGTGAGGACAGCAAACTATAAGTCAGAAGAGTTCAGGACCACCACTGGTGTAAGACAAGGCGATATCCTGTCACCTTATCTTTTCATACTCCTCATGGACGATGTCATCAAGGCATGTAAGGAGAGAACAAGAAAGTATTTAGTGGGGTACTGGAAGATGAGACAGGTCTGTATTTCAGAGCTAGCAATTGCTGATGATGTTGTCCTGATTGCTAAATCAGAGACACATCTCCAATCCAACCTGCAGGTCTGGAAGGAAGAGCTGGAGAAGAGAGGGATGGTCATAAGCAGCTCTAAAACAAAATCCATGGTGATATCACGAGAAGAAAGAAAACATCAGATTAAGTTGGGAGAACAGGTCCTGGAGCAGGTCGACCACTTTAAATATCTCGGAGCTATTATAGACCGAAAGGGGGGCATCAAAGAAGAGTTGGCCACTCGAAAAGCAGCGGCTGGGAGACTTTATCAGGCCATAAATCGAGGATTCCTCAGCAAGAAAGAGGTTGGTAAGAAAACGAAGATGGCTGTGTACCGCTCCACCTATGTCCCAGTCTTGACATATGGATGCGAGTCATGGGCAATGACTACAACCCACAAAAGCCAGATCCAAACCTCAGAAATGAGGTATCTGAGGAAGGTGGTTGAAGTAACAAGAAGAGACATGGTCCGCAACCAGACGATACGTCAAGGCCTAAAATCCCACCCGCTGCAGACCCAAATAGAACAGTCCCAACTAAGATAGTTTGGCCATGTCTGCAGAATGGGAGAAGATCGGCTACCACGACAAGCATGGGAAACAAAGAGCCAGGGATCCAGACCTCCAGGACGACCCAGAGTCTGCTGGGAGGACAACATTAGACAATCTTTGAAGGACTGAGGACTAGAATGGAACCAGGCCAGGAAGAAGACAGCTGATAGAATAGTCTGGCGCTCTCTCTTCCAAACCTCTACACCTCGCGGTAAAATGGGAACGACTAAGTAAGTAAGTAGTTTTGACTCTATAAACTATTTATGCTGTCTTAGTTTTGACCTCTGTAAACTTTTTTTTGTGTAAACAGGCTGAGGCGTCCAGTTGGGCGTATGACAATGACTGAGCAAAAGCTGGAAGGAGAGTACAGATATGTCAATTCTAGGCTCATAACAAACAGGTTTGATAATTGACAAAATGATTTGTTTACTGTCACTTTTATTTTAGGGTTAATGGATATGAAAAACAATCTAAAAAAGGTGATTCATGTTACTTGGATAAGTGTCAAAGAAAATTACCAATGTTGCCTCCACAAGGCCTTCATCAGGGAAAGGAAAGAAAGTGAGAGTTAAGTATAAACGGCTACAGCCTAGCATGGCTACCAAAAAGAGAGCGCACCATGAAACAATAAAATGGCTGTGTATTCTGGGTGTAAACAGTAGATGCTAGAAGGGAACTGAAACAAGAAACAACCCAAATATAATAATAAGTGACAGAGATAGAAGAGGTTGTATGAGGTAGAAGAAGACAGAATGAGTGAATGGAGGGAACAACGTGAAAATTGAAAAAAAATTTATGAAGAAATAAATAAATAAAAAATTGTATAAATAAACAACAATCGACAAGGAATGAGAATAAGAGTGGAAAAGGTCTCCTCCGCCTGTTTGAGTCTCCCCATGTGTCACGAAGTGGGTTTAAGTTTATAGAGTTGCCTGAGTGTAAAGACAAGACCCTAGTATGAGAAAGACGGAGAAGATAGATTTGTATGAGAATGACAGTGAATATGGAAGATGAGGTTTATAGCTACGAGGGTGAGAACCGAGATTGACTCTTCCTCGCCACTCGTGACTTGGTTAAGAGCTAAAGACTCACCACCTCTGACTACCAATAAAGGAGATAAGGTTTCACTAACAGTCCACAGACACACTATACAGACAATTATATATACGTACAGTATAGTTTTATATATATATATATATATATATATATATATATATATATATATATATATATATATATATATATATATATATATATATATATATAGAGAGAGAGAGAGACTGATCCAGTATGAAGTTTATAGTTTATTTACACAACACAATAAATTACAAATTAAAAATAAATACCGTGCATGGTCGCACATCTGAAACAGAACCCAAAACAATTAAAATGACATACAAATGGTAAACCCACAATGTCACCCTCCCCTCAACCTGCAGGGAAGAAAGTTAAGGATTACACAAAAAGAAAGAATTCACTCGGTGAGGTCTCTAACTTTAGAGTCACTGATACTAACTATCCTAAAGTTACCACTGTCACTGTCTTGCTGACGATGCCTAAATTAACTGCCTACACAGCTTCAAACGCTTTAGGCGATATATACGCCACTAACTAACACCACTGTCTACACCAAAAGCTGATTGAACTTTTTAAAGTCCTACACAAACTGAATGACTAATTTATAAATTCTGTCTCTGTTCAGTGTCTGTCTGACACTCCTGGTTTCTACTGACAAACTTCTCCGCTACACCCCTTCTCTCTCTAGTGCATTTGGAAGGAATTTTGACCCTATCTCCTCCCAACGAATATTGTAGCTGATGGCTTGGGTTTTTAGACTGGATACTCAGAATGTAGCTGATTCACTGCTGATGAACTTAATTCAATAGCCCTGTTACCCCTCTTCGGGTTTAGGACCATCAGCTTTATTATGGCCGAATTTACACAACCAAACCCAACCTCCAGGCCACGCGCCTTTTTGGAGTGGTATAACAAGCTAAGAGCTCTGGGTTTTTATAAAGATGCCCCTGTTCCCGCTGAAGCATGGGGTTCACTGCACGAGGACGGCTATCTTGATCTGGTGCAGACGTACTTAGCGCCGGTAACTACTGCGTCACCAATTTTCTTTCACCTCTGGCGCTGCCTCGACCCCTCTGTTTCTGTCCTGAGAAACGGCCGAATTTCTTGGCGAGCTGTACGGCAATTTATGCACCCTCCCTGTGTGCCGTGAAAATTGCTGTAACCAAAAGAAAATAACAACTAATGTACAACTTCAAATTAAACTCAACTCTAACACATAAACACCCTAAATATCTCTCCCGTCTTCCCCCTCCTCAACTATGCACCACGATAGACAACATTCCTAACTAAGGTCAAACTACCCCACTTCAATCTGTCTGTTTAGGAAACCCCCGATGCAGCTGACCTAAATCTTTTGCGCTAGTCACAACAATACCTTCACTGAAGGGAAACTCTTGTACTAAAATACCTAGGCCTACTTTATTTTACAGACTGACCCTGGTGAGTCTTCGATGAACACAAAATTAAACCAGACCTCTCTAGGAATAATAAATCCCATCTCCGTATTATTTAGTTTATCCCTCACCATCCGACTACTTAACAATTAAATGCCCAATAAAATAACGTACACAAAATTAAATGCCCAATAAAATAACGTACACAAAATTTCTCTAGCGTATTTTACATTGCAAAAATTATAATCAACTCGAGGTTACCTATATGGATATATCGGACCTCACAATTACAGTATGATATAGCCTATGGACTTAACCTTATACAATTAATTTCACCAACCCGTTACACCGATGGTAGATATTGCTACTCATCACAGAAAGTTATAAGCACACTTACAGTTCTATTATTTCGTTAAGATGATAATTGATGGCACTTTGAGCTAAATTAACTTTAATTAATTTCCCAGAAGAAAACTATACTAAATCGGGCTAGGATGTATTCTTTAAACCGAACTATAATTACGACGCTAATAAGTTTTACATACCCAATTCGAATATCTCACTTAGAGCAAGCGAATCTGTATAATGAATACAGGCGTAGATTTTCATGGCAGGCAATTTTAAATCAGAGAGACCGCTACTTGATTAGACGCGGGTATTTATTAAAAAAAAAACTGATGCAGGCCCACACTATGAGTGAGTCATTGCTTGGCTTCACTTTAGGTGCCGCTCTTCTGAACCAATCGTCTTGCCGCAAAATCTAAAAATATTCCGTGCTCATGCGCTATAATTAGAACGTAAGAGTAAGCCGCTGACCTATTAGCCTACTGGAGTAATTCCATTAATTACCGAGTTGAAACCTGGGTCGGGCTTTTCCCCATCCCCCCCAATAAACCGGGTGGGTGTTTTTAAATGTCGAAAAATTTCCACCCAGCCTAATAATAACGGCGCGCTCACTGCTTACTAAATAAAATGAACACGATTATATTACACAGAAAAGCCTACGTGAATGCAATTACTTTAGAGAAAAGAAGACTGGTGAAAAATCTTAACATTAAAACCCACAGTCATTCCTCTAAACTGCACTCAAAAATTACCTAGAGAAAAAGATAATTACATAGAGAAACGAATGGGGCCTATTGAAAAGTAAAATTACAGTACAACATCACACCATGCAGTGAATGAGGCGTTTTTCAAACTGGACTTGGTTGGCAGTATCAGAGGAGTAGGATCTGATTGCAGTGAGTATGTCAATAGGACCCTGGTGGTCAGGGTCGTTGAAGTGTATGGCTACTGGTGTGGATTGCAACCAGGAGATATCATAGAGGTGCTGGCTGAATGGCCAAGTTGTTTACCTGTTTGACCAATATAGATTTTACTACCAGCTTTTTTTTTTACTGATACTGCCAGCCGAATCCAGCTTGAGCATTGCCTTGTGTGATGTCTCAAACTAGGCAGTCTTAACACCCAACATTCCTTTGGCTGAGGTGACCTTTTCCACTTTTATTCTATTTCATCGCTGATCGCCGTTTATATAACATATACACTTGAGTATAGGTCGATCCATTTATAATTGACCCCTAGACTTTGAGACCTAAAAAACTTCCATAATGAATGACCTTATTATAAAAGATTATTATAAGTCGAACGAGTTTTTCGCCGATTTCGAATTCCCGCAGTGCATTGAAATTTCCCTGGATTTCTACACATTCTGTCACTTTTAGCATAACCCTTTCCCATTTAAAATGCCTGAAATTGCCCACCTGATCCACTTAGCAGGCTTGTAAAGTTTAAATGACAAAAATACAAACAATAATAAATAGAAAGACCTTGATGTTTTAAAATACTGTATTTGCTGACCTATAAAACACACTTTTTCCCCCCGAAAATTTGTCTCAACAATGGGGTGCGTCTTATATACCGAAAGCTGAAATACCAGGTGGAATTTTGATTGGCCAAAGAATACGATGATAAAATTATTGAGTTTCACAGGTATGTCATTAATGCTAAGAAAGAGGGAAATTTTGAACTTTCACAGATTGGAAATATAGATGAGATGAGGTCCCTCTGACATTTGATGTGCCCTCAAACAAAACTAGATTCCAAAGGTGCAGAATGGGAGACATGAAAAAAACTTGTAGTTCTTTACTATTTTTTTTTAATGAGTGGTACATGCCAGAATGCCCTAACCAGTCCCCATCCTCGATGCCTTTTTGTTCCCTAACTCTAGATAAAAGTCAGGTACCCATTTACAGCTAGGTAGACTGGAGCGTGTCGATACTGTGAATGTTTTTACTTTTCGAATGATGTATAGCACTAAGTGTGGTAGTTCTTACGTGAAATAGCTGCCTTTACTATAATATTATAACTTGTCAAATGATGTATAGCGCTAGGGCGGGAAGACGGGGGTAAAATTACTGCCTTTATTATAATATTGTAACTTCTCAAATGTTGCATAACGACAGTGAGGGAAGTCTGGAGTAACGTTATTGCCTTTACTATAATGTTGTAATTTGCCAATTGTTGCTTATCACTAAGGATGTGAAGTCGAGTAAAATTACTGCCGTTACTATAATATTGTAACTCGTGAATTGTTGTATAGCACCAGAGAGAGAAGTCTGGAGTAAAATTGCTACCTTTACTATATTGTAATTTGTCAAATGTTGTATATCACTAGGGATTGGAATTCTGAAGTGAAATGACTGCCTTTCTTAGAACATTGTAATTTATTACATTTTGTTTAGCACTTAGAAAAAGGAAAGTTCTGGAGTGAAATTGCTGCCTTTCTCAGAATATTGAAACTTGTCAAAATTGGCATTGTGGAGGGAGGTTGTGCTATGAAATGAATGTTTATCCTAGTAAGCAGAGTACATGGTGACGATGATTGATGAATATAAAACTAGTACAATTTTATATAGTCTGTGTAGGCCGGGATTTCCGAGAAGACAAAGAAAGAATATGTTTACTTCTCCTGCTCATGTCGCAAGAGACGAGTAATATGATGTTTATTTATGGGACTGGCAACCTTAACATGCACAGTAATGTACTATAAAAACTATCACCGAGGCAGCACATTCATGCTTTACTGTAAGCTTCCTTTAAGGGGACCTGCTGCAACTGTGGCTCTATGCTCCCTAGAGAGTGAAAATAGAAATTGTGATGAAACTGAGAATGTTACGTCAGATCATGTTTCCTTTGAGCTTGTAAAAACAGAATGGTAAAACTTTCCTATTATCTCGACAGATTTCCCCTAGATATTTATCATGCTAATGTGTGACTAGAAACTGTAGTACCACTAACTTAATGGTAAGACTTTCCTCTTATCTCGATAGATTTCCCTTAGATATTTGTCATGCTAATATGTGACCAGCAATTGTAGCGCCATTAACAGAATCATCATTACTTTTTCCTTTTCATTCCATATGGAGCATAGAGCCACATTTTCCAGCTGATTCCCTTACTTGAAGCCTACACAAAACATTGACATGGTCTTGTAGCAGTGATACCTGTAGCTGATCCCCTTACTTGAAGCCTACACAAAACATTGACATGGTCTTGTAGCAGTGATATCTGTAGCTGATCCCCTTACTTGAAGCCTACACAAAACATTGACATGGTCTTCTAGCAGTGATACCTGTAGCTGATCCCCTTACTTGAAGCCTACACAAAACATTGACATGGTCTTGTAGCAGTGATATCTGTAGCTGATCCCCTTACTTGAAGCCTACACAAAACATTGACATGTTCTTGTAGCAGTGATACCTGTAGCTGATCCCGTTACTTGAAGCCTACACAAAACATTGACATGGTCTTGTAGCAGTGATATCTGTAGCTGATCTCCTTACTTGAAGCCTACACAAAACATTGACATGGTCTTGTAGCAGTGATACCTGTAGCTGATCCCCTTACTTGAAGCCTACACAAAACATTGACATGGTCTTGTAGCAGTGATACCTGTAGCTGATCCACTTACTTGAAGCCTACACAAAACATTGACATGGTTGTAGAATACTTTATTGTATAATAACTATTTAGTGGTGTATCGTGTCTCTGCAGTGTTACCAGGCATGCTGTAAGGTACTGCTTTCATTCTCCTTACACAAACCAGTGGCGAATCTGATGGAGGCTCCAGGGGGAGCAAAGGTCAACTCAACCGACGCAGGATTGTATCTAGTGGCCATGTTGATGTAGTGTGAGAGTGGAAAATACGCGAATGGTGTACTGTTCGATGTAGTTGACATTTGATAATGTTTCACTCACACTCTTGTACAAGTCAATGATGTTAGGAACCGCTGTTGGCGTTTCTATGCTTTTAATAATGACGCACACACTTGGACAGCACGGAATACAGTCATGAGTATGTTGACATAGCAAATCATTAGGCAGTAGAATAGTAGTACATTTCATGCAGCATTCAATATTAAATAGTCATTCAATGTTCTGGCGGACTATTTTCATATCCCTAACTGACTGAACGCATCAGTGGGTATGTGTGTGTAAACATACAAAGAGTTCACTGGACGAACCTTTTCTTTGGCTAAGTTCTCCAGCTGTATATGTTAAATATTTAGGTAACAAAGTTAAACCACGACAGGGGTTTTAATCTTAATGAGATCTCCGTGCCACTGTCTGAATAATAAGATTCCTGATCCGTTCTCTGGACAGTGATCCATAATGATGACAGGAATACAACATGGCTTCCTTCCCTGAGTTTTCGCTCACTCGCCCAGCAGGAGGATAATCATAAGCCAGAGTTAATTCATAACTTGTATATATAGACTTTCCTAGCGTTTCCATACAGTCCCTTAGTCAGAAGGTTGCTTCATAAAGACGTAAGCGCTGATGGAACCTGTCATCTTCATCAATCTATATTTAAACGACCAACGATGCTCGAAAATACGATGTTTCATCTAGGTCTAAACATAAGGAGATCATCAATGGAAAAAGGGTCTGGCTTTACCTGGAGTCCGAATTTAAACATAATGAAATACATGAGAAGAGTCTCTGACATAATACTCTCGCAGAGACATTCCTTCCTTATGGAAAAATCATCCACAAATCACTTTTAACCTTTAACAGGACCAGCCCTAGAAAACACACACCCGGCCATTACGACCAGCTTCTTTGGAACTCACTACAACTCTCTAGGACAATGGATACCTCCGCCAGAGTTCGGTATAGTCCGACCTTAGCATACGAAGATATACAATATAGGACTGAATCTTCTTGTACTAGACAAGTAATACATATAAATTCAGGCCATAAACATATTGAACAAGATCAATCTATTTTCTGGCCCTAACAAACGAGAACTGACATGACTTCCATATTCATACGCCGAATCAATATCAAGAGAGATCATCCATATAATCAAACGTATAAAACAATCATGGGTTATCTCGCTTTCCCAAGGGAAGCATTTTCGTACACAAATAAATACAAATATATATTTTCCCTATTAAATAGACATATCGTATTTTTGTAATCTGTGCATTCAAAAATATGTATGCAACAGATTACCACACCCCCCGGGAAAAAAAAAATGGTACATTTTTTTTTGGAAATACATCCAGGAGCAACATACAATAGGCTCACAATGCACGAATAACAATGCGCAGATGATAAGCATTCCAAACAAATGTAACGCCTAATGTAAGGCTAAGTCGTCATATGGCACGACAAGTGAGAATATATCTCAGGAATCAGAAAAAGTTTTTCCCTGAGTATAAATATTTCCAGAGAGGTGTCACCAACGCATACTACAATACTGGCAATGCCACAATTTCTACACTAGTTTATGCAAAAATTTCATCTTAGGTATTTTAACATCATGATTATCAAAGACGAAAAAAAACATCCAAAGATCAGCTTTGAATATACATCAATGAACCGCTAAGTAGTGATACAATCAATATATATGATACATTACTTATGTATACACATTTTAACATAGCAAAAAAAAAAACTCTAGCAAAGTTAGACATGTTAGAAATCTCAGGATCTAACAATTAGGAATCATGTGGGCATCTAGACAAAATGTCTGCCATCACATTTTCTGACCCACGGATAGCTCGCACCGAAAAATGAAAAGGTTGAAGAGCAATCGCGTATCGCGTTGATCTCACGCTCTTCAGATTTTTACTCTGAATAGCAGTAAGAGCTTTCTGGTCAGTTTCTACAATGAAATGCGCGCCAAGAAGAAATCTTTGAAGTTTAAGGATTGACCAAACCATAGCCAATAATTCACGGTCTAGGACCGAGTAATTCTTCTCTGCGGCATTTAGTTTCCGAGAAATATACATCACAGGATGCAGAGTTCCAGAGTACTCTTGCATTAGTGCTGCTCCAATCCCTGTGGATGAAGCGTCACTACGAAGAACAAATGTCTTATCCTTAGTAGGTAATACCAAGATAGGTGAAGTAGAAAACATAGTTTTAACCTTATCTAAAGAGGATTGACATTCTTGAGTCCAATGGACTATATTAGGAGACCCTTTCTTTAGTAAAGAAGAAAGAGGTGACATGATTGAGGACAGATTCGGGATGAATCGTCCATAAAATTGTATGAGACCTAAAAGACTTCGCACTTGCTTTTTAGTCTTAGGAATCGAAATGTTAAGTATTTTACTTGTATTATGGTCTTCTGTTTTTAGGAAACCATGACCAACACGGTGACCTAAGAAAGATATTTCGCTAAAACCAATACACGCTTTCGATGGTTTCGCTGTCAGGTTATGCTCGCGTAGGATAGACAATAGTTCATTTAACCCGTTATAGTGATCTTCCCAAGTATCACTGAAAAGACAGATGTCATCAAGATATGCAATGACATCTGAGCGATGAGATAGGATTCGAAGCATCATGCGTACGAATGTTGCAGGGGCGTTCATAATGCCGAAAGGCATGAAATTCCATTGGAATAGACCCCTAGGTGTCGAAAAAGCAGTAAACGGCTTGGCGTGTTCGGATAGTGGAACTTGCCAATATCCCTTAGACAAATCAAGTTTAGTGAAGAAATGAGATTTCGATAGTCTTGTAAGTAGCTCTTCTAGTAAAGGCATAGGTTCAGCATCAAATTTCGTCACTTGGTTCAATTTGCGATAATCAACGCAAAGACGTATGTTATTGTCTTTTTTCCGTACAATAACCATCGGCGAAGAATATGCTGATGTGGATGGTTCAATTATTTTTAAATCTATCATCTCATCCAACTTTTTCTCAACCTGTGCTTGAAAATGTATCGGGATAGGATACGGTCTGACTCTTATAGGATTATGGTCAGTAAGAATAATGTCATGTTGAATGACATCAGTTTGACCAGGAATGTCAGTAAGGACATCCTGAAATTGTTCTAACATAGTAGAAACTTGTTTCTGCTCTCCGAGAGATAATTCGGGAGAAATCGTAACATCTTTCCATGATTCGTTAGAATGAAGTGGAATCATCGGAAAAGGCAAATTCACATCCAAGAAACTCGTTTCCTCATCCTGTATTACTGATAGTGATGAGTAATGCCCATGTTGGACTGGAGAATCATCCGTTGCCTGGAAAACAGGTTGTAAATAATCCGGACGTTCATGGAATTCCGTGAGCATGTTGATGTGGAAGGTTTTATGCTTCCCATCAATATCGACAATATAGTCGACATCGGAAACTTTTGATATTATATCATATGGACCTTTCCAAGAAATAAGAAGTCTGTTTTCCCTACAAGGTAGTAAGACAAATGCTTTGTCTCCTGGACAAAGTTGTCGTAAGCATCTCTTCTTATTGGCAAATTGCCTTGCCTTCTGTTTGGCAAATTCAGAAGAAGCAGTTGCCAATTTGCATGCTTCAGTAATCTTGTGTCTAAGCGCAATGACATATTCGTAAGAGGATTTTGTGTCATCGACAATATTATCAGCAGTTATGAGATCATGAAGTAAGGACATGGGACCTCGCGGTTTCGCACCAAAGACGAGTTCAAAGGGAGAAAATCCTGTATGTTCGTTGGCGACCTCTCTATATGCAAAGAGAGCCGCGGGTAAAACTCTGTCCCAATCCAGAGGATGATCTTCAGTTATCTTACCTAATAGGTTTTTGAGAGTCCTATTTATACGTTCTACCATCCCATTAGACATAGGATGATAAATACTACTTAAAGATCTCTCTATCTTAAGAGTCGACATTACTTGAGACATAGTATCCGATATGAGTTGGGTACCATGATCCGATAATATTTCTGCTGGAAATCCCAGACGAGAAAATATTAACCAAAGAGCATCTGCAATATCAGCAGTAGTTATGCTCTTTAGAGGAACAGCCTCTGGCCAACGTGTGCACATGTCAACACACGTCAAGATAAATTGGTGTCCTCTAGCAGACTTTATTTTAAATGGACCGATGATGTCTATCGCCATCTTTTGAAATGGTCGAATTGGAATATCTGCAGCCTGAATAGGTGCAGCATGGCGTGGACCTTTGGATTTAACTTCTTGACATACCTTACAAGATCGACAATAGATCCGTATGTCCTTGTTCACAAAAGGCCAAAAGAAAGACGCAAGAACTCTAGATTTAGTACGGGAAAAACCCATATGCCCAGCACACTGAGAATCATGAGCGTGCTGTAAGATTTTCACTCTCATATTTTTGGGCACTAGAATTTGTGAATGAGCGGACTTAGCGGAGTCTTGTACCACACGCACAAGTACGCCATTCTTCATCGTAATCCAAGATTTACGATTTGTGTCTTTATTCGGATCACCTTTTGTTGCTAGCGTAAAGAATTTTTAAGAGTAGGATCATCTTCCTGCTGTTTCATAAATGAATCACGAGAAATTTCCAAGGGATCATCTTGGATCTGCGCATCATTATCTTCAGAAGGCGAAGATTGCGGCATGTTAAGAGCTTGAGCCCTAGTAACTACTGCATTAGCAGTTTGCATATTCCTATTTTCCCAATCAACAATTTGTTGCGAAGTGCATTCTTTCACTCCATGAATGCGACCGATTATAAGATCAGCGATCGGATTCGGGAGAAGACATGCGTGCACATCTCCTGTAAAGAAGGGAGTAGCAATGTTAACAATGGCAGTAGAGTACTTCTCCAATGTGCCACCAAATGTTACGCATTTGATTACTTTGCCAGTGGCTCGAGAAGGATCTATGAGTGACTGCCTCACTCCAATGGTTGTGCTCCCTGAATCGAAAAGAATTGAGACCGGAGTACCATCTACTAGACCTCTATTCAAGACAAGAGCACCTCTTCCATCATGCGTGACTGGCGCAGGAAGAGCAGGAAGAGGATGACCACAGCTTAAAGTAGAAACCGTGGTTGGATCGAATAACGTTTTGCATTGGGAGCACTGAGATGCTCTACTAAAATCAAAAGCAGAACATCCTACATTATTAGAGTCTTTCTTATCATTATTATGATTACCGGCTTCATGAAACTCTTGTTGTGCAGAGTGAGCCTGGTAATGAGATTTACCATGTCTTTTGTGTTGTGATCTACCTCGGTTTTTATTACCTCTATAGTTATTATTATTTCCTCTGTTATAACCCCTATTTGGGTTTGAATCATAATGTTCATGATCGTAATCATCATACTCATTATAATGAGTATCCCTGTAATGTTGGTTTTGTTGTTTCCATGACGAACTTGGGTAGTTCCTATAGTTACTCCCTTTTCGGAAATTTCTATAATTATGGGCACCCCTGTGTCGAGGACTGTCAGCCCGATTCCAGGTCTTCGAAGAAGAACCCTGATTTGAGTGGTTACCTTGGTTTTGATAACTATTCCAATTAACCTTTTTGTGAGATTTATCTTGAGCTCCTTGGGACCTGTGTGAGTAATTATTATTGTATTGAGTTGCTGACGCAACTGGCATACCCTCTTTAATGTTAGTGTTGCTTAGAATCATGTCAGGGTGTGCCGTGGCATATTGGTCACAATATTCTTCCATTTGTTTTAATGTACTTGGTTTACGCTCATGTATAAATTCTAGAAATGGTTTATTCACCGAAGACATGATCTTGTCTCTGAGTAATAAATCCGTAAGAGCCTCAAATGTTTTCTGTGTTTTGGATAATTCAATCCAACGTGAAAATGTAAGACGTGCATTTGCAATGAATTCTGAGAATTCTACACCTGTCTCAGGTCTCATTGTTTTAAACAAAAGACGGTAACCTTCCTCTGACAACTGATACTTCCTTATCAAGGCCGACCTGATAACATCATAGTTATGCTTGTCGGCCTCTTCACTGGTACCTTAACCTTGTAAACAAAGGGTTTACCACTACCACTAGATGCCTGATTAACATTACTCATACTTGTCAATTTCAATTTCTCTAATTCAAACTCATGTTCTCTTATTGCTTTTCTCTCTTCAGCTTCTCTGTCTAATCTTTTTTGCTCTACAGCAGCAGCAGCAGCTTCTCTGTCTAGTCTTTTTTGTTCAACAGCAGCAGCAGCTTCTCTGTCTAGTCTTTTTTGTTCAACAGCAGCAGCAGCTTCTCTGTCTAGTCTTTTTTGCTCTGCCTCAAATCTCCTTTCTTCCACCTGCATCTGCAATTTCTTTTGTTCAGCAGCAGCATCAGCTTCTCTGTCTAGTCTTTTTTGTTCAGCAGCAGCTTTTTTCTCCTCAGCAGCAGCTTTTCTTTCCTCAGCAGCAGCTTTTCTTTCCTCAGCAGCAGCTTTTCTTTCCTCAGCCTCAGCAGCAGCTTTTCTTTCCTCAGCAGCTAATGCTTTGTCATATTGAGCAACTGCTCATTCTTCTAAGTCTTTACCAGTCTTATCAAGGGATTTCCCTTGTGCAATAAAGTAATCTAATGTAGACATCCTGTCTAATGAAATAGTAATCTGAAAAAGTAAATAAATTACCTTGTCCCACTTAAATGGGAGGCAAGTCTATACTATAGACTTGTATAGCCACTTCACTCTATTTTACTCTTTTAGTATTATTCAAAGACTTTGTACCAACCTCACTGGGAAGAAGTCTCTAGATAAGTATCACTTTACCACAACACTGCGTGAAACAAGTCTCTAATAAAGAGCTTGTATAATCACCTTTATAATCTAAGTACTCTATAGTATCAATAGTGTATGATTATATATATATTTCCAAGTAATGCAACCACAAGTTTATAATAAGTTGAATAATCAGCTCACAATCATAATCTCTGTGTGAGACAAACCTTATATGGTTATCTTGTTTATAATATAATAAATGATAACCTGAGTACCTGTGGAAACAATATCTGTATAACCCAATCACTGTGGGAGACAAGCCTTACAAAGGTCTTGTATACTTCCTTAATGTAATCAATGATCACTTGAGTACCTGTGGAAAATAATATTTTCTATCCCAATCACTGTGGGAGACAAGCCTTACAAAGGTCTTGTACACTTTCTTTTATAACAATAATAATCATAAAGTACTGATCTGTACTATAATGTAAGTGTATTCAACTATACCTCATATATCATCTGTCAACTAAAGACATTAACAAGGACAAACAAGAAAAGACAATATGAAAACAATTGCAGAAATCAAATTAAATTAAATAGGAAACCAAAGTAAACAGTCACAGAATCTGTGATGATAACTGCAATAGAACTAAACAAAACAAATGACGCTACAGTGTATAAACATAAGGGAGTAAAGTACTTAATGAAAGGAAAGATTAGACCAACAAATTATACAAACAAATCAAACAAAAATAAAGAACAGAAAAAATATTACAAAAACAAATATGAACACAGTCATCACAGCTAACAGAAATAGCAAATTGTTGCTAACAAATTTCCAATTAAGAAAATTTGTACCTATGGAGCACTAGTACCAGACCAATGTCACTCGGTATACCTTGTACTAGTCACACAGAACATAAACTAATTTAATACATAACAAATAACATGTAAACATAAATAGCATAAATGCATATATAATATGATTAAATAATATGGCAATGTGATGTGAATAGAGTGTTGCAGAAAGAATGTGTTGCAGAGAAGGCTTATCTTTTATTCAAAATAATTTTTCACTTCTAATAAGTTATTAAATTATTGAATTAACTTATTACAATGTTCAATTTCTTTGAGCATATGAAGATCCACCGATGAAATATGCACTTCTCTGTCTATCAACATTGCTCTTCTACTTCAGAAGGATAAACAATCACTGCGCAAAATGTCAACAAGTGCTGACCCAGATACCGTTACACTTGTCAGAACAGGTCAAGCTGACATCGACTGTATAGTTCCTACTGGTGTTGCTGTGTGTCACATTTTGCCAAAATAAACGTTCTTGTTATACTTGGTGACTTCAATCATCAAGACTGCGAAGGCTGGACCCAGGAAACTGGCCTACCACTGTAGAATACTTTATTGTATAATAACTATTTAGTGGTGTATCGTGTCTCTGCAGTGTTACCAGGCATGCTGTAAGGTACTGCTTTCATTCTCCTTACACAAACCAGTGGCGAATCTGATGGAGGCTCCAGGGGGAGCAAAGGTCAACTCAACCGACGCAGGATTGTATCTAGTGGCCATGTTGACCTTGATAATGTTTCACTCACACTCTTGTACAAGTCAATGATGTTAGGAACCGCTGTTGGCGTTTCTATGCTTTTAATAATGACGCACACACTTGGACAGCACGGAATACAGTCATGAGTATGTTGACATAGCAAATCATTAGGCAGTAAAATAGTAGTACATTTCATGCAGCATTCAATATTAAATAGTCATTCAATGTTCTGGCGGACTATTTTCATATCCCTAACTGACTGAACGCATCAGTGGGTATGTGTGTGTAAACATACAAAGAGTTCACTGGACGAACCTTTTCTTTGGCTAAGTTCTCCAGCTGTATATGTTAAATATTTAGGTAACAAAGTTAAACCACGACAGGGGTTTTAATCTTAATGAGATCTCCGTGCCACTGTCTGAATAATAAGATTCCTGATCCGTTCTCTGGACAGTGATCCATAATGATGACAGGAATACAACATGGCTTCCTTCCCTGAGTTTCCCTTGTAGCAGTGATATCTGTAGCTGATCCCCTTACTTGAAGCCTACACAAAACATTTACATGTTCTTGTAGCAGTGATACCTGTAGCTGATCCACTTACTTGAAGCCTGCACAAAACATTGACATGTTCTTGTAGCAGTGATATCTGTAGCTGATCCCCTTACTTGAAGCCTACACAAAACATTTACATGTTCTTGTAGCAGTGATACCTGTAGCTGATCCACTTACTTGAAGCCTGCACAAAACATTGACATGTTCTTGTAGCAGTGATATCTGTAGCTGATCCACTTACTTGAAGCCTGCACAAAACATTGACATGTTCTTGTAGCAGTGATATCTGTAGCTGATCCACTTACTTGAAGCCTACACAAAACATTGACATGTTCTTGTAGCAGTGATATCTGTAGCTGATCCCCTTACTTGAAGCCTACACAAAACATTGACATGGTCTTGTAGCAGTGATACCTGTAGCTGATCCCCTTACTTGAAGCCTACACCAAACATTGACATGTTCTTGTAGCAGTGATACCTGTAGCTGATCCCCTTACATGAAGCCTGCACAAAACATTGACATGTTCTTGTAGCAGTGATATCTGTAGCTGATCCCCTTACTTGAAGCCTGCACAAAACATTGACATGTTCTTGTAGCAGTGAAACCTGTAGCTGATCCCCTTACATGAAGCCTGCACAAAACATTGACATGTTCTTGTAGCAGTGATATCTGTAGCTGATCCCCTTACTTGAAGCCTACACCAAACATTGACATGTTCTTGTAGCAGTGATACCTGTAGCTGATCCCCTTACTTGAAGCCTACACCAAACATTGACATGTTCTTGTAGCAGTGATACCTGTAGCTGATCCCCTTACTTGAAGCCTACACAAAACATTGACATGGTCTTGTAGCAGTGATATCTGTAGCTGATCCACTTACTTGAAGCCTATACCAAACATTGACATGTTCTTGTAGCAGTGATACCTGTAGCTGATCCCCTTACATGATGCCTGCACAAAACATTGACATGTTCTTGTAGGAGTGATACCTGTAGCAATTTGTTTGACATGAAAGGACTACCAGCTGCATGCACAACCTCACATTTGTTGTCTTATACCAGATATCTGAGAGAACAGTAAACCTATTCTTTCTATGTTTCATCAGAGACCCCCAAGAACCACAAGGGACAGCTTCTAAAATAGTGTCTAGTAAATATTCAAATATTTGAAATGGCGATATTTGTTGTTCTCATGGGGGAACAAAACATGAGACCAATGTGAACACTGCCCATTCAGAATTCCTGTTTCCATTGAATCCGTAATCTCACAAAAGCAGAACCAGGAGACTTTTCTTTTATCTCGACGAATTTTCCCAAAATTTTTATAATGCTATTGTGGCCAGCAACTTGAGCTCATTTAGCAGAAAAGTGACTAGTACATATTCTCAGAGGAAACAAAATTTGATACCACACCATGAACTTTTTGCGTGTCTGAGTAAAATAACAATAGCCGAGCTATTTGATTTGTTGCATAGCAGCTTGATCGCTTTGAGTTCCCCCTCTAACCCTGTTCGCGATCTCTGATTGCAATTTACCCTCGCACACTGTTAAACATGTAGTTTTCAATTTTGACCAGGAAGACCGGGGATTGGGTATGGGTGAAAGTTTTGCAGCTGGTTCAAAGAGTTAAGCTAGCTCAGACTTTATACTGTGTGTGTCTTGAAGTCATAACATTTTAATATATATGCTTATTTTCTTATTAACTGACAAACAAACCTCAAAAATAAGTTTTGTTAGAGACTCTATATTTACAGTGGAAAAAAAATAATTAAAGATTATGTTAATGCCTGTATATATTCTTCTTGGGAAAGACTAGAAATCGGCTGACCGGGTTAGCACCCCGTAAGCTGTATTCAATTGCTACAGGACCCAAAAATGATAGATGCCCCCAGGATTCACCGAAAGGGGGGGAGGATGATGAATCCACAGGCGCCTCAATGGAATCGACCAGACCCGTTACACGGACTTCGAGCTCTGAACAACGGCTGGAATTTCCATGTGCCTGTGGTAGGGAATTCTCTACTCAGAGAGGAATGAAAATCCACAGAACGAAAAAGGGGTGTGGGAGGTCATCAGGGGGAGATCAACAGCGCTCTGTCTCGATGGATAAGACGTTAGAAGAACGCAGCCAGGAGTCAATCCACAGTGCTGAGTACATTCAAGTTGATCTGCCAGATAATGATCTCACACACTTCTTGGACGGGAAGAGAGATGCAATAAAGTTTCCACCTGCCAGTGCAAAAGGGCTTTGGGAACAGCTGGACGAAGCCTTGGCAAAAGAGTTGGATAACAGCCTGAAGCAGCTAACTTTGGAGAAGAAGCTGGAAATCTTCGGCGACATAATATATCTGCACTGTCGCAAAGTGTTCGGAGTGAGGGAGGCAAGGGAAAGTAACCCACCACGGAAAAGTAGAAGACAAATTAAAATAGATGAAATCAGGAAACAGAAGAAGCATGCCCGAAAACTGTTCAAGAACGCAGTTGCCACAGAGAAGGAAGGGTTACGGCAAGTTTGGGAGCACCTGAAAGGCCAACATAATGCCCTTTGTAGAGCGGAAAGGTTGTGCAGGAAGAGAAGGAAGACTCGAAGGGATAGGGAAAGATTCTTTAGGGAGCCCTTCAAGTTTGCCAAAGAACTGTTTGAGCAGCCACGGTCGGGTACGCTAAACATCAGGAAAGAAGACCTGGAAGAACACCTTAGAATGACATATTCAGATGGTCGCAAAGAAGAGCCACTCAGCAGCATGGCAGGCCTTAAATGGCCGGGTAAGCCAGGAGCTGAATTTAACACCAAGCCCCCAACGGTGCAAGAGGTAGAAAGCATTGTCCAGAAAGCTCGGTGCAAGTCAGCTCCAGGTCCTAATGGTGTTCCATATGTGGTGTATAAAAGATGCCCTGAGGTTCTCAAACGACTGCTCCGTTTACTGAAGAATGCGTGGAAAACCCAACTCGTAAGCAAGGAATGGAGAAAGGCAAACGGAGTCTACATCCCGAAGGAACAAAATTCCACAGACATCAGTCAGTTCAGGCCAATCTCACTATTCAGTGGGGAAGGGAAGATATTCTTCTCAGTAATGGCGAAAAGACTCACTACATACCTCCTGGCAAATGGGTACATTGACACTACCATTCAGAAAGGAGGTATCCCAGGTACACCAGGATGTCTAGAGCATGCCGCAACGATCTGGGAAGCAATCCAAAAGGCAAAGTCTGACAGAACAAACCTCCATGTAATCTGGTTGGATCTAGCGAATGCTTATGGATCCGTTCCACACCAGATGTTGTGGCAGGCCCTAGAAATGTATCATGTTCCACAAGAGATTGCAGCAATGCTGAAGCTGTATTTCGCAGGGTTTTCTGTCAGATTTTCAACCAGAGAGTACACAACGAAGTGGATTGGCCTTGAAGTTGGAATTGCGATGGGATGTACCATCTCTCCGATACTATTCGTCATGGCTATGCAGGTAATCCCTCAATGCGGCTGAAGGAATGGCTATAGGCCCAAAGCTCGGTGGAATGTGTCACATGCCACCGCTCAAAGCATTCATGGATGACACAACAATTCTGACATCAGATGAACATCAGGCCCGGAGGATGTTAGCACACCTGGATGAACTAGTCAGCTGGTGCAAAATGAGCTTCAAACCCAAGAAGTTGAGAAGCCTATCAGTCAGGAAAGGGAAGATAGCAGAGGTCATATTCACGGTTTCCAGCCAAAGAATCCCTACTGTCATTGAGGAACCTGTTAAAAGTCTTGGCAGGGTGTACGATGCCTCTTTAAAAGACTCGAAGGCAGTGTAACAGACAATAGAAATGGCAGACAGAGAACTACAGATCATAGACCAAAGCAGACTCCTGGGAAAGTTCAAACTGTGGTGCCTCCAGTTCATGTTGATACCGAAGTTGCTGTGGCCACTGCTTATATATGAAATAAGCACAAGTACAGTGGAAGCTATAGAGCAGAAGGTCAACAAGTTCATGAGAAAATGGCTAGGGGTACCACCAGGTCTGTCAGATGTAGCACTGTACTGCAAAAAGTCAAAACTTCTGCTTCCCTTCAAGTCAGTTGTTGAAGAGTACAAAGTTGGAAAAGCAAGGCTTGCAATGATGCTACGCGAGTCAGCAGATGATGTGGTTAAGTCCATTCAGCCCACACTGAAAACGGGAAGGAAGTGGAGAGTGGAAGAAGCTGTTGATGCTGCTGAAGAGTCACTCAAACTGAGGTAATCGGATACACACAAACGAATAGACGGGGATTTGGGCATGGTGACATCCGCTGGTGGTCCAAGGCATCAAGCAGGGAGCGCAGAGACATGGTAGTTCAGGAGATACGAGGAGCTGAGAATGATAAGAGGTTGCAAAAACCAGTGCAGCAGGTCCAACAAGGCCAATGGACTACATGGGAAGGAGCCCTGCAGAGGTCCTTGACATGGAATGATATATGGCATATGGCACCTCTTAGGCTCAGCTTCGTGGTTAGATCAATGTATGACCTGCTGCCGTCGGCCACCAACCTTGTGAAATGGGGAAAGTCGGATGATGAGCAGTGCCCCCTGTGCCAGGGGAGGCAGACACTTGAACACGTGCTCTCAGCGTGTAAGGTGGCATTAGGGCAAGGGCGATACACTTGGCGCCATAACAAAGTGCTAAATGAGCTTGCTGCGACAATAGATCAGGCAAGAATGGCAAGCACTCATAACCGATTTCGAGGGCAAGTGTTGTTATCGAAATGTAGCAAACACATCAGGCTGAAATGAATGAAAGCGAATAGCAAAGTCCGAGCCAGAGCACCTGGTACTTTCTGAGGCAGGAAAGTCAGTCCACCTTCACAACTCTGTCATGCAAACGAAACCGAGTAAACCTGGTAGCAGACCATCTCTTCTTGACTGTGCAAACGACTGGGAGATGGCGGTAGAAAATCCGACCTGGACGGGGGGCCGGATATCCAGAGAGGTGCAGAATCCAGAAGAGTATCAGCGGAGACGGCCGGATATAGTGCTTCATTCTTCAGCAACGCTTCAGGTCATACTGATTGAACTGACCGTGCCATTTGAATCCAGATTAGACGAGCAACATTCATTCAAAGCGGCCAAGTATAGTGATCTGGCCGCAGATCTGAGACACGATGGATTCAGTGCAAGGGTCATGGCGGTTGAAGTGGGCGCAAGAGGGCTTGTGGCTGCATCAGTGTATGATTTATTGAAACTGTTGGGGCTGAAGGGACAGTCTAGAACAAGGGCACTGAAGAGGCTTAGCGAAACTGCCGAAAAGACATCAGGCTGGCTGTGGAACAACCGCAATGGGCAATGGAAATTGTGACAATAAACGCTGCGGTACAGAAAACACCAAAATTTTTCTAAGTCCACAACGCTGAGTTTTTTTGGTGTACTAGTGAAAGGGCTGCGACTCTGGGGCAACAGGCGATGTATACTATAGGGAGTGTCAGGTACAGAATTTCAGTGGCTTGCGATACAAGACAACAGGAAGTGAGACGCTTGGGAGTCATGACCCAAGTGGGGCCCCCCCCCCCCCACCCCTTAGAGTGTAAAGGAGTAATCGGGCCGAAACACTTGTTGGATGGGGGGACTTCTTCTGATGATCAGATTGCTTCCTGTTGTATCGCTCTGTAAAGAGTTTCCTATCATCTTTGTTATGTTTTATTTTCTGTTTCTCTTACAGTGAAGAAATTGCATTTTATCAAGGAAACAGCAGAGAAAAGTTTATCATCGCTGGATCATTCCATAAACTTGTGAGTTTTGATATGTTATCTTGAGCTTACGAGTTAGGCTTTTCTTTGTCCTGTGTGTTTGGTATTTTTACATTCTTGTGATTTGTCAATCTCTATAATCATGTATGTTTAGATTTTGATGTAGGGCGCTTGGGCTTATAAGGGGTCTGGGGATTGGAAACATTTGTAACATTGTCATTTCCAGACACTGTTGAATGTTTGACATTTGTAACATTGTCATCTCCAGATACTGATGAATGTTTAACAGTTGTAATATTGTCATCTCCAGATACTGTTGAATGTTTGACATTTGTAACAGTGTCATCTCCAGATACTGTTGAATGTTTGACATTTGTAACATTGTCATCTCCAGATACTGTTGAATATTTGACATTTGTAACAGTGTCATCTCCAGATACTGATGAATGTTTAACAGTTGTAACATTGTCATCTCCAGATACTGTTGAATGTTTGACATTTGTAACAGTGTCATCTCCAAATACTGTTGAATGTTTGACATTTGTAACCATGTCATCTCCAGAAACTGAGAAGTGTAGAAATGTATTTTAAGTTCTAGTCAGGAGTGCAGAAAGTTAAGTTCTTATCCAGAAATCCATATTGTTCCCCAAAAATAAATTTCATATAAACTTAGATTTCTCTGGTCTTCTATTGGAAAGTAAAATATCTATTTGAAATACCAAGGATTGGAGTAATCACATTTTTTTAATTGCTCCGCTCCGTGCTCCAACTCATATTATTATTTTATTATGTTATGTTTTTAAAAAATGTGCATTGTAACTTTGAAAAAATAAGCGTTTTTTCTTCAAGAATTCTCAAACAGTTTAAATCATTAAACTAGAATCACTCCATCACTCTTGTATTCATATTTTATTCTGTAAAATGTTATTACTACAGAAAAATTTTATAGCCTGTCATAGATCACTGAAAATTAACGTTAACATCAAAAACTATCGACATAACTAGCTGGATGAATGGGCATGCTGGAAGCAGCTCTACAAGCTGCATGAATGTGATGTAGGTAGCTGTCAATGGCCTCAAGAACATTCTTAATGTTTAGCCTATCAATAGTTTTCATCGCCTCACAATCATCCCTAACTTTCTGTCAAATAATACTTCATTACAATTATGATTTACAGAAACCTGTCGGTGTCTTTCCTGGTTATTCAATTCATATTATCATTTCCTGAAGAATTGATCATCAACATTCCCTTGTCGCTCCACATGAAACGTGGTGCCTGACAGTTCACAAAACTTGCTTTATTCATCTTTTGTTTGAGCTCGCCATTCTCTTCCTTTTCGACCTTGAACGTCTCCATTTCTTCTTTGCTTTTCCCAAAAGCCCCAATTTGGGCCTTTAAAATTCAAATATAAAGCCATCATTGAGGTCTATTAACGCCAATTAGGAGGGCAGATTTGAATTTACTGTTGATTCCATGGCTGAATGTGCTTGTAGTTTTACCACAACCAAATATTTTTATTATGTATTGTTTTTTTGTCATCGCCTTCTAATAGTAGTAAACAAAAAAAAATAATTTTTTCTTCACAATTTACCTGTTTGTGTATACAAGTATTACCACTGAAGAGTTACGCCTTAAGTAATGTATGTAAGTTCATGTAGAACAGCGCACATTTTTGTCAAGTACGAAAAGTCAGTTTTAGAACAACACACATTTATTTCAAGTGCGAAAAGTCAGTTTTATTACAGTTTTAGAACACTCACTTCTGTCAAGTATTACGAGTTAGTTTTATTACAGTTTTAGAACAACACTCATTTCTGTCAAGTATCAAGTTTTATTACAGTTTTAGAACATCATACATTTCTGTCAAGTATCAGGGTTCAGTTTTAGAACAACACACATTTCTGTCAAGTATCAAAAGTAAATTTTATTACAGTTTTAGAACAACATTCATTTCTGTCAAGTGTCAGAAGTAAGTTCTATTACAGTTTTAGAACACTCACTTCTGTCAAGTATTATGAGTTAGTTTTATTACAGTTTTAGAACAACATACATTTCTGTCAAGTATCAAGTTTTATTACAGTTTTAGAACATCACACATTTCTGTCAAGTATCAGGGCTCAGTTTTAGAACACTCATTTCTATCAAGTATCAAAAGTAAATTTTATTACAGTTTTAGAACAACATACATTTCTGTCAAGTGTCAGAAGTAAGTTCTATTACAGTTTTAGAAAAACGAACCTTTCTGTCAAGTATCAAGACTCATTTTTAGAACACACATTTCTGTCAAGGATAAAAAATCACTTTTATTATTTATACACAAGTTCATTTAGAGCAACATACATTTCTATTAAGGAACAAGTTCATATAGAACAACACATATTTCTATCAAGGATCACGTTTATGTAGAACAACCCACATTTCTGTCAAGGATATACAAAAATCAGTTTTTATTATGTATACACGTTCATTTAGAGCAACATACATTTCTATCAAGGATCAAGTTCATATAGAACAACACACATTTCTATCAAGTATTATATAGAATACACATTTCTGTCAAGGATAAAAAATCAGTTTTATTATGTATACAAGTTTATTTTGAGCAACATACATTTTTGTCAAGGATCAAGTTCATATATAACAACATACATTTCTGTAAAGGATCAAGTTCATATAGAACAATACACATTTTGTATCAAGGATCAAGTTCATGAAGAATAACACACATTTCTGTCAAGATTATATACAACAACACACATTTCTGTCAAGATCATATAGAACAGCACACATTTCTGTCAAGACCATATAGAACAACACACATTTCTGTCAAAACCATATAGAACAACACACATTTTTGTCAAGACCATATAGAACACACATTTCTGTCAAGATCATATAGAACAACACACATTTCTGTCAAGATCATAAAGAAGAACACACATTTCTATCAAGATCATATAGAAGAACACACATTTCCATCAAGATCATATAGAACAACACACATTTCTATCAAGATCATACATTTCTGTCAAGATCATACAGAACAACACACATTTCTTTCAAGATCATATAGAACAACACACATTTCTGTCAAGTATCAACCAGTTTTATTATTTATACTAGTTTATACAGAACAACGCACATTTCTATTCAAGGATCAAGTTCATATAGAACAACACATGGAGACTGAGCACCTGTGGGTTTGCCTGGAGTGCAATTATGTCAGTTCTGTATAACAATAACAGTAGAACAAAACACACATTTAACTCAAGGATCAAGCGCCAGTTTTATTATGTATACATGTTCATTTAGAACAGCATACCTGTTAATGATCAAGCTGGACAGTGTCATGTGCATTGACTGTCAGCAATAGTAGTAGTAACCCCCTTCAGTCATTACTGGCTATTGGAATGATGCACCCTTGAGGTGATAGCTCAGTCATTACTGGCTATTGGAATGATGCACCCTTGAAGTGTTAGCTCAGTCATTACTGACTATTGGAATGATGCACCCTTGAGGTGATAGCTCAGTCATTACTGACTATTGGAATGATGCACCCTTGAAGTGATAGCTCAGTCATTACTGACTATTGGAATGATGCACCCTTGAAGTGTTAGTTCAGTCATTACTGACTATTGGAATGATGCACCCTTGAAGTGATACCTCAGTCATTAGTGACTATTGGAATGATGCACCCTTGAAGTGATTGCTCAGTCATTACTGACTATTGGAATGATGCACCCTTGAAGTGTTAGCTCAGTCATTACTGACTATTGGAATGATGCACCCTTGAAGTGTTAGCTCAGTCATTACTGACTATTGGAATGATGCACCCTTGAAGTGATAGCTCAGTCATTACTGACTATTGGAATGATGCACCCTTGAAGTGTTAGCTCAGTCATTACTGACTATTGGAATGATGCACCCTTGATGTGATAGCTCAGTCATTACTGACTATTGGAATGATGCACCCGTGAGGTGATAGCTCAGTCATTACTGACTGTTGGAATGATGCACCCTTGAGGTGATAGCTCAGTCATTACTGACTATTGGAATGATGCACCCTTGAGGTGATAGCTCAGGCATTACTGACTATTGGAATGATGCACCCTTGAGGTGATAACTCAGTCATTACTGATTATTAGAATGATGCACCCTTGAGGTGAAAGCCCTCCAATTTTTTTTGTGGTCTTCCTTTCGGTGTGTTCTATTCTATTTAGCTTATTGGGAGAGTTTTTTTTGGGTCCCAATCTGAGGTTTCACCGTAGGGAGCATCGCCACTTGGTGCGATCAGCAGTTTCATCCTCCAAGGTTGCAGGGTTCATGTCCAGTGCCTTTGTGTCTCTCTTGTACACATCTTTGAACCTCAGCTGTGGTCACCCAACTGTTCATTTGCTATCTGCCAGTTGTCTATAGAAAATATCTTGGGGGATGCGACCATCTTCCAAGCAGCGGGTATGGCAAAGCTAGCATGGCAAAGATAGCATAATCTGTGCTGTCTAAGCAGTGTATACATGCTTTGAAGGCCAACATGTGACAGCAGATATGTTTTATTTGTCAATTCCCCCCCCCCCCCCCCCTTTCATTTCTTCAGTGTCATTGTCAAATTGTAATGTCAGCTCTAGAAAAACAAACATCATAAAATAACAAAAGCTCCAGTGACGCAAAAAAGATGTAATTGTTTTTAAAAGTAGTATGTCATAAATGAAAATAACCCCACCATGTCTGCACGAGTCCTGGCAGTTGTACCTACAACATATACCATCAGCACAAAAGAACTCATATTAATTAATTCATTCATAACCCTCCACTCCCAAAGGAGCATCGGTCTTCAACAAACACATGCCAAGTCCTCCTGTCACGTGCCATCATCTCAAGTTCCTTCCACGTTCACCTCATCATTTTCACCTCTATTTCCAACTCTCTTCTCCATGTACTTCTTGGTCTACCTCTGCCTCTCTTGCCTTGGGGGTTTCAGAACAAGGATTGCCTTGTAATGCTATCAACAGGTTTCCTCAGTGTGTGTCCTATCCATCACCATTGTCTTCTTCTCATCTCTTGTTCCACTGGCACTTGTCTAGTTCTTGTCCTCAGTTCCACATTGGTACCTTGTCATACCATTTTAATCCCTAATTCTATGCAAGCACCCATTTATGAAAGTCTATAGCATTTTGGTTGTTGTCTTTCTTGTTCTCCATGTCTCAGAGCCATACAATAGGACTGACTCTGCATGTCACGTCTTCACACATTTTTTCCATCAAATTAATGATCTCCAGGGGAACTCCACAACGCCCCATCAATTTCCAAAGTGATTCCCTGTCCACACTGTCAAATGCCTTTTCGTAGTCCACGAATCCGATGTATGGTGGTGAATTCCACTCCAGACTTTGTTCAACCACTATTATCAAAGTGGCCATCTGGTCCGCACAGGATCTGTCCCTTCGAAAACCTGCCTGTTCATCTCTCAGTTTCCTGCCCATGGAGTCTTTTAATCTCTCAAGGATAATCCCGTTCAACACTTCTCCTGGCACCGATAGCAACACCATTCCTCTATAATTTGTGCACTCTTGTAAACCTCCCCTCCTAGGCAACCCAACCAGATATCCCTCCTTCCTCTCCGCCGGCATCCCCTCCCTCCCCCAGACCTTACCAAGTAATTTATATAACATCTCTGTAGCCGTGTTGATATCCGCCCTGATGGCCTCTGCCGGAATGCTTTTAGGTCCAGACGCCCTTCCATCTCCCAGGAGCCCCATGGCCCTCTTTATTTCTTCCCTCGTTGGTCTTTCACCATTAACTTGCAGCTCCTCTTCTGCCGGCTGGACGTCTGGGCGGGTTCTGTGGAGCTGGTCTATTGAGAAGGTCCTCAAAATACTCAGTCCACCTCTTCATTTGCTCTTGTATATTGCTGAGAAGTTTTCCATTCTTGTCTTTTATGAGGCAACTTGTTTGCTTGTATTTCCCCGTTAGCTTCTTTGTGCTGTTATACAGTTCTCTCATATTTCCTTTGGCTGCAGCATCTTCTGCCTCTCTTGCCAACTCCTCAATATACTTCCTCTTGTCTCTTTTGATACTTCTTTTTTACTTCTTTGTTTGCTTCTGTGTACACTTCTTGAGCCTTGGCTTTGGAACTTCTGGTTTTGCTTGTGTTTAAATCTGCTTTCTTGTTTTTTCTGTCTTTTATCCTATTGATGGTTTCTGTTGTTATCCATGCTTTTTGTTGTCGTTCCCTTTTCCCCAGTATTTCTCCACATGTCTCATTCCATACAGTATTGATTTGCTGCCAATAGTCTTCTGTATTCTCTACATCTTCCAGCTGTTGGAGAACTTGGAATTTGTTGGATATTGTGACTGCAAATGTGTCTCTTGTTTCTTAGATGTCCTACATTAAATTGTTGTCTATAATTTTGCATTGTTGCATATCTCTTGAGTTTCATTTTTACTTTGGCTATCAGAAGGTGGTGATCTGATGCCACACCTGCTCCTCTATATACCTTTACATCCTGCAGTGATGATCTAAACTTATTGTTTATGCATTGTCAAAACCAACTTATGCTGTGGATTTATCACAACAATGATACTGCTAATTATAGGCTCGCTTCCTAGGAGTATGAGCACAACACAATGGCTGACATAACAAAATTAACACCTTCGACAGGTACTTCCCTTTATTAAAGTAAGCACACACAATAAAGCCTCACACGGCCAACAAAACGTATGGAATACATATATATAAATGCCAGAGAAACTTGCCTCAATTAATTTATCTAATAGTCTCATACATACCAGTATGACTACACTGTACAAACACTGTACTGACTATCGCTCATCCTAGCGATCCAAAAAATCTATAACAAAGCAATTCTCGAATCATGAACAACTCGTCATATGCGGCCTGAAGATAATATCCACTGATAACTACACTAATCCAGAATTACACGTAATATCCAACAGACCCAACTATGGCAATCTCTGACTAGAATTCCGTACCAAGAACCGCACAGCACTTGCTGGCGAAAAGGAAATATATCTCCGTCCACTCGGGACGCTGACTAGAAACTCACTGTCCTTTTGCGCCTAGACTTCTTCCGGCTTCCGTCTTGTCACATGACCTTGACGGTAAAGTTATCTCAGTGTTGCCAAAAACACAATGTAGCCAGTCTGATATTTCGGCGAAATAGCGCAGTGACATGCATATATGATCAATATGATTTTCTGTTCTATGGTCTGGTGATATCCATGTTGCCTTGTGTATTCTCTTATGGGGAAACATGCTTCCTCTTACAGCCAGTTGATTTGAAGCACAGAAGTTTGAGAATAGTTCCCCATTTTCATTCATTATTCCTAGCCCATGTTTTCCCATGACTTCTTCAAATCCGGCGTTGACTGTACCTATTTTTGCATTCATGTCCCCCATCAAAATTGTGATGTCTCTTCTTTTTACTTTCTACATAATTTCCTGTTGTCTAGTATAAAATGCTTCTTTCACAGACTCTTTGTCATTAGTTGGTGCATAACATTGGATGACATTTACATTTATTTTCTTTTTAGCTGTTTTAAAAGTAGTTGTTATTATTCTGGGTCCAACGGCTTCCCATTCAATGAGTGCTTTCTGTGCTTCTTTAGATAACATAAGAGCTACCCTTTCACAGTGGTGTGAACTTTCGTCTTCATGTCCTGAGGACAGCACCAATTCACCTGTGATGAGTTTCTTCTTGTCTACCCCCTTCCACTTTGTTTCACACATTCCCTGAACCTCGATTTTATATTCCCTCATTTCTGCTGCTACTTGTGCCACTTTCCCTTGTTTGTTTAATGTCCGAACATTCCAGGTGCCAAATCTGGAAGTTCTCCTAGAAGAAAGAAGGTTAGTCAGTAACACAGACTCCTTTCGGCTTTCTCTGTGTTGCATCATACGCCTCCCTGCGAGAGGACCTTCCCCTGTCTTGGATGGCTGTGTTTTATTTTCCTTAATTGACTTGTCCATGTTTGTTGAAGTTTTTTGTGGTTTAAATTTTTTACAGGATGAGGTAACCAGCCCAATGCCCAACCCTCCTTAGTCGCTTTCTAAGACATGCATGACAGGGAACAGTGTTACTATTCTTTGCTCCCCTTTCGGGCCCCGGTAACACACGGGTGTCATATTAATTACAGCAGAGCATTTGTTGGCAAACATAGAGCAGTGCAGTCCTTTTTCAATTTTTTGCTTTTTTTTTTCTTCCTAATTATCATAGCAGTGAATCATTATATTAAACGCCACTAGGCGTGATGGCCACGGACTGCTTTGTCGGTCGGTGGCTAAGGATGGAAGAAGAAGAGAAGAATCATTATACAGATTTATGACTTTTTTCAATTTCCACAACAGGTGGATCATCTCCGCAACTTCATTTACTTCCGAGTTCAAATGGGGTTTGTGGACAACATTATTGCAAAGTGTAAGATGTTTTGTTTGTTAAATGTTGATGTCTTCTTACTTGTTCACATGACAACTTGTAGCTTATTTAATAGTGATAATTCCTAGCAACACTGGTGATGAGATTACAGAAAACTAATAACTAACTTAGATCTGAAATATTGATTTTATAACAGCCAACAACTTAAGGATTTAATTTATTTTATAACAGTTAACACCTGATAAAGATATGTTTTATTTTATAACGGCAAACACTGGTTAAATATACAGTTTATTGTATAACAGCCTAAAACTGTTAAAGATATCTAGTAGCCTCATTCAGTCATAACTGATTATTGAGAATGATGCTCTCTTGAGGTGATATGGGGAATGATGCTCTCTTGAGGTGATATGGGGAATGATGCTCTCTTGAGGTGATAGCCATCAGCTGCTTTTTTGTTGCTTGGCGGAACTTTTGGCATGTTCTTTTCTCTTCTACTTGTTGCAAGAGCTGCTTTTTTCCCAAACTAAGATGGTGCTGCAGGGGAGAATAGCCACATGTTGTGATTGGCAGCTTCATCCTCCTAGGTTGCTGGATTTAAGTCCAAGTGCCTTCAAGTCTCTCTTACACACATCTTTGAACGTCTAGTGTGATCGCCAAACTGTTCTTTTGACATCTGCCAGTTGTCTGTAGAAAATATCATTTGGGTATGCGACCATCTTCCATGCAACAGACTTGGCCAAGCTCCTTATAACCAGTAACTGCTATTTCCTGGTTTATGCTGACACCATAAAGTCAAGCTGGATTGTCCTCTCAAGGGTGCAAGCTTGGACACAGTTATATGGAGGTCAAGCTGTTGCTCATGTTCCCCCCTCCCCACGTAGCTTGTAGGTCTAAAAGAACCACAGTAAGTGATTTAGTTTGGTACCAGAAGTGTTGCAGGAGTTGCCAGAATAATACTGAATCAACATTAGACTGCCTTAGGGACTCTTGACTCCTGATTTACCCTAAGAGTTTACTCCCAAAGTCTTTCCTGTAAATGGATATTCCCTCAAGGCAGTGGAGATTGACAACCTGTTAAAGATATAGCTAATTTTATAACGGCTAACAGCTGTTAAAGATATACTGTATGTACTCGAGTATAAGTCAAGAAAGTTATTCCTATTTTGGACCCTAAAAAATATACCCCCACTTATGGTCGATTAAATAAATAAAAATCCATGAATCAGTGTTGCACCCCCCTCTCCTTACCCTTTCCGCCGCATTCTGGTATCCTTCACATATAAACTTGCTGCTTCATTAAATGTTTTTAACAAAATATCTTAAGTCATACATTAAAAATGTTTTAATAAGTTTTATTAAGCTTTTAATTGTGGTAATTATTAAAACAGAAACAGATACAAATGATATTTGGTTTTAAAAAAAATATTCATCATGCTTTCGTACTTCCTCTCATGCGTACATTGGCTTGCACATTTAAATAATGTGTGTTTTAAATGTACCGCCATTTAGTTTAAAAAAAATAATTTTGTCCTGAAGGTGCTATTACAAGGAGTTTGAAAAGAAAGCGTACTTCTTACAAGGCTGGTTTTAAGCTGAAAGTGATTGAGCAGAAAGCCATGGCAATTCTAATGCAGAATCAAGCTTTTGAATATATCATAACTTCCTGTGTCTGTCGACACATTTTTTTGTAATTTTATTGAGACTCATGGGAGAAGATCGGCTACCACGACAAGTATGGGAAACTAAGAGCCTCTGAGAGGACAACATTAGACAATCTCTGAAGGACCGGCGACTAGACTGGAACCAGTCCAGGAGGAAGACAGCCGATAGGATAGTATGGTACTCTCTCTGGCAAACCTCTACACCCCAGGGTAGGAGATGAATGACTAGGTAAGTAAATTATTGAGACCACTGACCTCCAATACTAAAGAAGTTTAGTAGAGGATAACCAATAATTTCTGACGATGCATGCAAAATGGTACATTTATTCTTTCATCCACAAAATTTTCTGCGGGCAAACAAATAAGCCTTGGATGGCACCATTTTGCCTGCAGGCACCACGTTGAGTGCTCTACACCCCAGGGTAGAAGCGAGTAAGTAAGGATGTCTAGGGGTCGACTTATAATCGAATCGACCTATACTCGAGTATATACAGTAGTTTATTTAATAACAGCTAACAGCTGTTAGATATATAGTTTATATTATAATGGCTAACAGCTATTAGAGATATACAAATAGACCTTGACTTACGACGTGCGTGACTTATGGCGACTCGAGTTACGACAGTCCAAGAAATAAAAATATTAACATTTGTTATGGGAAAAATGTTCACAATTGTTTTCTTTTTTAGGTTTTCAACCTAAATCTTTTTTTTTTTCATGTTCTAAGAGTTATTTATGGCTTGGGATAATGTAAACATACTAACACCAGAGTACTGAAGAGTCAGTTTTATTATGCATTTAAGTTCATATAGAATAACAAACACTTCTGTCAAGGATCAAGACTCAGTGTTATTATGTATACACGTCCATATAGAACAACACACATTGCTATCAAGAGTCAATGTTAATATGTATACAAGTTCATATAGAACAACGCACATGTCTGTCAAGTATCAAGAGTCAGGGTGTTATTGCGTACACAAGTTCATATAGAACTGCAGTGAAGTTTAAAAACATTGACTGAGTTTGATAATAAACATTGATTTCCATTAGGTTTGATATCACGTCCCCAGACTTCATACATCAGTCTCCATTGTTCATTTGTGTTATAAGTATGTGTACTGTTTTGTGTGTGTGTTGATGTACAGACTATTACAGATTATTCTTAATTTGTGTTTTGTACCTGTATTTTTGACAGTACATTTTTTATTGTATGACTAACATAACAAATGATGATATGATGGAATACAGACTTTGAAATATGTAATAATAATATCAGCTAGTCATATCGGTCATTGCGTATGGGATGTGAATACTCACGCTGTCAGTAACACAATGTGAATGACTAGAACACATTCAAAACTTGACTGACGTTGACTTTTCCGATCCCCTAGGTTACATGTTTTCACTCTTTTTTCCTTGTGCCAAGTAGTGAAAGGTACATATCCTTTTCAATTGCATTTTATGTCCTATACAGGGTGTTGGTGATGGAGGGGTTTGGTGGTAGCAATTGCTTCCACAGGTCTGCTAGTGCCAGGCATTCTAGGAGGTGGTGTTCGACTGATTCTTCCTTCTATCTGTTACAGTGGTTGCAGTATGGTTCATGGTCACTCTGTGCAAATGCTTGTTGAGAGGTACACTTCTTGTTCTTAACCTGAAGATTGTACTCTTGTTGATACTATCTCTGGGGTTTGGCTGAGACATGTCTGCATATAGTGCCCTTGCAGTTGAGCTGGTGTCCCAGCAGTCCATCCACTGCTGTTTGCTGTTGTTGTGTATCATGTATTTTGTGGTTCTTAAGTTTGTGGGAACGTTTAGTTGCGGCATACTTGTTCCTTTCTTAGCTAGTTTGTCAGCACTTTCATTGCCTCGGTTGCCTATATGGCCTAGTATCCACTGTAGAGTTGTGTTGATGCCATAGGAGGCAAGTACATTGATTTCTGTTAAGTATATAACAACTTCAAAATGAAGAGATGTGTTACATCTCATTTCGCACACAGGCGTGCCCTCTATAGGAAGGCATAGCTATGCACGATAATGCACAGATTGTGAAAGCACACCATTTATTTTAGTTGTGACATAAGTCAAAAATGCATTGTGACGTAGGCGCCATCTGCTCCTGAAAGCTAACGGCCAACCTTCGTTCTCTTTTGGCTAATGTCTGTCGAGGTGGAAGGATGCATTATTATGTGCTCCTGATATATGTGTTATAGTCCACAAGTTATTTGAGGATTTTTAAGATCACTGTGCTTTTGATACATGCCAGTGATGTAGGACATTTGACAGAGAGGTATTTGAAATAATTAATATGAATTCCGTCTAGATTTTTGACGATGTAGATATAATAGTATTCGTCGACTCTGATCATTATTACATGGCTAGTTTAATAATAATAATAATAAATTCTTTAAGCGCCAAACACGGCGCATAAGGCAGAAACCAGTGCTCTCCAGGTTGTTCGTTGTGACGCCACTCCTCTTAGCTCTTGCACATTATTTAGGCCCAACGTTCTTCCTTCTCTTATTATTGTTCTTCTGAGTGTTTCTTTTGGTCTTCCTTTTTTTTCCGCTTACCCTCAGGAACCCAAGTGAGCGCCTGTAGTGGTATTCTGTTGTTTTGCATTCGTAGGACATGACCGATATATGACCATCGTCTTTTCCTTATATAGTCGGAGACATATTTCTGCCTAGAGTCTTCTCTTATTTGTCGATTAGTCTTGAATTCTTTCCAACTGATGTTCATGAGTTTTCTAAGACATTTGTTCTCGAATGTATTCAGCTTGTTCTCCAATGATTTTGTTATTTTCCAACTCTCACAGCTATGTTAACACTGAGATAACATTTGAATTAAACAGACGAAGCTTGGTATGTATATTCAATGATCGTAATTTCCAAATGTTAGATAATCTATTGAAGGCGCTAGCTGCCAAAGCAATTCTAGTATGGATTTCTCTTGTTGTGTCACCATCCTGAGTCATTTTACTGCCTAAATAATTGAAACTTTCAACTTTCTGTAGTTTTTTCCCCGTTCAAGATGATATCAAAGGTCTCGTTAGAAAAGTTCATAGCTTTAGTTTTAGAGGCATTTATTTGGAGACCAATTTTAACCGAGAGATGACACAAATTATTTATTGCTTCTTGGGATTGTCTTGGTGTTGAACTTAAGAATGCTACATCATCTGCGAAATCCAGGTCCCCCAGGAATTTTCCATTTGTCCATTTTATACCCAATTGTTCATTGTGGGTATAGTTTCTCATAACCCAATCAATAGCTATTCCAAAAAGTAGTGGTGACATAATACAGCCTTGTTTCACCCCTGTTTCTACTGTAAACCATTCTGTATTCCCTTTATTTTTGTTCTAACACAACATCTTGCATTGTCATATAGCGCTTTGATTATATTCACATATTTTGTTGGAAAACCATAGATTGTAAGTATCTTCCACAATGATGGGCGGTGTAGACTATCAAAGGCTTTTTGAAAATCGACGAAGGTGATAATAAGTGGCGATTGCCTTTCCACTGATTCTTCTATAATTGTTCTTAGTGTGAATATTTGATCAATACATGATCGTTTCGGCCTGAAACCCGCTTGTTCTTCTCTGATCTTTTCGTCAGCATGCAATTTAAGTCTTTCTAACATCATGCAACATAATAATTTTCCAGGTACTGATAATAGAGATATACCACGCCAGTTATTACAGTCTGATAGATCACCTTTCTTCGGTAACTTTACAATAATACTGTCTTTCCATTGTTGTGGTGGTTGTTCTTCTCTCCATACTTCATTTATAATATCTAAAATTCTCAAGAGGTTGTTGTCATTAACTGCTTTAATCATTTCCCCTGAAATTTCGTCAACTCCAGCAGCTTTAAAATTTTTTAATCTTTTAACGGCTTGTTTGATCTCGTCCAGCGTGAATTCATCGCAAGTTATTGGCAAAGTGGTTGTGGATGTTTCATTATTAAAATCAGGTGTTACTGTTGGTGGTGGTCTGTTTAGCACCTCCATGAAGTGCTCAGCCCATCTCTTCATTTGTTCTTTTTCTGTTGGTATTGAATTCCCTAATTTACCTTTAACAGGTGTTTCCATAGCAGTAGGCTGGTGACATAGTTGTTTTGTAATTTGATAAAGGCACCTACTATTACCAGTTCTTGCAGCATTTTCAGCTTCTACGGCCAGTTCATTGATGAAATGTCTTTTATCTCTTCGAGTTTTTGTCTTCACTTCTTTATTTAACAAGTTATAAGGCTAGTTTGCCTTTCATTTATGCCTAAGGACTGTGTATGTATGTGAAAACCACCTCATATAATCATTGTGCTTGAAGATGTGGAGCTATGTACCTTGTGAGTACCATAATAAAAAAGATTGAATGTATAGCAACCTGGACTACATTCTTCGACGTTATGTTACATGTTCAGCTTGTTACATTTTACATTCTACGCATTGAACAATGTATAATCGAACCCAAAGCAACATTTGAGACCATATAATAATCTGGTGGCCAAACAACAACACATATCATTCTTGATGATCAGTCAACGCGTAACATTTCTGGTGGCCAGAGTATGGGGAACATGATAATCTTGTAGAAAAATCTACAACATTTTGAAGGATAATCTTGAAAAAAAATCCACAACATTGTGAAGGAGAATGATATTCGCTCTTGCCATTTCCAGCAAACGTCTGCCAGCAGTGAACCGTACTTATATGCGCAGAACTACACTTGCGCAAGAATATGGGACAGTCCTTTTGGACAAATTTGCATGTTGGCAAGTTATGTTTTTATGAAGCCATACAAATTTTCTCAACGAATATGCTTCCAGAGCAGTTATTCCAGTCTGCACCTTCGCGAGAGACACGAATAGCATTTTTTCTGTGGCGCAAACGAAATACATTATTATCAAGAAATATCGAGAACCAGTGCAGTTTTTAATCGTCCAGCAAATAACAAGATACCGGTAGCAGGACAAGATGGCAAGCAATACAAGAAATATTGCAGCTACGACCATGGAAGGAGAAGCTATCTCTACCCATTTACGTGCATGAGAAGCATGTATGAGTCTAAAGCATTGCAGTTCTGAGGATGGATCATTTTTTTTTTAAGCTAAGTGGTCATATTTATGCTGTTGTCATGGTCAGTGAATTTCTGGGAGAGCTCTTCTCGTATTATTTTTCTGTGCATGTTATCTATGTGCCTTTGTGATTATAGCGGGTCTGGTTGGCGAGGGACCTGATTCCAGGATACATTCTGCTTTGCTGGACCTGAAATCAGGGTGTCTGTAGAGCAAAGATTTGAATTCTTCTCGCAGCACAGCCTGGAGAAAAAGGCTGAGAGTTTTGCGTTTGCTCCGAGCTGACTATAATCACTGTATGTTTAGCTGTGGACGTCATGTCTTCCTTGTAGTTTGTTATTGTTGACTGTTTTTTTTTTCTTCAGTTCTTATCATTATTGTTTGTACTTCGTGGGTCTTCTCTAGCTATCATTCAGTTCTTTATATATTACATGTTGTTGGCGTCATCATGGTGTCTTCTTTGTGTAATAGTAAGCATTAATTTTACACAACATTCATTCTTTTTTTCCTCCTTATCATTCTTCTTTGTTGCTTACTATACTGTCCTTATGTGCTAGTTCTTATTGTCTGCTCATCATTTTTTAATTGATGAATTGATATTGACATTCGATTAATTTTGAAATTTGAGAGAATTTGCATTGGTGCTGCCTATTGCTCAGCAGTAACCATATAGAAACTCAGACTAAGTAAGTCATATATAAGCGTATGAATAATTTGCATTTGTGCTTTGAAAAGGTCAGCATTGCACATACTGTGGTAATCATATATTTCATAAAGAGACTAAGTAAATTGTGCTATAAACAGACATGTCCACGCTGGAACATTTTATCCAAGTAGGTGAAAAACTTGGCATGCAAGGTAAAGCTCTCAAAGAATTTGCCTTGGAACAGTTGGCAAGAGAAGAGAAAAAGAGCAGAAGAATCTGAGAGGGAAGATAAGAGAAGAGCAGAAGAAATAGAAGATTAAAGGAGACAAGATGAGAAAGAAGAGTTCAGTAGAATCTGAGAGGGAAGATAAGAGAAGAGCAGAAGAAATAGAAGAAAAAAGGAGGCAAGATGAGCTAATATTAGCTCAGTTGCAGCATGAGCTTGAAGAAAAGAAATTAGCTCATGCTCAGAAAATGGCTGAGATGGAACTGGAGAAACTCAGGTTAGAAAATAGTAATAAACAAAACAATTCTGAGGCTGTGGGGTCCTCAAAGAAAGATCATATTGGTTCTTTCAAACTACACTTGCCAAATTTCAAACCAAATATTGATGATATTTCATGCTTTTTGAACCAGTTCAAAACGGTCTGCCATGAACACAAATTAGACAAATCATCATGGTGTAGTAAATTAATGTCACTGTTAACTGGAGAAGCCTTAAATCTTTGACTCCAGACCAACGCTCTGAGCGTTGCAAAATTCAACACGCCGTGCCAGAGCAACGCTCAGGGCGTGGTTTTTAGTTTATCACGAATAAACCCTAAAAATCGTCCGCTTAATGCAGTTCATATATTAAAACTCGTAGAATGACTTCCGCTACTATTTAAACAACTAATTTGACTTTAGTTAATCAGCACATGTGCGTGTTTTGATGTTATTATCACAATTTTTGTGAAGATTCGCGTGTTTACGTTTTTCGTTGTTTTTGCTAGAGAAATATGTCACGCTTTATATTTACATTTTCTAAGTCTCCTAAGCAAATAATTGTGTCAAACTACTTTGAAACATTGCTGACATTGATGATGATTGTTTGGTAGTCACAGTTTGTTGTCAAAATACGGAATATATGCAGAAAAGCTAGACACACTAGATTTAGTTGATGAGTGGGCGTAGTCATATTCTGGCCGATCAAAAAGCAACAAAACTAGACCTACCGTAATATCTAATCACTAGTTCTTGGTAGAAGATGAAGCTAGGGATACTATTAAAACATTAAACAAGAGTAAACAAGTATTTATATGACGTTATTCTTATTTATTTGTTTGAAAATTACGTAATGCACGATTGCATAATTTATTTTTTTCTTACAAAGAACCACGGAAAAAACTGGTGCGAATAACACTAAATGTACTAATTTTGGCCATAAGCATGTTTTTTTTTACTTTGTATATGGATTAACTTGACGTTTGAAGACTAAAAAGAAAGTTTTATTGTCTACGACAGTAATTTGTCTTTGGTAAGATCGTATTCTACAGTCAACTTTTTAACGTTTTTCAATTTTACATGCAAAATGATTAAATTATACCGAACATACTTGTGTTAATACTACCACAGACATTATATATTTGAATTCTCTATCCATTTCCCTACAGTTTGGTATATAATAAGTACATGTTCAAAGGAAAATTCACAAACAAATTTAGACTGAAAGATGAACACTTCACTCTATAAAATTCTGCCCACAAAAAAAGTCTGGCACAGCGTGCAAAATAACTCTGGAATGAATGAGTTAACAGCAATTTGTACCATGGATGAGGAAAACAGAACAATTATGGGTTGGTCAAAGCACTGCTTTTAAAAAAAATATCAATTGGAAGAAAATGGGTATCGACTATGGTTCAAGAAACTAGTGCCTGACACTAATAAATACTTCACAGAGTTTATCGCATCTATCAAATTATGCTTCAATCGATGATAAGTTTGAGGATCTTATAGATCTCATGTTGAGAGACAAGGTACTATCATCCATTAGTCCAGATTTCTTGGCAATATCTTCATGAACGAAAGCCACGATCTTTGTCGGTAAGAGTTGGGCCGTCAATTTATGACAGCTCATCCTTGGAAAGTTGTCAGCAACTCAGATATTAAGGAAGCTTTGCCAGTTGCATCTGCACATTCCTGGCATAGGGATAACCCCAGAAACATCTCAAAGTGTGGATAGAAACTTTGATCGCAACAATGATTGGAACTTTGGAGCCTTTTGAGGACGCTACAAATTTGGTAATCGATCACCTCCTGATCAAAAGAGCTTTAAACAATATTTTGATGGCAATGGACATCAAAATTTCAGTTGATCGAACAGAGGATGGCGCAGATCGGACAGTTCATATATGAACAGAGGCGACAGGTCTTATTATTCAGAGGGCAACCAAAACACACCTCAAAGACACTTCAATAATGCTCAAGATAGGAAAGGGAATGCTAACAATTACCAGAGGAACAATAACTTTTATCGTTCAGGAAGTGTTGAATGCACAAACTCCAATGCTTATCCTACTCAAAATAGCAATACAGGCATGGTAACACAAAATAATGACAATACCAGTCATGCAGATGCTTGTTCTGTTGATTTATCTAATGCATCACAGTGTTTCGAATGTAGCACTCATTTTCAGCCAGATATAGTTTCCAGACTATTGTCTGGTCATCCTCTACTTGCATTCGCTTCACACGATGGTAAAGGTTCACTAACGTTCCACAGGGGTTTGATGAACAACAAACTCGTTTCAGTCTTATGAGACACAGGATGCATTACTGTGGGAGTACGAAAATCTTTAGTGAACCCCTCATGTTACTCAGGGGAGGAGGTTAAATGTATCACATTTGGAGGCACTGTTGAACACTATCCTACGGCTGAGGCATATATTGACACCATTTTTATCAGGTAAAATTAAAGTATGTCACCTCAAGGCACCTGTGGCTGATTTGATTGTGGGCAATGTCGATGATATTAAGGATTGCTTGGCTGAGGAGATAGTCAATTGGGAACGCCAGTATTTGCTGTCAGCCAATTCAGAAATTACCAGGGCACAAACACATGCCCCAGAGCCAAGTGAAATGTTATCGAATGATGATTATGAGGATGTATAATTTCATCCAAGTATCAGTAAAGAGTCATTTGCTGACAAGCAAAGGAAGGATGACTCCTTTCAATGAGTGTTTTCTGTGCTTCTTTAGATAACATAAGAACTACCCCTTCACTACTGTGGGAGTACGAAAATCTTTAGTGAACTCCTCATGTTACTCAGGGGATGAGGTTAAATTTATCACATTAGGAGGCACTGTTGAACACTATTCTACGGCTGAGGCGTATATTGACACCATTTTTATCAGGTAAAATTAAAGTATGTCACCTCAAGGCACCTGTGGCTGATTTGATCGTGGGCAATGTCGATGATATTAAGGATTGCTTGGCTGAGGAGATAGTCAATTGGGAACGCCAGTATTTGCTGTCAGCCAATTCAGAAATTACCAGGGCACAAACACATGCCCCAGAGCCAAGTGAAATGTTATCGAATGATGATTATGAGGATGTATAATTTCATCCAAGTATCAGTAAAGAGTCATTTGCTGACAAGCAAAGGAAGGATGACTCCTTTCAATGAGTGTTTTCTGTGCTTCTTTAGATAACATAAGAACTACCCATTCACTGTGGTGTGAACTTTTGTCTTCAAGTCCTGAGCACAGCACCAGTTAACCTGTGCTGAGTTTTTTCTTGTCTACCCCCTTCCATTTTGTTTCACACAGTCCCAGAACCTTGATCTTATATTCCCTCATTTCTGCAGCAACCTGTGCCATTTTCCCTTGTTCATTCAATGCCTGAACATTCCAGATGCCAAATCTGGAGGTTCTAGAAGAAAGAAGGTTAGTCAGTAAAGTAGACTCATTTCGGCTTTCTCTGTGTTGCATCATACGCCTCCCTGCGAGAGGACCTTCCCCTGTCTTGGATGGCTGAGTTTTATTTTCCTTAATTGACTTGTCCATGTTTGTTAAAGTTTATGTGGGTAAACATTTTTTACAGGATGGGATAACCAGCCCCATGCCCAACCATCCTTACTCACTTTCTGTGACATGCTTTTTAGGGAACAGTGTTACTGTTCTTTGCTCCCCTTTCAACCCCGGTAACACACGGGTGAATGTCACCAGAATCATGTACAGATGCCCAGTTATTGCCCCTTTCTACCCAATGTTTTTATTAATTAATTTATGATCGGATTCGTCTAATTTTTTCAAATCGTATACAAAATTGGACATACTTTTAAATAAAAGCTACGGTTTTGTATATTTTGCATTTGCTAGTTTCTTTTTCCTTCTTTGAATATGTATGTGTTTTTAAATTGTTGTTATTTTTTCTACATCTAATTAGGTAATTAACTTGTTGCTACCCAACCATGACCCAAAATAATTCCAAAATAATTACTACTATACTAATGTCCGTTCAGTTCCAAACACATTGACGTATAATACCTAGGACACACACTGAGGAAACCTGTTGATAGCATTACAAGGCAGTCCTTGTTCTGGAATACCCAGGGCAGGAGAGGCAGAGGTAGACCAAGAAGCACAGGGAGAAGAGAGCTGGAAACAGAGGTGAAAATGATAAGGAGAACGTGGAAAGAACTTGAGATGATGGCATGTGACAGGAGGACTTGGCATGTGTTTGTTGAAGGCCTATGCTCCTTTGGGAGTGGAGGATTATGAATGAATGAACGTCTGTTAGGGATATAGTTTATTCAAGATAGATTTCTCTATCCATTCAGTGTGAATAAATAGTGAGACATGAGTTATGCCCATTTTATAAGCTCAGTGAATCTGGGAAATAGTCCGTATTAGTATTTTTGACTTTTTTTTTTTTAATGAATTAAGATAGAAACATCATGTGCACTTTAAAAAAATGAAATAAATTCATTTCTATTGAGTTTTCAAAACTGGAATAGAGCAGGGTAAATTCACATATCATCTCTCTGTTTTCTTCTTAATAAATGAAAGTCATGCATGTAAGCGTACTGAATTAAAAACAAAAATTTTTTTACTGAAATAAAATTACATGTTTGCACTTCAGCTGTATTTTCTGACATTAAACTAGATCAACTTTGGTCCAAGATGTGCATTATGTTTTTGAGGGATTTTAAAAATATTTGGTGAATATTGTTAATATTTTCATTTAGATTAACATGAGACTGTTCAAAACTGGAGCAAAAGAAAACTGTTGATATTTGGGACATTGATATACTGAGTCATGCTAAAATAAAACCGTTGATATTTGGGACACTGATATACTGCATGAAGCTAAAAGAAAACTGTTGATATTTGGGACATTGATATACTGAGTGAAGCTAAAAGAAAACTTGATATTTGGGACATTGATATACTGAGTGAAGCTAAAAGAAAACTCTTGATATTTGGGACATTGATATACTGAGTCATGCTAAAATAAAACTGTTGATATTTGGGACAATGATATACTGCGTGAAGCTAAAAGAAAACTGTTGATATTTGGGACATTGATATACTGAGTGAAGCTAAAAGAAAACTGTTGATATTTGGGACATTGATATACTGAGTGAAGCTAAAAGAAAACTTGATATTTGGGACATTGATATACTGAGTGAAGCTAAAATAAAACAGTTGATATTTGGTACATTGATATACTGAGTAATGCTTTAAAAAACAGTTAATTTTTGGGACACTGCTGTACACATTTGAATGATGAACTTCAATTCTCAGATCTTGCAACTGTGGTAGGATACTTGGTTGTAAGTCGACCTTTTCTGAACCTGGCACATCCACGACACCTAAACTCTACGCACAGTGAACTTCTGGAGGTTAGTATCACACCAATTTTCTAACTCTTGCTTGTCATAGATTAGTAATGAGAAAGAAAGATTTATGGATGCAGACATACTTGTCTTCACTTATTTCTAAAGTTATGCAATGTTTGTGTATTTGGGTCTTGTTTCATGTCTGATAAATAGAACGTGGTATCATAAAGAGAAATGAGACAGGAAGATAGAAACTACGTGATGTTCATCATCATCATCATCAAGTACCGTGCCTAGTGGCGTAGGAGATCATGTCTCTCCAGAACTTCTTGTCACCAGTACAATTTATCAATTCTGCTGTTGACTTCTTTCCATGCCACGATGTCAAACTGTCCAGTATTTGCTCTCTTTGTCTTCCCCTGTCTCTTTTTCCTTCAATCTTACCTGTTGTTACAATATATTCCAGCTTTCCCCTTCTCATAATTAGCCCAAAGAAAGTGGATTGCTTCTTTCAAACTTGTGAAATAAGTTTCCTTTGTGCATTAGCCTCTTTCAGGACATCCACATTACTCTTTTTGGCTGTCCATGGTATGTTTAATGTGCTTCTGTAAAACCACACCTCTGTTGTCTTGAGTGATCCCTATTTGTTTACTAATTGTCCATGACTCACTCCCATATGTCAGGATTGGTTCTATATAACACTGAAGAACTCTCTTTCTTACTTCCAATGACAAAGAATTGTTGCATAAAATACTCTTCATTTTATAGAATGCTACTTTTGCCTGAGCTATTCTGCTCTACACTTCTGAGATGCATCTTCCATGTTATTAATGTTCCCAGGTATTTGAATTTATTGACTTGTTTTAAAAATGGTTCCATGTACTTTGTGCATTCTGGGGAAGCCCTTTTCTTTGAGACGACCATTACTTCTGTCTTTTTGCTGTTAAGGCTGATGTTAACATTGTTATAGACAGGAAGATAGAAACTGCCTGATGTTAACATTGTTATACCCAAGAAGATATAAACTGCCGATGTTAACATTGTTATAGACCAGAAGATAGAAACTGCCTGATGTTAACATTGTTATAGATCAGAAGATAGAAGCTGCCTGATGTTAACATTATTATAGACAGGAAGATAAAAACTGTCTGATGTTAACATTGTTATAGACAGGAAGATAGAAACTGCCTGATGTTAACATTGTTATAGAAGGAAGATAGAAACTGCCTGATGTTAACATTGTTATAGACAGTATCACACAAGCCTTTATATACTAGCTAAGATGAAGGGAGAAATAAGGTGCTAGCTACCTTCTCTTTCACCGCTAAGGCTATACCACTGTTGTCCTAAATAACTTATATCAAGAACTATACACAGGCTTGTATTGCCAGAGGCATGACACAACGCTCATGAAACAGCTTATATCCTGTTTATTCAATTAAACACATGACCACACATGGCCTGATGAAAATACAACATTACGACTATATACGTGCCACAACAGGGAATGCATGTACTAATATCAATCTACAGAACGGGTAATCTGGCTACCACAATCCTAACATGGACATTGTGCCATCACGCGGGAAAAACCTACATAGTAACACTGACTATGAAAATGCACGACAGTAACTTAGCATGTACCAAACTCAGCGCTAAGTAAATAACCACTTCCCTGGAATCCTTAATAGCAGAAATAGCTAACGTTAGGAATAGGGCTCAAATGGCAGGCACAGCGTCAGTCTTAGATATCACAGACAGCCGAAGTTGACATACCCGAAAACTGTGTCTGCCATGGATGGCAGTCAAATCTCCCCTGACTCAATTTGCGCCAGACTTGCGCATTCCGTTACTTCTGCTGATCACATGCCTCTGCTGATCACATGACTATCAGGACAGTTTCTGACTGTCTAACACATAGAAATATGCCGTGACATCCAATCTCCCCCCCCCCCCCCCCCCCAAAGAAAGAAAACAAAGTTTTCTTCCACCTGGAAGGGGCTGGACCCCTGACACTCCTTGAAAGGTCAAGGCCCATATGCCACATGTGAGCATACCCTCAAGTGACCTGTCGGTGCCCGTCTGGGACAAACAAACTACCTCATCTATGCCATATATGAAACAAGATTATAACATGTATACACAATAACTGCCCCCCAAGGTTCTGGCAGCCATTTTAAAAAACAACGGCAACCTTACGTGGGGACCAGCACCCTTATGCCCCATGGGGCGGTTACTTAAACATCCATGGTAACAAAAATAGGAGTTACATCAGTACTAGTCATTAATCATGAGTTAGAGTATAACACGTTGCCTTAATGGCACATGAAGGCCATGACCAACACATTTCTAAGTAAGTGAAACATTCAAATATGAATAATAAGTCCACTTTACATGGTTTACGATTATTTGCTCAACCTAATGCCATAGACAAAATCAACTCATCATGGGATCCTGTCCTTTTCCAAAAATGACAATCAGGACAGAGCATCCGCTACTACATTCTTTACTCCTTCAATAGCATAACAGTACTGATGGAGTGGGTCAGACTCTAGAGTTCGGTCCGCGTTAACTGAAACAACCTAATTGAACGCAAAACCCGATACCTCTCCCTTGCTATTGCTGGACTATCAGCAGGTGGTTATGAAGCAATGACATGTGCTTACACCTGACTGCATCACGTGCACCCCATTTATTCACGAATGTAATTCACCCTATCTTCGTACTGTCCCGCAACGACAAGACCTCCACGAACTTCACTGGTGCAACCTCATTAAACGCACGTCTGAGTGTGCACCAACTAGCACTCAGGGGGACATTGCGGACCCATACCGTGCAGTCACTTGCTATCAGGGCCTCGGACACACCTTTATGGTTCCTATTCCTGCGCCTTGGCACCAGACTCTGCGTACCCAAGGATGCCTGCCCCGCACCCTGTCGCTGATGCACTTTCTTCTCAGGCGGTGATAAAGTGATCACCCAATTGACAGCCACAGGAACACGGTGCCATTGGGACACCACTCTAACATCTCCCGTAACGTCATGCACCCCTCGTACATTGCCGATGATCAAGTCGGCGACAAGATTGTCGAGGACAAACGCGTTCACTCTACCTGATAGGAACGGGGTGTCCACATTAATACACGCCTGGGGGTAAGACTCGACTTTGCCCCCAAATGTGGCACACTTCACAGTTTTGCCTGTGAGGCAGGATTCATCAGTACAGGAACGGCGAACCCCAACTGTAGTGCATCCTGTGTCTCTCATCACCGAGACTGGTTTCTTCTCCACCACACCTCTGGAGCACTAAATTCCCAGTCTCAAGGACCGCAGACAGGCATGGTAGTGCATGTCCGCACCGTAACACTACTATCTCGTCTGAATGAAACAGAGGTCGGCACCCCACACAGTCCTCGCTATTGACTGTGTCCAACACATACGCGGAATTCGTGTGTTCGATCAGGGTAGCACACACATCTGCATTATGTCCCTACCCATTGCACGTTTAACATCGGCGTTCCCTTTTTGTTTCGCCACGCGGATTCCTAAAAGGACTGCTAACCAGTGACGATCGCGCCTCGGAGTCAGAAGATCAACTCTCTGAGTATCCACTCCTCTGCTTGATCGATTTCTTTTTAGAGTGCCTATCTTCCTTTCGAGACTTATTAAAGCGCACTTGTTTACGCATTTGGCGGCTCTTCTCCGTCACTATCGCTACCAGAGTGACGGTTGTTCCACCTCGGCTAGAACCTCTGACGCGTTCTGAAATTATTGTAGTTGCCTCTGAATGGCTGATAGGGCCAGGGTGACCTATTGAACCTCTGCCTATGTGAACCCTCAGAGCTACCTGAGCGACGTTGCCACGGTAGTCGTTGAACTTTGCCGACTACCTCAACTAGGGCATCAGACAGCCCGGACCAATTGATGGGCTTGCCCGGATGGGCCAGGACATAATGGTGGCCCAACTGTGCCATGGAATCAATCTCCTTTTGCTGGCGCTCTTGGAAGAATGCTACTAGCTCAGTAGAGCAAGATGAATACACTTTGTCCCGTAGCATTAGATCAACCAAGCCATTATAGTCCTTTGTAATACCTTCCAACTGGATCCATCTATTCAGCAGAAGCTTGATCTTCAGTATGAAGTCCTCGAAGTCCTGGCCTGCACTCGGAGTCGCGTTCCTAAACCATGTACGATATCATCTGCCGTCAGACGGAATTTTCTGAGCAGTCATTCTTTCACCTCGTAATCAGCTCTATCTTCCACCGGGAGGCTGTAAAATGTCTCCAACGCTGGCCCAACCAGTAATGTGGACAACAGAGAAGGCCACTCGTCTCTGTTAGCCTTCCAGGCCACCCATTGGCCTTGAATCTCTCAAGGAAGAAGTCTAAACTATCTATTTTATCTTAAAATTTGGTAGCTGTAGCCTAAAGGGACGATGGGACTCCCTGAGAGTCGAGTTCTGACCTCTCGCACCTACTTCTAGCTTTTTTAGTTCAAATTCAGCCGCAATCTTCTTCTCTTCCAATGCCATTCTCATTCTCTCCACTTCTATCTCTCTATCTCCTTTCATCTTTATCTCCTGTAACTCTCTATCCTCTTTCATCTTTATCTCCTGTAACTCTCTATCTTCTTTCATCTTTATCTCCTGTAACTTTCTATCTTCCTTCATCTTCCTGAGTTCTCTTTGCTTCACCCGTAAGTCTCTTAAGGCATCCTGGTTCTCTTTTGAGGGGAATTCTGCCTTGGCTAAATCTGACAATTCTTTCCCAGTGTAACCACACTCCTTGCCTACCTTAATAAACTCTTGGTACTCCATAATGTATCCTCCTAATATCAATTTCCTAGTCTTACAAGAGTTGTAACACGTATATAAGTGTTGATCACCTATACCCTCAATAAACCTGAGTGTAAATCTTATCACCGCAATACACCACCTCAATCTATACTCTTAATAAATCTGTGTATAATTATTCTCACCACAATACACCACCTCAATCTATACTGTCAATAAATATGTGTATAAATATTCTCACTAAAATACACCACCTCAATCTATACTCTTAATAAATCTGTGTATAATTATTCTCACCACAATACACCACCTCAATCTATACTGTCAATAAATATGTGTATAAATATTCTCACCACAATACACCACCTCAATTTATACTTTCAATAAATATGTGTATAAATATTCTCACCACAATACACCACTCAATCTGTACTGTCAATAAATATGTGTATAAATCCTCTCACCACAATACACCACCTCCTTAGGGTCTACTCGCCTAAGTAAATGGCCGAAGGTGACAATATTTTGTCCTCAAATAGTAACTCACTAACCAGGTTTGCTATTATTAACAATAGCAACCAGAAGTATCTCTCCTACTTTACAGTAACCGCAGGCTATGTAACAGTCCACAGTATTCAAGGGCACTGATGTACAAGCTGATCAGAAACTAAGCCCTTTTACACTGTATCCTAAGAGCACCAATACTATTAGAGTAACAATATGAAAATTACTACTTTGTATGTCCATATGTGGCAAACAAGCACAATGAAAAGATGAGTCAACAAACACTGTGACACCACTAAAACTGCAAGTCACGTCGGATAGAACGACAGACTAAGCTAGAACAGAAGCAGCATTATATGTACACTACGTGACTGACAACATACAAAAACACAGGATACTTGCTGAACGTATGTACAAGATAGCAAGAAAGACACATAAGAATACACTACTTAAACATGACGGTAAGGATTACTTAATGTACACGATAACGCATACACGAACCACACCAGCACAACTAACGAATACTGTGCTCGGTATGTTCAGCAGGGCAGCTACAGGAATTCACATCTGCTACACTCCACCACTAAACAAATACAGCCACACCCTACAAAGAATTCAGTCTAATCCAATCTTTTCCCACTTGGAGACCAGAAAGGATTAAACTCGCCACCCTTCCCCCCTTGATACACTAATATACTAATACTAATCGACGCAACAACCACAACACGCAACAATGAAGTGCTGAAAGCTTGAGCACAACCACGCACAATCAGGATCAGTGAAATCTAAATAATATCAGATACAAATAGTCAATATTACTAGTCTATTATTTAAATGTAAACAATACACAATAGTAGAAAAAAGAAAATCGTAAAAGAAATTGGTAACAAAAATCAGAAAATATAATACATTGCAATACACAAAAAATACAAAATGTATTAACTAAATAGCTGATCAAGCGCTGGACACAAGGATGAAGATCCACCAAGCTCCTCCGGCATGGATGACAAATGAAGATGACTACTGGACAGTCACAAGTACAGTCTCACATATGACAGTCTTATACCCACATACAAGGTGATATCGTTTTGGAGACAGATATGTGCCCGCTAACACAACAGAGTCCTTCTGCACAGTGTTGTAAAAGGCGTCAGAAAATCGTTCATAACAGTCGTCTAAACCGCTACGCAGTCGTGAGCTTCTTTCCACACAGTCTGGACTTACAGATACATCAGTCAGTCACTTGCTCGACACTGAGTAATGCAGTGCGACGAAGAAACCCTCTGAGAGCAATGTGTGCTGTAACTCGAACAGATCAATACAGTGATGGATGGTGTAACTCTAACAAGTCAGTAGCAGCGATGGGTGCTGTAACTCGAACAGGTCAATAACAGCAATGGGTGCTGTAACTCGAACAGATCACTCACAGCGATGGGTGCTGTAACTCGAACAGATCAATAACAATGATGGGTGCTGTAACTCGAACCAATCACAGCGATAGGTGCTGTAACTTGAACAGATCAATAACAGCGATGGGTGCTGTAACTCGAACAAATCACTTACAGCAATGGGTGCTGTAACTCGAACAGATCAATAACAGCGATGGATGCTGTAACTCGAATAGATCACTCACAGCATGGGTGTTGTAACTCGAACAGGTCAATAACAGTGATGGGTGCTGTACCTCGAACAAATCACTCACAGCGATGGGTGTTGTAACTCAAACAGATCAATAACAGCGATGGGTGCTGTAACTCAAACAGATCACTCACAGCGATGGGTGCTGTAACTTGAACAGATCAATAACAGGGATGGGTGCTGTAACTCGAACAGATCAATAACAGCGATAGGTGCTGTAACTCGAACAAATCACTGGGTGCTGCTGCTGGTTGGCAATAACAATGGCTACTGTTGTTGGTTGGCAATAACAATGGCTGCTGACGCTGGTTGGCAATAACCCCAGCCGTCTGAACACTAGTCTTGAACACCGAGGCCCGCCTACGCCAGCCCTCCTAACAACCACTTAAACACTTCTACACGACCAAAGCAACGAAACCATCCAAGAACCTCTACCGACAGCATGTAACAGTAATATTACCAACCTAACACAACAAGCTAATATGCCCTAACACAAAAGAATGCCACCACGGCCAGACCTACAACTATATAAACACTATAGTCCTCTGCTCCACCTGGAGCGCACACACAACAACAGTGGGTGACATATGACTAACGCTCATGAAACAGCTTATATCCCGTTTATTCAATTAAACAAGTGACCACACATGGCCTGATGAAAATATAACATTATGACTATATACGTGCCACAACAGGGAATGCATGTACTAATATCAATCTACAGAACGGGTAATCTGGCTACCACAATCCTAACATGGACATTGCGCCATCACGCGGGAAAAACCTACATAGTAACACTGACTATGAAAATGCACGACAGTAACTTAGCATGTACCAAACTCAGCGCTAAGTAAATAACCACTTCCCTGGAATCCTTAATAGCAGAAATAGCTAACGTTAGGAATAGGGTTCAAATGGCGGGCACCGCGTCACACTTAGATATCACAGACAGCCGAAGCTGGCATACCCGAAAACTGCGTTCGCCATGGGTGGCAGTCAAATCTCCCCTGACTCAATTCGTGCCAGACTTGCGCATTCTGTTACTTCCGCTGATCACATGACTGCTTATCACATGACTGTCAGGACGGTTTCCGACCGTCTAACACATAGAAATATGGCCTAGAAATACGCCGTGACAGACAGGAAGATAAAAACTGACTGGTGTTAACATTGTTATAGACAGAAAGATAGAAGCTGCCTGATGTTAACATTGTTGTAGACAAGAAGATTATAAACTGCCTGATGTTAACATTGTTATAGACAGGAAGATATAAACTTCCTGGTGTTAACATTGTTATAGACAGAATGATAGAAACTGCCTGATGTTAACATTGTTATACACAGGAAGAAAGAAGCAGCCTGATGTTAACATTGTTATAGACCAGAAGATAGAAGCTGCCTGATATTAACATAGTTGTTTGTTTGTGTTTGTTTGTCCAGTCCCCACGGGTTCGAGTTATTGTTAGAGACAGAAAGATAGAAACTGCCTGATGTTAACATTGTCATAGACAGGAAATAGAAACTGCCTGATGTTAACATTGTTATACACAGGAAGACAGAAACCCTAAAATTTATGATTTTTTTCCTGCAAGTGATGTTTTAAAAACAGGCAGTAGACACACACACATGCACACACACACATCAATATTACTTCAGCAGACATAAGTAATATGCATCAAACATTAGGAAATTAGTTAGAGAGTGTTGTTGGGGGTCTTACGTGTGATTTATTAATTGTTTGCTATATTATGGGAAGGAGCCACTGTAGCGCAGTGGTTAGTGCACTGGCTTCCTAGCTTGGTGGTCCATGGTTCGATCCCCAGTTAAGGTGGGATTTTTTAGACCGCAAATGGCTCCGGGGTCGACCCAGCCTCATGAATTGGGTACCAGAACAACTCTGGGAAGGTTAAGGCGGCCGGCGTGATGCTGACCACATCACCCCTAGTGTGCCGATGGTATAGAAAATATGGGCCTAACACCATATTCCCAATATGCCTCAACAGGATCCTTTACCTCCTTTTTATATCGTGGGAAGTATAGACAGTGAAAAAAATTAAAACAAAAATTTATTTTAAATAATTCAGTTACACATAAATGTTTCAGCTCTGCTAAATTCCATGGCTGTAAAAGCTCTGTAATTGAAACGTTTATCCAGTGAGAAATTAATCTAAGAGGTTTGATCACAAAAAGAAATATGTTAGATGTCCTTCTCAAAATTGAAAATAGGTTATTATCACTATAAATATCACTAAAATTCATTTAGAAATAATCTGTTGCAATTGATTAATTGATAAACTATGACTGTGACATCCATGACTACACTGTTTTTAGAAAAACAGCCTAATGAGATCACTAATTGATAAAAGTATGCAAAATTAACTCTTTCAGTATCAAACAAAAAGTGGGTTTGTCCCTAACAAAAATGGCCACCCTAGTGTGTGTTTATTAGAGTCGTTTGGAAATAATATTTTTAAATGTTCATGTGCATAAATACCTCTCTTGTTGTATATGAAAATGAAGGTAAATGGCTTTACATTATTCTTATGCAGCAAGTATAAAGTATAAGCAAGTATAAGCTTTCATTGAAAAAGTATTAATTATCCAAGGTAAAATCGAGGCTAAAAGAATACGGCAGTGAAAAATTAGAACATAATTATTCACTCAAATTCTTCTAGAATTTTCCCCAGGAGAATATCTAGGGGTAAGCTATAAAAGTGTCACAAACTGATGTATTCTAACAAAGCACAATCAGTTTTTAGTCAATAAACACTCAAGAAATTATTAATTTCACAGATTACAACAACAGATCACATGCTTGTAAAAACAGGGAATTTCAGTTTATACATCAGGAAGAGGGGAATGAAAATAGTAATTAGACATGAATGCTGTGGTTTATATATGACAATGATTGTTAGTAACTGCATCTTGTGCACAATATAAAATTATGTCAATAACAATTATTACTTGTGCATACATGCCACACCTCAGAGATGAAAAACCTGTACAAAAAATTCAAAAACCCTGTACAAAGACCAGCAAAACCTGTACAAAAAAAAAAAAAACAGAAAAAACGTATCAAAAGAGTTAATTCGTGTAAAAAAATTTTAAATTACAGCTGCATCATAGAGGCATGGGGACTTTGCCTTTTAAAACAGGTCTTCATTTATTTTAAAACTCAAACAATATTTGTCTGAGTTTATTTTGCACTGTAAAAATGATGTGATCGTGTCATCATTTAGTCTATTTCTGCGCTTAATTATCACTAACAGACCAGGAAATCCTGTGTTTGATAGGACCTTATCCTTTAGCATGCTGCATTGTTTTCCTGAAAATGTGCCCTGCAGCTGCATACTTTTTCACAACACCCCCTTTTTTATAGTGGATGACTTGTAAATTCTATAGTTTTTTGGTCAATTGCTCTAATTTTTGGACAGTATAGAAATAAATGAATCTGATGATATAAAATTTGTTTGTGTACATGTTAGATGTGATAAGAAGAGAGGTATGGAAAGATGAAAAAAAACGATTAAAAAATTTTTTTCTTTTAATTAAAAATTTTTTTTTTTAATTTAAAAAAAACCCAACAAACGAAGAGTCCTTTTCCTTTGCATCTCAATGAAAGTCATTTGACCAATACAAATCAAATGACGATCTTTTCGTTACACCCATCATCAGTAGCAAAGCAACAAACGCCCTCGTCAGCAGTGACATTCGGCCGTAATCCTAAACCTTTCCGATAAACCTAATCCTAACCCCTAAAATTATACATACTAGCAATGACATTCTACTTTCGTTTCCATTTCTGCCATTACCCATATTCTGAGAACCGATATTAGCGCTAATAAAGACAAAGATCTCCTTGTCATCGCATCGGAGTCAGAATCCATTAAAATTAGAGCGAAAATGGCCGCGTGTTCGATGCCGATTGATTGCGATTTAAAAACTTCACAGAGAATAAACGCGGATACTCCCATTACTAAATAAAGATCGGAAACGGAAGCTAACTCTCTTGCAAATAACATTAAAAATGACGCAAATTACGGCTACGGTAGTGGCACAAGACGATCAATTTATATGTATGTTTAATAATTAGGCGAAAAAACCTGTACAGACGTTTGTACGGGCCGTACACATCTGAAAACGCAAACACCCCATACAGATTATGGGTAAACCATAGCGTGTGGCATGTATGCTTGTGACAAGGCAAAATGGAGGCTGAATAAGAAGATGAAGTAGTAGTTAAAAAATATATATATATTCTTACCTTGTTCTGGAGCTGCTAACCTTGTCATTATCAGTAATCCATAGGAAAAGACAGAATGCTTTCCATTGGCGCTACTATGAACACAGGCTCTGTCCTTTCCATCATATTCCACTAGATGTCTGGCTCCAATCATCCATTCCACTTCATTTCCTTTCATGGAGTGTTTAGAATTTTTTGGTGGACAATCTATCTCACCATCTGGCGTCAGCTGATCATCTTCTCTGGACAGATCTCAGACCTTTTTTTTAAAATCTTCAAGTGTGAGCTTCCTTTTTGTCGCATCTTCCTGACTAAAATTGTATAGAATGTGGGCTTTGACCTGTGTTACTTCAATCATCTGGTGGTAAATCTTCTTCCACCACTTTCTGGTTTTATGGTTTTACATACTTTAGTAACCAACCATTTGATCCATCCGATCACAGCCATTCATACGCATATTGTAGTCATCAACTACCTTTGGCTTTGTAACTTTGTTTAGCACCGTGCCCTTCTCAACCGTTGCAACAGCCTATTTAGTTGAAACATGTATGCAGGGCTTCTTTGCCTTTTAATCTTTCCAGGCAACACATAATGTTGTATTTTCCGAGTTCATCTCTTGATGGCCAAGCTTGAGATTTTTTATTTCAGGAGGGAAGCCAACACGGTTGATATTCAAGGTTCCTGTATAATTATAACTATGCGCATGCAGATATTCAATCAGAGCCTTTGGATGAACGCTTTCACTGCATGAGCAGAACTGGGATCTAAACTAGGATTATAGGCTGTATTCTTTCTAAAATACATTTTCAAATTGAAAACATAGCCTGTTGCCAAATCACATAGTCCAAATGTTTTGATATGGTACTTGTGGGGCTTACTTGCATTGAACTGTTTGTACCTAAACTTACCTTTCCATCCTATAACCATCTCATCAATACAAACCTCTTCAAATGGGTAGAAAGCATTCTGGAATTTTGTCAACAGCATCTCAATAAATGGCTCAATTTTAGCTGCGTCCTGATCTTCTGGTTCACAAACATGCAGCATGCTGTGATAAATAGTTTGGGAATGGTTTCTCAAAAACATTTCATGGTACCAAGGTGTATAAAAATTTAATGTGGTGCGCCAGTAGTCCTTGATTTTTGGTCTTCGATCCAGTCCCATCGCAATCATTACAGCTGTGAACTTGAGCCCTTCACAATAAGTGAGTGTTGTCCATGAAGCAAATAAAGAATATTTTCTAGGTGAGTTGTTTGTTTCAACAGCTTGTGCAGCATAGGCATTAATGCTGGTTATTAAAATGCTAACAACAGCATCATCCATGTAAGGGAGCCGTGCTGGTGTAATGGTTACCACACTGCGCTGGCGATTGGGTGATCCAGGTTCAAACCCGGGCGAGGACATTTGAAAGAGTCTCGTCGACCTGTGAGTAGAGCTCACAGTTCTTTGAAATACAGAAGTCCATTATGTGTGCTCGATGTAGCCAGCTAAGACTCTTCGTCTAACTATATTACAGAAGCCCAGTGAAGAGAGATTATTATGAAAACCGCATGTTAATGGTATGTTTCGGCATGGATGATTATGCCTGCCTATGAAGAATACACATTATTAAAGAGGCCCGATATTACGGACGATATCTTTGAGCAGAAGAAGAAGTGTCTGGTGTGTGAAGCCAGATGAAGTCTTGACTTTCATTAAACAAGTTCATAGACTTTGATATTAAGCAACTAGAACCGCCTTATCGTGCGGGATATTTGTTAAAGGACTACCTGACGCGTTTAGTCAGGGACCCTGAGCTACAGTAGGAACGAACGTAAATTGTCCAGCCAGCTCTACTAGCATCTTACACATGAGCTATGCAAGATTTATGATGCTAGATGTTTATATTCATTACCATACATGAAATGTCCATGATCCTTGTTCAATTGACTGTGTCGTCTGTCAGCGTTCTGTTGCCGTAATAAATGTTGAAGAAAAGTCATCTGCATTATCCACGTCTATGACTTCTACATGTGGTGGAGTGAGTTTGATGTGTAGATGAATAAGAGCCTATACGACTTCGTGTCCACGATTTGCTGTTTCTACACATACACCTTTACTCGCTATCACATCTTACTACGAGTACTACGCTCCTGAACAACATGTATGCTGTGTTATGTGTGAGTGTCTGCACTACACCCTGGCAGCGCCTCACGCTACTGACCTAGATACACGCAACACTGAACTGTCCAGGCACGACTCGACTATACCCACTAAATTTAACAAAAACAGCATTTAACATCTATACAACCAGACTTTAACATCTGGTGGACCAGATTCGTGGGTTTCTACATTACATCGTGGAGTGTCAGCTACGCAGCGAACAGTACTAAGCAGGTCAACGCCTTATACTGCTTCATGGACCACAGCTGCTCATGAAGTTCATTTACGCTGTGCTACGAAGATAAACACCTTTCTGCATTTTGACAGTCGTCAATGGCTATTGTTACGTTCAAGTCACGTTATTTACGTCAAAGCTCAAGTTGTAAACAGTTCAAGCTTACATATTACAGTCTACACATACTAATGTTGGATCTTCCGGTTTCAACTAGTTTGTTGGGTATGACATTGTAGCTGGACATTTGGAGACCACTACCTGTTGTTAAGTTGCTGGGTACTTCAACGGTGGATCGTCTACCTTTACTGTTTACAGTTGTACCGCATTGTACTGCATCTTTGCGGGTGTTTGAGGATTGTGCTTGAGATAAGTGGCCCGTTTATGTGTTAAACTGTGCCTTTATTTATGTTCAACTGAGCCTTCCTCTATACACATTCTTTATATTGTGTATTTACATATTACATGCATTATTTGTTTACATGTTCTTTGTTTACATGTTGTATTTGTGTGTATTTTTCTGCGGGTCGGTTGGGCAGGTGACTCCTTTAGAATATCCCACGTGATAGAGGGTCTAATGAGAGCGTTTTCTTTAGGGACTGTGCAAATTTTCCACAGTGAAATTTGCTAGCGACAATTGTTGATATTTTTGTTTAGCTGTAACGTAGTGTGCTTTTCATCGTTGTTGTCATATTTTTTTTCCTTCTTTAGTTTTGATTTCATTTGTTTGTATTTGTCTGCCTCCTCTTCCTTTCATTTATTTTTATACATCTTTTTGTTTATAACAGTGTTGTCATTTGTTTTGTTTAATTTTTCGCAGTTATCATTGCAATTCTTTGCAACATTAGATTTAGTTAAGCTTTATTTTGATTTGACTTCTGCGAACGTTTTCGGTTGTTCTATATTCTCGTCTGTGTATTGTTATTGTATACATGTTTATCATACACAGTCTATATATATACTTGGTCATGAACTACTATTATTATTAATATGATGCACTTTTCAGATAGAGGTTATTTATGGGGATATTATTATAGAGAAACAAGGTGATTATACAAAGTCTTTGACAAAGACTTGTCTCCCACTGAGGTTGGTATATAAAGTGTATTATTATTTCAGGTGTTAATAGCACATTAATAGACAGAATGTCTACATTGGATTTCTTCATCGAGCAAGGGAAAGCCCTTGGCAAAACTGATGAGAAATTGGAAGAGTTTGCACTTACTCAATATGCCAAGGCACAGAAGGCTGAAGAGAAAAGGATGCAAATGCAGTTGGACAGAGAAGCTGATACTGAAAATAAAAGATTAGACAGAGAAGCTGCTGCTGAAGAGAGGAAACTTCAAGCTGCTGCTGAAGAAAGGAAAATGAAACATGAGGAAAAACTCTTAGCTTTGAAGTTGGAGAAATTAAAGATCATGAATATGAGTGCTCCTCAAACAACTTCAGGTAAGATAAAGGAGAATACTTATAAAGTCAAGTTGCCCACTTTCAACCCTCTAAAGGACGACATAACCTTCTACCTTGATAGGTTTCAATTAACATGCGTAGCGCATAAGGTAGATAAGGAACAATATGTCAGACAACTGATGGGGTTACTTTCAGGTGAACCATTAAGTACTGTAATGGCAGTAGAGGAACTTGACAGAACTAATTATGATGTTGTCAGGGCAACATTACTTAAAAGATATCAATTAAAAGAAGAAGATTATCGTCCTCGTTTTAAGACAATGCTACCAGAAACTGGAGTAGAGTTCTCTAACTTTATTACGAAGATACGTCTTACATTCACATGTTGGATTGAGCTGTCTAAAACAGAAAAAACATATGAAGCCCTTATGGACTTACTACTTCGAGATAAAGTTATGTCATCTGTAAATGAATCTTTCCTTGCTTTTCTTCATGAGCGTAAACCTAAGAACATAAAAGACATGGAAGAATATTGTTGCCAGTACGTCACTGCGCATCCCCATGCTACTGTTAGCAATTCTAAGGTGAAGGAAGAGCTGCCAGTTGCTTCTGCAGCACCATATGGCCCTAACTTTAATCATAAATTTCTAGGTGCTCAACAAAACTTTAATAAGATCAGTAATCAGAATTACACTCAATATCAAAGCAACCCATCACACAAAGGGTTTTCTTCAAAGAACTCGAGATGAGCTGATAGTCTCGTAATTATGGGTACAACAATTATAAACACTTTCGCAAGGGTAGCCACTATAGGAACTATCCTACCTATCCTCCACGAACACAAGATAATTATTCTCGCCAGCGGGAATATGATAATGGTGATTCAAACCAGAATAATTTTTACAGTAGATTTTATAATGACAATTTCAGAGGAAATAATAATCACGGTAGATCTAACTATGACAATTTCAGAGGAAATAATAATCGTGGTAGATCAAACTATGACAATTTCAGAGGAAATAATAATCGTGGTAGATCTAAATATAACAAACATAGATCTCATCACCAGGGAAACTCTGTACAACAAGAGCCTCATGATGCCGGTAATCAAGTGAACGATAATGAAAATTCTAATCATATCACTTGTTCTGCTTTTGACTTTGGGAGAGCATCTCAATGCCCCCAATGCAAAACATTATTCGAACCGACCACGGTAACTACTTTAAGTTGTGGTCACCCTCTTCCCGCTCTTCCTGCTGCAGTTGCGCATGACGGGAGAGGATCGCTTATCTTGCATAAAGGTCTTGTGAATAGTAAGCCAAGTCTCAGTGCTTTTTGATTCTGGGTGCACTACTATTGGGGTTAAGCAATCTCTTATAGATCCTCGCTGTGCCACAGGAAAGGTGGTTAAATGTGTAACATTTGGTGGCACAGTAGAAAATTACTCAACTGCTATTATGCTGGACATATGGGTTTTTCCCGAACTAAGTCGAGAGCTCTGGGGTCTTTCTTTTGGCCATTTGTCAATAAAGACATACGAATTTATTGCCGATCTTGCAAAATATGTCAAGAGGTCAAATCTAGAGGTCTACGGCATGCTGCGCCTATTCAGGCTGCAGACATTCCTATTCGGCCGTTTCAGAAAATTGCCATAGATATCATTGGCCCTTTTAAGACTAAATCGGCCAGAGGACATCAATTTATCCTTACGTGCTTTGATATGTGCACGCGTTGGCCAAAGGCTATACCTCTTAAGAGCATTTCCACTGCTGATATCGCAGACGCTGTTTGGCTTATATTTTCTCGTTTGGGTTTTCCCGGGGAAATATTGTCAGACCATGGCACACAATTGATATCAGACACAATGTCGCAGGTAATGTCTACTCTGTACATTAAAAGATCTTTGAGTAGTATTTATCACCCAATGTCTAATGGGTTAGTTGAGCTTCTTAATAGAACACTCAAGAACTTATTTGGGAAGATAACTGAGGATCATTCTCAGGATTGGGACAGGGTTCTACCCGCGGCTCTCTTTGCCTATAGAGAGGTCCCCAACGAACATACAGGATTTTCTCCTTTTGAACTTGTCTTTGGCGCGAGACTGCACGGTCCTGTGTCTTTACTGCATGATCTGATAACTGCTGATAATATCGACAATGACACACAATCTTCATATGAGTATGTCATTGCTCTAAGGCAAAAGATTATTGAGGCATGCAAGCTAGCAACTTCCTCATCCGAATTTGCTAAAGAAAAGGCAAGGCAATTTGCTAATAAGAAGAGACGCCTATGTCAACATTGTCCTGGAGACAAAGCGTTTGTTTTACTTCCTTCTAGGGAGAACAGATTTCTTATTACATGGAAAGGTCCATATACCATAGTCTCGAAAATTTCCGATGTCGACTATGTTGTCGATATTGATGGAAGGCATAAAACCTTCCATATAAATATGCTTACGGAATATCATGAACGACCAGACTATTTGCAGCCTATTTTCCAGGCGACGGACGATTCTCCAGTCCAACAAGGTCATATCTCATCCCTGTCAGTAGTTATACAGGATGAGGAAACTACTTTTTCGGATGTTAATCTACCTCTTCCTGTGATTCCACTTACTTCTACGGAATCAAGGAAAAACGTTACTGTTTCTTCTAATTTGTCTTTTGAGGAACAGCGACAAGTATCTTCTACGCTACAAGCATTTCAGGATGTCCTTACCGACATTCCTGGACACACAAATGTCATTGAACATGACATTATACTTACTGATCATAATCCGATCAGAGTAAGACCGTATCCTATTCCTATTCATTTTCAAGCACAAGTCGAGAAAGAATTGGATGAAATGATACAATTGAAAATAATTGAACCATCCACTTCAGCATACTCTTCGTCCATGGTTATTGTTCGAAAGAAAGACAATAACATACGCCTTTGCGTAGATTATCGCAAATTGAACCAAGTTACGAAGTTTGATGCTGAACCTATGCCTTTACTAGAAGATCTACTTACTAGACTTTCTAACTCTCGATTCTTTACTAAACTTGACTTGTCGAAAGGCTATTGGCAAGTTCCGTTAACTGAAAGCGCCAAACCTTTCACTGCTTTCTCAACACCTAGGGGTTTGTTTCAGTGGAATTTTATGCCTTTCGGGCATATGAACGCTCCAGCTACTTTCGTACGCATGATGCGTCAAATTCTCTCATATCGTTCAGATGTCATTGCATACTTAGACGACATCTGTCTTTTCAGTAATACTTGGGAAGATTACTATTTGGGTTTAAATGAATTACTATCTACTCTACGCGAGCATAATTTGACTGCAAAACCCTCTAAAGCCTATGTTGGGTTTAGTGAAATTTCTTTCCTGGGTCATCGTGTTGGTCACGGTCTATTGAAGACAGAGGACCAAAACATTTCTAAGATATAAATATCTCTGTGCCTAAAACAAAAAAACAAGTACGTAGTCTGTTGGGATTAATACAATTCTACGGAAGATTCATTAAGAATCTATCCTCTATCATGGCACCACTCTCAACCCTATTGAAGAAAGGGTCTCCTAACATGGTTCACTGGTCTCAAGAATGTCAATCTTCATTGGATCAGATTAAGAATTTGTTCTCATCCCCACCTATCTTCATCATCATCTCAACCCGTAACCCGTCATGGGTCGTAGGGGTGCCATGATGGAAGCATCAGCAGACAGGGTCCTCCACTGCTCTCTATCCTCAGCAATGCGTACAAGTGTGGAAAAACCGTGTCCTGCCCATTCTTTGATGTTATCAGCCCAGGATTTTCTTTGCCTTCCTCTTCTTCGTTTACCTTCGACTGTTCCCTGGAGGATCATTTTCGAAAGGGAGTCATGACGAGTTACATGCCCAAACCAGGCAAGCTTTCGATGTTTCACTACTGACAAAAGTGGTTCTTGGTGGCCTGCATAGGTGTTTATCTTCTCTCTAACATAGACATTTGTTTTGTGCTCTTTATAGCAAATGCGCAAAATTCTTCTATAACATTTATGCTCGAAAGCCTGAATCCTTCGCTCCGTATCTGCAGTGAGTGTCCAGCTCTCACACCCATATAAGAGAATAGATAATACAAGTGATTTGTATAATTTGATCTTCACAGGAAAACTGATGTTACTTTTCCAGATCACATTCAGTCTTGTCATGGCAGCTGAGGCCATCTTAAGTCTTGTCTTGATTTCTTTACTTGATCTCCCATCACTACATATAGTGGACCCAAGATATTTAAAGGTGTTAACTTCTTCTAACGTTTGCCCATTTAACGTAATGTTGGTCGGAACATGTTTCTTATGGCTATTCACCAATATCTTGCTTTTTTCTATATTAATTTCCATCCCATATGTTCTTGTTACTTTCTCCAGTCTAGAGGTAAGGTCTTGAAGTTCTTTACAAATTTTGATTATGTCCATCCATTAGATAATAGTGATTATATAGCATGAGACTTATATAGATCTATATGTTCATATGACTTCTCGATATATGTTGTCATTCACATTGCTATAATATTGCATTTGTTGATATGTATGTGATTTTTGTTAGCATCGCCAGCAACTGAGATTTCTTTGATGGTACCTTACGGATATATGTTACTTGGAGAAAATATTTTCTCTTGTAAGTGAGGTGATTTTCTGTTCTCACTAGACGCTCTATTGTGCGTCGTTTGAGCATGTTGTATCTTGCTCATTGATGTATTTCAAAAAAAAAAAATGTTCATTTTTTTTTAATCCGGAGGGTGTGGTAGTCTGTTGCTGTCGTTTTTGATGGTTTCATAAGACGTAAATCTATTTAATATTTTTTGATGATCTAAGGTAGAGAACTGTATGTTAACTCCCTGGGACAGGTTGATTGGGGGTTATCTTCTCTTTGTTTTATTCATTGTGTTGTCCTGTCTTAAGTCGGGGGTTAGCTGTTCTCAGATCTGATCTGTCTACGCATGCGCAAGTTTTTTGGGCGCGAACGGATAGACTTCCGTCATGAGTGATGAGCTGGGTTCTGACCGGACTAAGATGTCCGTTGTTCTTCTCTGCATTATCTGGGGGAATGATAGTCTTCAGTGTGACTGTGATGTCAGTGATTCTCCCCAGAGTTATTCTGTTCGTCAAGAATGACGACAGTTATTATTTGTGTATTTCTTGGATTCTGTCAAAGGTAAAAGAAACTTAATTATTATGCTTAAGTTGCAGAACATTTTGTGTCGACCTGTGAGTAGAGCTCACAGTTCTTTGAAATACAGAAGTCCATTATGTGTGCTCGATGTAGCCAGCTAAGACTCTTCGTCTAACTATATTACAGAAGCCCAGTGAAGAGAGATTATTATGAAAACCGTATGTTAACGGTATGTTTCGGCATGGATGATTATGCCTGCCTATGAAGAATACACATTATTAAAGAGGCCCGATATTACGGACGATATCTTTGAGCAGAAGAAGAAGTGTCTGGTGTGTGAAGCCAGATGAAGTCTTGACTTTCATTAAACAAGTTCATAGACTTTGATATTAAGCAACTAGAACCGCCTTATCGTGCGGGATATTTGTTAAAGGACTACCTGACGCGTTTAGTCAGGGGCCCTGAGCTACAGTAGGAACGAACGTAAATTGTCCAGCCAGCTCTACTAGCATCTTACACATGAGCTATGCAAGATTTATGATGCTAGACGTTTATATTCATTACCATACTTGAAATGTCCATGATCCTTGTTCAATTGACTGTGTCGTCTGTCAGCATACTGTTGCCGTAATAAATGTTGAAGAAAAGTCATCTGCATTATCCACGTCTATGACTTCTACATGTGGTGGAGTGAGTTTGATGTGTAGATGAATAAGAGCCTATACGACTTCGTGTCCATGATTTGCTGTTTCTACACATACACCTTTACTCGCTATCACATCTTACTATGAGTACTACGCTCTTGAACAACATGTATGCTGTGTTATGTGTGAGTGTCTGCACTATCTTAAGGCTACATATTGCTGATAAGACTTGTTCTTCGTAGTGACGCCTCATCCACAGGGATCGGAGCGGCACTAATGCAAGAGTATTCAGGAACTCTGCATCCTGTAATGTATATCTCTAGGAAGCGGAATGCGGCAGAAAGGAATTACTCGGTTTTAGACCGTGAATTGTTGGCTATGGTTTGGTCAATCCTTAAGTTACAAAGATTCCTTCTTGGTGCCCATTTCATTGTGGAAACAGACCGAAAAGCTCTTTCAGCTATTCAGTGTAAGAACTTGAAGAGCTCGAGATCTACTTGATATGCTATTGCTCTTCAACCTTTTCATTTCACGGTACGAGCTATCCGTGGTCTGGATAATGTGATGGCAGACATATTGTCTAGATGCCCACATGAGTCCACTTAAGTCTTGTGTCCTAGATTTTCCTGATACACTTCTAGACTTATGTCTCTTTAATATATCAATATATATTAACACATTTGTTGTCACCTTAGAGTGGTAAATTAATTGTTTTCTTTCTCTATTACCATCTTTGGTGTAATGGAGAAGGTTGAGTTGACATAATATAAAGGTCGAAAAAACTAATGCGGCCACATGTAATGCTTACACATGTAATAGTAATTATAGTACATTATAGCATGTTGCTAATTGTGTCATTTATATTGTTCTCAGTGAAAACTAGTACCAGGTACGGAGTGCTTTTGAGAATCATGACGATGCCATATGTCACACTTACATACTATTTGGATGCTGCTTACATTGATCTTCAAGACACAGCATTATCTTGTACTGTGGATGCCATCTTCTATTTGTTACATTGTACACTTGTATTGTCATATGTATATATAATGACTTTACAAATTTTGATTATGTCCATCCGTTAGATAATAGTGGTTATATAGCATGAGACTTATATAGATCTATATGTTCATATGACTTCTCGATATATGTTGTCATTCACATTGCTATAATATTGCATTTGTTGATATGTATGTGATTTTTGTTAGCATCGCCAGCAACTGAGATTTCTTTGATGGTACCTTACGGATATATGTTACTTGGAGAAAATATTTTTTCTTATAAGTGAGGTGATTTTCTGTTCTCACTAGACGCTCTATTGTGCGTCATTTGAGCATGTTGTATCTTGCTCATTGATGTATTTCAAAAAACAAAAAAAAATGTTCATTTTTTTTTAAATCCGGAGGGTGTGGTAGTCTGTTGCTGTCGTTTTTGACGGTTTCATAAGACGTAAATCTATTTAATATTTTTTGATGATCTAAGGTAGAGAACTGTATGTTAACTCCCTGGGACAGGTTGATTGGGGGTTATCTTCCCTTCGTTTTATTCATTGTGTTGTCCTGTCTTAAGTCGGGGGTTAGCTGTTCTCAGATCTGATCTGTCTACGCATGCGCAAGTTTTTTGGGCACGAACGGATAGACTTCCGTGATGAGCTGGGTTCTGACCGGACTAAGATGTCCGTTGTTCTTCTCTGCATTATCTGGGGGAATGATAGTCTTCAGTGTGACTGTGATGTCAGTGATTCTCCCCAGAGTTATTCTGTTCGTCAAGAATGACGACAGTTATTATTTGTGTATTTCTTGGATTCTGTCAAAGGTAAAAGAAACTTAATTATTATGCTTAAGTTGCAGAACATTTTGTGTCGACCTGTGAGTAGAGCTCACAGTTCTTTGAAATACAGAAGTCCATTATGTGTGTTCGATGTAGCCAGCTAAGACTCTTCGTCTAACTATATTACAGAAGCCCAGTGAAGAGAGATTATTATGAAAACCGTATGTTAACGGTATGTTTCGGCATGGATGATTATGCCTGCCTATGAAGAATACACATTATTAAAGAGGCCCGATATTACGGCCGATATCTTTGAGCAGAAGAAGAAGTGTCTGGTGTGTGAAGCCAGATGAAGTCTTGACTTTCATTAAACAAGTTCATAGACTTTGATATTAAGCAACTAGAACCGCCTTATCGTGCGGGATATTTGTTAAAGGACTACCTGACGCGTTTAGTCAGGGGCCCTGAGCTACAGTAGGAACGAACGTAAATTGTCCAGCCAGCTCTACTAGCATCTTACACATGAGCTATGCAAGATTTATTATGCTAGACGTTTATATTCATTACCATACATGAAATGTCCATGATCCTTGTTCAATTGACTGTGTCGTCTGTCAGCGTACTGTTGCCGTAATAAATGTTGAAGAAAAGTCATCTGCATTATCCACGTCTATGACTTCTACATGTGGTGGAGTGAGTTTGATGTGTAGATGAATAAGAGCCTATACGACTTCGTGTCCACGATTTGCTGTTTTTACACATACACCTTTACTCGCTATCACATCTTACTACGAGTACTACGCTCCTGAACAACATGTATGCTGTGTTATGTGTGAGTGTCTGCACTACACCCTGGCAGCGCCTCACGCTACTGACTTAGATACACGCAACACTGAACTGTCCAGGCACGACTCGATCATACCCACCAGATTTTAACAATCTGGTTTTAACAGTACCCTCCAAAGACGGCGAGTATCTGCCTGAATGGCGAGTGGACACCTGTCAGTGTACAGGGAAAAAAGGGATACTCACGTAAAAAAATCAGTCTCAGGTTAGATATACTAACCGGAGATTCTCGCCTCAAGTAATAGCGGGCGTACGTATAAAAAAAAAAAAAATCGGTGTAAAATTTTAAAAATCAAGGATTGTTTGCAAATTATACAGAGCTGCCGTCTTGTTATTGGGAAGGAGAAAAGTTCCATCATTGTGCTGTTGTATTTCCTGTCAGATTTTGTTTATAGTTATGTTGATGTCCCAGTCTCTGTATTCATTATTTTTTTTAACTAACAATTTTTCACCACAGGATTATTTCAAGAGTGGTCGCATGTTGGTTAAGATGGCAGAAGCTATAGGCAGAATAGTTTTGGCTGGCAGAGAGTTAACCCGACTGGCAGGGTAGGGTAACAAATGCATGCATGTATTTTATATCAGTAGCTGCTTTAGTAGTAATGTTTATTATTTTCTTGTTTCCCAGTGTACAACAAACAGATGGGTTGCTCTTGTAAGATTCTTGCTGTGTTGCTAATAAGGTTTTCAGCTTGGGTTTTTCTTTTCCTTCAAAGTTTGGCTTAGCATCTTTGTATGACATTCAGCATGAACAAAATATGTTGATGTAGAATATACTTGTCATTGTACATAATAATTTATTGTAAGATTGCTCATCTGTGAACATTTGTTAGCTAGGAAAGAGTTGTACGTCTGGGAACATTTATTAGCTAGGAAAAAGTTGTTTGTCTGTGAACATTTGTTAGCTAGGATGGAGTTAGATGTGGTTTGAAGGTGAAACCTTTACTCTAGATCCACTTGTTCATAGATCATGTGGTTTTAACACACACACTAATTTGACAGGTTCACAGCAAGAGTGACAGACCTGATGAAGGTGTTGGATGACCTGAATTCTGGTCGTTATGAAAGAACTATGGTCAATACTGACAATGGAAAGGGTAATATTTATTTGTTAATTCATTATTTGGAGAATGCCTCATGACTACACTCCTTGTTTGTAGTTGTATTGTTAACTGCAATCAATCAATACCCTTGGTATTGCTCCCCAAGGAGCATAGGCCTCCAGCAAAGACATGCCCAACCCTCCTGTCACATGCCATCAGTTCTTTCCACATCTTTCTCATCATTTTCACTTCTGTCTCCAGTTCTCTTCTCCGTGTGTTTTTTTGGTCTAATCCATCTTACCCTGGGGGTTCCAGAGCAAGCACTGCTTTGTAATGCTATCAGCGGGTTTCCTCAATGCGTGTCCTATCATGGTAGTGCTATCAGCGGGTTTCCTCAATGCGTGTCCTATCCATACATTCACTCCTAAATGAAATAACTCAGGGGTTCAGTCCCAAAACGTAGTATAATGAATAATGTTATGAACATTGCTATTATCCAATGCTGATAAAACGGCATCTTGCTGAATACATCATACGAGGGACGGTCAAAAAGTAATGCCTCGTAATTTTTAATTTCATTCAATAGGCAAGAAAACAGATAAAATTCACATTGAAATGTAGCCCCAAGTCTGAACTTAAAATTTATTTCTCAATGTAGTCTCCGTTATTTGTTACAGTATTTGTCCATCTTCTCACAAGGGCATGTATCCCCGCACGGTGAAAATTTGTGTCCTTTTTCCTAAACCACTGGCGTACGGCGCGTTTAAGGGTCTTGGTGTCCTCAAAGTGATGTCCGCGAAGATCTTCTTTCAGTGGTCCAAACAGATGGAAGTCAGAAGGTGCAAGATCAGGACTGTAAGGGGGATGTGGTAATAATGTCCATCCAAATTCTGCAATCGCATCAATGGTGCGTTTAGCGGTGTGTGGCGTGGCATTATCGTGCAACAGTAGAGCAGTTCTCTGATCTTTTAATGGGTAAAGTCGCTGATGCGTGATGCCATATGATGATGGATGGTATCCGCATGTCTGGTTTTGTGTAGTGTGCAGATGTGTTCAGTCAAACAAGGTTCATACAAAAATAACAGGGCAATCCACATAGGACGTCAGTAAACTCACGACGTATAAAGTCAATGATTCTTGTAACAGCCGTTGACGTTTTTCTTCATTATTTATTGTGGACGCCACAGTGACAAAATGGTTACGCGAATATGTAGGCACATCAAACAGTCATTATCACAGCAACATTCAATACAGCAATAGACGGTAGACAGCATTACAATGATGAGTCAGATGCATGTTATATTTCATAGTGCTGTAAATGTAGTCAGGTGAAAAACTCCATCCTTTTCTATAACAGCCAGGAGATAACCAGATGTATGAGATCAGTTCACTCTCCTTAGTCTGACTTCAGCAAGACAGACACGTCTGCCGAAGTATAAATAATGTCCTCAAAAATATCCTCTAGATAATAAAGGTTTTCCAACCTAGTTCATTTAACAAAGTAGCAAGTAATGGTCCTTGGGACATGCATCAACCGATGCAGTACAATACAGCGACATGTGAGCTGGGAAAACATCTCGTGACGACGACTTTCGAAGACAGGCTATGAATCGAAATCGCTCACGACCCAAAATCGATAGAGTTAATGAAAAGTCAATTTACCTTGCCTTCAGGAAATACACAGAAATATCACGCCTCCCGACATGTGGGAAACACTAGAGGTATTATCTCGAATAAACGAAATATCCATTAAGAGGACTACACATCCCTGACAGAACAAAAAATAGCGGAGATCCCCTCTTCAACGAGGCATCTCTTTCGCCATTCAAATCGCTCACTCCACTAGTGGTGGGCGGAAACCGATCGACCAAAAAACAAGACCAGTCATGCGCAGTCCAGCGCAAAAAGACCACAGCTCAAAACTTAACTGCATTCAATACCAACGCGGGAAGACAAATGCTTACCGAGAAAAGTGACTATAAATTTCAAGCAGTTGTTGCCCTTGCGTTATAAAATAGATATTGTAATAAAACGATGTTGCGAGAATTTATCACGCAACATATCACCACCTCCTCCCGATAAAAAAAAAATGTGGAACATATTTTTTTTTTTTAAAATAGCAAAGAGCATGCGATAAGCGGCTCAAAACGCACAAATTATGCGCTGATAATTAATTAAATTGCCTAACATGAGGCTAAATATAGAGTGTCTGGTGAGGATATACCTCAACAGAAAAATAAATATGTCTCAAAAAATATTCACATCGGGGAGGTGTCACCAACACACATCACGTTAGCATGTAAACACAATATACGTATGCAAGTTACCATAATCATCATTAAACTGCATACTCTAATATTGTCTTTAAAAATGGATGTACAAATCTGATAGGAAAATTTAAATAGTACATTCTTTGACATGTAATGACATAAGTACATAGTAAAGTTAAACTACATGACGATCCAGGACATATGCTCTGGTATTCCGAGGGTAAGTACACAATCTAGAACTCGTCATGCTTGATACTAGTAAGGTAAGTCCTCAGCTCAACAATGACATTCTGAGAAAGTACAAGCAATATAATGCTAATTAATAACTAATATGCTTCATAAGGTACAATACATTATTAATAATTGTGGCTGTTTAGTAAACTAACGGCCCTTATATTAACTACTCAGTCCTCCTCTATCATCTTAAAAAACGAACAGAAGAAGATGATAACAAAGCACGATAGTGTGTTCATATAAAGTGAGTACAGATGTGCTAATCAATTGTAGTAATATAGGTGTGTTATGACTCTGTAATATATAGGAATATAGGACAGAAGTATTAGTTGGAGTCATGTGGGCATCTAGACAAAATGTCAGCCATCACATTATCCGCACCACGGATAGCTCGTACCGTGAAGTGAAAAGGTTGAAGAGCTATAGCATATCGAGTGGATCTCGAACTCTTCAAATTCTTAGTCTGAATAGCTGTAAGAGCTTTCTGATCAGTCTCTAGAATGAAATGTGCGCCCAGGAGGAATCTTTGTAGCTTTAGAATTGACCAAACCATCGCTAACAACTCACGGTCTAAAACCGAGTAGTTCCTCTCTGCCGCATTTAGTTTTCTAGAAATGTACATAACAGGATGCAGAGTATTTGCATATTCTTGCATCAGTGCTGCTCCAATCCCAGTGGATGAAGCATCACTCCGAAGAACAAAAGTCCTATCAAGAGTAGGTAATCTTAAGATGGGAGGAGAAGAAAATATATTCTTGATTTGGTCTAGTGAAGATTGGCATTCTTCAGACCAACGGACCAGATTAGGCGAACCTTTCTTCAACAATGTTGAGAGAGGTGCCATGATCGAAGATAAATTTGGAATAAATCTCCCATAAAATTGAATTAAACCTAAGAGACTCCTAACTTGTTTCTTCGTTTTAGGAACAGAGATGTTCAGTATTTTGGAAGTATTGTGGTCTTCTGTCTTCAAGAGAGACCATGACCAACACGATGACCCAGGAAAGAGATTTCACCAAAACCAACAAAAGCTTTAGAAGGTTTTGCTGTCAAATTATTCTCACGTAGAGTGGACAGTAAGTCATATAACCCTAAATAGTGATCTTCCCAGGTATCACTGAAGAGACAGATGTCATCTAAGTATGCGATGACATCCGAACGATGTGACAGAATTCGACGCATCATGCGAACGAAAGTGGCAGGGGCGTTCATGAGACCAAAAGGCATAACATTCCATTGAAATAGACCCCTAGGTGTAGAAAAAGCAGTAAGAGGTTTGGCATGCTCTGCTAAAGGCACTTGCCAATAACCTTTAGACAAGTCAAGTTTAGTGAAGAATCTAGAATTAGAAAGTCTAATCAGTAGATCTTCTAACAAAGGCATCGGTTCAGCATCGAACTTTGTGACCTGATTCAATTTGCGATAATCAACACAAATTCGTATGTTCTTATCCTTCTTCCGGACAATAACCATGGAAGAAGAATATGGTGAAGTCGATGGTTCAATTATATTTAATTGAATCATTTCATCCAATTCCTTTTCCACTTGCGACTGAAAGTGTATAGGAATAGGATAAGGCCTAACCCTAATTGGATTATTGTCGGTAAGAATTATGTCATGTTCTATGACATCTGTGTGTCCAGGAATGTCAGTGAGAACATCCTGAAATGTTTGTAACATCGACGAGACTTGTCGATGTTCGTCACCAGAAAGATTAGGAGAAACAGAAACGTTTTTCCAAGATTCCGTAGAATGTAATGGAACCACTGGAAGGGGAAGATTAACATCAGAGAAGGTAGATTCCTCATCCTGTATGACAGACAGGGATGAATAATGACCGTGAGGTGCAGGAGCATCATCCGTTGCCTGGAAAATAGGCAGCAAATAGTCCGGACGTTCGTGAAATTCCGAAAGCATGTTTATGTGGAAAGTTTTATGCTTTCCATCAATATCGACCACATAGTCAACATCGGAAATCCGAGAGACTATTGCATACGGACCTTTCCATGCAATAAGAAGTCTATTTTCCCTACTGGGGAGTAGGACGAATGCTTTGTCACCTGGACAAAGTTGTCGTAGACATCTATTCTTGTTAGCAAACTGTCTTGCCTTCTCTTTAGCAATTTCTGATGAAGCAGTTGCTAGCTTACATGCCTCAATGATCTTTTGTCTAAGAGCAATGACATACTCATATGAGGATTGAGTTTCATCGCTAATATCATCGGCAGTGATGAGATCGTGTAATAAAGACATAGGGCCGCGTGGACGCGCGCCAAAGACAAGTTCGAAGGGAGAAAATCCTGTGTGTTCATTAGGGACTTCTCTATAGGCAAAGAGAGCCGCGGGTAAAACCCTGTCCCAATCTTGAGGATGATCTTCAGTTATCTTACCAAGCAAAGTCTTGAGCGTTCTATTCAGACGCTCAACTAACCGATTAGACATAGGATGGTAGATACTACTGAGAGATCGTTCAATATGTAAGGTAGACATTACCTGTGACATAGTGTCAGATATGAGTTGAGTGCCATGGTCTGACAATATTTCTCTGGGGAACCCCAAGCGAGAAAATATCAACCAAAGAGCATCTGCGATATCTGTAGTAGATATGCTCTTAAGAGGAATAGCCTCTGGCCAACGTGTGCACATATCGACACATGTAAGGATAAACTGATGTCCTCTGGCCGACTTGACCTTAAAAGGGCCAATAATATCTATGGCCATTTTCTGAAACGGCCGAATAGGAATGTCAGCAGCCTGAATAGGCGTAGCATGTCGTGGTCCTCTAGATTTGACCTCCTGACATACCTTGCATGATCGGCAGTAAATACGAATGTCCTTATTGACAAAAGGCCAAAAGAAAGCCGCAAGGACTCTCGACTTCGTACGGGAAAAACCCATATGTCCAGCACATTGCGAGTCATGAGCATGTTGTAATATTTGCACTCTCATGCTCTTGGGAACAAGAATTTGCGAATGTGCCGACGTAGTCGAATCTTGTACCATACGTACAAGTACGCCGTTTCTCATTGCAATCCAAGATTTTCTATTTGTATCCTGATTCGGATCACCTTTCTTCGCAAGAACGAAGAATTTTTTTAAAGAAGGATCTTCTTCTTGCAATTTTATGAAAGAGTCACGAGTGATTACTAAGTGACTATCTTGGCTATCAACTTCATTATCACTATTCAGTGAAGTTTCGGGTGTTTGTAGAGCTTGTGCTCTTGTAACTACTGCATTTGTAGCTTGCATGTTATTATCTTCCCAAGCAGCAATCTGCTGTGGGGTACACTCCCTAACTCCGTGAATACGACCAATAATAAGGTCCGCAATAGGATTAGGTAAGAGACAAGCATGCACATCTCCAGTAAAGAAAGGAGTGGCAATGCGAATTACAGCAGTAGAATATTTTTCTAGAGTGCCGCCAAATGTGACACATTTAATAACCCTTCCTGTAGCACAAGATGGATCTACAAGCGATTGTCTAACACCAATAGTGGTGCATCCGGAATCGAAAAGTAGTGAGACCGGAGTATCATTAACAAGACCCTTATGTAGAATTAAAGAACCCCTCCCGTCATGCGCAACAGCAGCAGGAAGAGCGGGAAGTGGGTGACCACAACTCAAAGTAGTTATGGTACCCGGTTCGAATAAAGTACTGCATTGGGGGCATTTGTTTGCTCTCTCAAAGTCAAAAGCAGAACCAGTGACAGCGTCAAAGTTTTTACTATCAACAACATGATTACAGGCTCCCTCAGTTTCCTGTTGTACAGCATTAGCCTGCTGATATCTCTTTTTTTTGTGTTGAGATCTACCCCGACTATTATTACCTCTGAAGTTATCAGAGTTATTATTATCTCTGCAGTTATTATTGTCTCTATTGTAATTGTTATCCTGGTTCGAATTCCAGTTTCCACGATTACTATCATGTTCACATTGATGCGAACATCTATTTGTTTGGTTCTGAGGTCTTCGGCAGGAATAACCTCTATTACCATATCCTCTTTTGAAATGCTTATAATTATTAGGGTGATAGTAACGAGTACTATCAGGTTGTCTCCAATTCTTCGAAGAAGAATCACCATGAAATTGATTTCCATGATTTTGACAGAAATTACCGCTACTCTTTCTATCAAAATTTTGTTGGAATATACGAGCAAAGTTTTGGCCATACGGAGCTGCCGAAGCAACTGGTAAACCTTCTTTCACCTTAGAGTTACCCATGGTTATGTGTGGGTGCGCAGTTACGTATTGGCAACAGAAATCTTCCATTTCTTTTATTGTTTTAGGTTTACGTTCATGAAGGAAAGCAAGGAAAGACTCATTGACAGACGACATGACTTTGTCTCTAAGTATTAAGTCCATAAGTCCTTCATAAGTTTTTTCCGTCTTAGATAGTTCAACCCATCGTGAGAAAGTAATGCGTATTCTTGCAATAAACTCGGAGAATTCAACTCCATTTTCAGGTAACATGTTTTTTAAATTGTAGACGATAGCCGTCTTCGTTAAGCTGATATTTCTTTAACAAAGCGGCCCTGACAACCTCATAATTGTTCTTGTCAGGTTCATCCACCATATTTAATATACTTAGAGCTTTACCTGTCAGTATCCCTGATAACTGATAAACATATTTTGCTTTGTCTATGTTATGAGCTGTACATGCTTGTTCAAATCTGTCCAGATAGAACATTATGTCATCACTGGAAGGACTAAATGTTGGTAACTTAATCTTAAAAGTATCATTATTAGCCTTACCAGAAGATGAACCCTTGTTTGAATCATTACCATTACTCATGCTCGTCAATTTCAATTTTTCCAACTCTAAAGCTAAGACCTTTTCTTCATGTTCCATTTTTGCTTTCTCTTTCCTCTCATCAGACTCTCTCTGTAATCTTCTTTCCTCAGCCTGAGCCTCTTTTTGAAGTCTTTCATTTTCAGCTTCTTTTTCAAGTCTTTTATTTTCAGCCTCTTTTTCAAGTCTTTTATTTTCAGCCTCTTTTTCAAGTCTTTTATTCTCAGCCTCTTTTTGAAATCTTTCAGCTTCTAGCTGTAGCTGGAGTTTTCTCTCCTCAGCTTCTGATTCCCTTTTTTTGTTTTTCCATTTCCATTTGGAATCTTTTTTCATCCACCTGCATCTGCAGTTTCTTTTGTTCAGCTTCCATTGCTTTATCATATCGAGCAGTTGCAAATTCTTCTAACTTATCACCAGTCTTCCCAAGCAATTTACCCTGCTCAATAAAGTGCTCAAATGTAGACATGTTGTCTAACATATGAGTCCAAAACCTGAAATAATTAACTAATTTATTTCAAACCTAAGTGTAACAAGTCTTAATTAAGCACTTGTATATTCACATCACATTATATTATCCCAGTCTCTGTGGGAAACAAGTCTCCAATCAAAGAACTTGTATATGAAATATCAGCACTCAATTCTTGATCATAAGTGCACTTCTCATTCAATAGTGCACGACACTATTCATCATTCATTTATCATCAGTGTAGTAGTAACAGTGCATTAGCATAGCCCATTAACTAATTACTATAACTGTAAACAATGACTATGTAAACACATGCAGAATGTAAACATTGAAAATGTAAACAATGCAAACAATGTAAACAATAACAATGTAAACAATAACAAAGATCAGCAACAATACAAAAACGTTCGCAGAAATCAACTAAAAATAAAGCAGAAATTAATGAAATATCACAAAAAATGTGACGATATCTGCGCTATAATTAAACAAAATACATGACACCACAGTGTATAAACAAAAATGTTGTATGAAACTAAATTATAGACAAGAGTAGGCTAACAAATACAAACAAATCAAAACAAAACTAAAGAATGCGAAATAATAACGAAAACAATATTAAAACATGTCATCACAGCTAACATAAATAGCAACAGAAGTCGCTTAGCAAATTCCAGTATCGGAAATTTGCAAACCCTACAGAAAACGCTCACAATAGACGACCTCTATGACGTGGCATAATCTAACGGAGACACCACCCAACCGAGAACCCGCTGAAATATAAACATATAAATATACAAATAACATATAGACATATAACATATAGAATGAGATGATACACAGAAGACTCAGCAGAAGTATAAGGGCACAGTTTACATACAAACAGGCCACTTAACTTATAGGCTTCCAATCGTAGAACAGCAGAAAAAACGGATGTCAATCAACGTCCTAAAGAGCGAAGCTCCAACGATGATGGCACATCTGAACTGCTTCCACTGCTAACACGATGGTACAAGAGCTTCTGAAATACTGTGTGTTGAGTTGTTTCGGCACTTGACCTTCTAATCCAAAAGTAAGTTGATGGAAATCGGTACTTGGCCTTCTTCAGAAAACAACCCGTTTCAACCGGCACTTGACCTTCACAAAAACGACAGCACTGGAACCTTGACAGCAGCAACTTGCTTGACTTGCGTAAAAGATAACAGCAGTCCGAGTTATCCGGCAACATGTAACAACGCCGGGTACTGTCAAATTCTTGTTTCCGTCAAAAAGTTGAAATTTTGACTTTTACCGGGCAACGCCGAGTACTTTGAAAATTTTGAAGATGTTGACTGTATTGAAGAATGTTAATTTCTTGAAGGATGCTGATGAATTCTTGTTGAAAATGAAGTGGGTAAGGGACCCCGTGTTTGCTGGTACCAGAATCAAACCAGCTTATGGCCACCAAATGATGCGTGATGCCATATGATGATGGATGGTATCCGCATGTCTGGTTTTGTGTAGTGTGCAGATGTGTTCAGTCAAACAAGGTTCATACAAAAATAACAGGGCAATCCACATAGGACGTCAGTAAACTCACGACGTATAAAGTCAATGATTCTTGTAACAGCCGTTGACGTTTTTCTTCATTATTTATTGTGGACGCCACAGTGACAAAATGGTTACGCGAATATGTAGGCACATCAAACAGTCATTATCACAGCAACATTCAATACAGCAATAGACGGTAGACAGCATTACAATGATGAGTCAGATGCATGTTATATTTCATAGTGCTGTAAATGTAGTCAGGTGAAAAACTCCATCCTTTTCTATAACAGCCAGGAGATAACCAGATGTATGAGATCAGTTCACTCTCCTTAGTCTGACTTCAGCAAGACAGACACGTCTGCCGAAGTATAAATAATGTCCTCAAAAATATCCTCTAGATAATAAAGGTTTTCCAAACCTAGTTCATTTAACAAAGTAGCAAGTAATGGTCCTTGGGACATGCATCAACCGATGCAGTACAATACAGCGACATGTGAGCTGGGAAAACATCTCGTGACGACGACTTTCGAAGACAGGCTATGAATCGAAATCGCTCACGACCCAAAATCGATAGAGTTAATGAAAAGTCAATTTACCTTGCCTTCAGGAAATACACAGAAATATCACGCCTCCCGACATGTGGGAAACACTAGAGGTATTATCTCGAATAAACGAAATATCCATTAAGAGGACTACACATCCCTGACAGAACAAAAAATAGCGGAGATCCCCTCTTCAACGAGGCATCTCTTTCGCCATTCAAATCGCTCACTCCACTAGTGGTGGGCGGAAACCGATCGACCAAAAAACAAGACCAGTCATGCGCAGTCCAGCGCAAAAAGACCACAGCTCAAAACTTAACTGCATTCAATACCAACGCGGGAAGACAAATGCTTACCGAGAAAAGTGACTATAAATTTCAAGCAGTTGTTGCCCTTGCGTTATAAAATAGATATTGTAATAAAACGATGTTGCGAGAATTTATCACGCAACAGTCGCCGAAGACGACCTCTAAGCTTCTTCAAAGTTTCAATGTAACGGTCTGCATTTACTGTGTTTCCCTGTTCCAAGAAGTCGAGAAGAATCACACCCTTCTAATCCCAAAACACGGAGGCCATAACTTTCCCTACAGATGGTGAACTTTTGAACTTCTTTCTTGTCGGTGATGTTGTGTGATGCCATTCCATTGACTGCCTCTTGGATTCTGGTTTAAAAAAATGAACCCAAGTCTCATCACCTGTCACAATATTTGATAAAAACTCTTCTCCTTCAGTTTCGTAACGGTGCAGGAGGTTGATGGCTATGGTTTTCCTTGTTTCTTTATGTCTGTCTGTCAACATTCTGGGTACCCACCATGCACAAACTTTTGAATAACCCAGGTCTTTAATGATGTTCTGGACACTGCCTTTACTAATGGACAACATGGAAGAAAGTTCATCCAGTGTTACCCGACGGTCACCACGAATGATGCCATCAACTTGATGAATGTTGTGTGGAGTCACTGCGGTAGACGGACGGCAGTCCGCTTTGCGTCAGCCATTGAGGATTAACCTACTTCAGCTTCGTCACAACGATGTACCCAACGTCGGACAGTGCTAACATCCACTGTTGAATCTCCATAAACATTCTTCAAACGTTCGTGGATGCGAATTGGGGTCTCGCCTTCAGCATTGAGGAATTCTATGACATAACATTGTTTTAACCGAACGTCTTTGGCAGCCATTTTTAAACTGTTACAGTAGTGCCACCTGTTACTGAAACAGGTTGGTAATGCTATACGGTGCAGAAGAGTGTGAGGAATCCTGCTAAATTTACAAATTGCACACCGATGCAGTATTTACATACATAAAAAATAGGAGGCATTACTTTTTGACCTTCCCTCGTAATTCATAATCCTGTTCCATTTCTTCACTTCAGAATAATACAAGACAGCCAGCTCGCTCAGCATTCAGCTCGCAACAACCTTCAGTTCACATTTTCAGTCCAAAACCCACTAAACACTAAAACTCCATTCTCATGTTTTTTTTTACAAACAACCTTTACCCACTCAAGACAAGTCACAGACTATTTATGTCCCTTGCGTTAATCAGTCTGAACAGTATTCATTCACATTTACAGTATACATAGGTGTACACACAATATACTGTTCACACAAGAGAGCTCTCCATTCTGTACCCATTACCACATATACACACAATCTTCATTATCATCATCATGTGACAAACAACTTACAGAACCGTTTGGGATAAGAACTAAACTGCGGTAGGAATGCCTGTTGTCTCCATTTCTTTTCTTACTAACTATAGATTGGATTACTACAGCTTGACAATCTAGATTTTGCCAACGGCCTGCCTATCCTGTACCAAATTAATAATAATAATAGCCCCTTCAGTCATAACTGACTATGGGAATGCGCCACTGAGGTGACAGCCCTCAGCTGCTTATTTTCCTGGTGCTCCTTTTGATGTTTTCTCCTCTCTTCTGCTTGCTGTGAGAGCTTTTCATCCAATCTGAGGTGGCGCTGTAGATAGCATTGCCACTTAGTGCAATCAGCAGCTTGTTCCTCCCAGGTTGCTGGATTTATGTCCAGTGCCCTCATGTCTCTCTTGCACTCATCTTTGAATCTCAGCTGCGGTCGCCCAACTGTTCTTTTCATCCCATACTACCAGATGTAGAATCATACATATACCTTGGCAGCAATACAGATACTGTTGGAGGATGACATAGATATCAAAATGAGAATATTAATGGCTAGAGGAGCTATCATTGCCTGGAAGGGGAGCAAAGAATAGTAACACTGTTCCCTGCCAAGCATGTCGTAGAAAGTGACTAAGGAGGGTTGGGCATGGGGCTGGTTACCCCATCCTGTAAAAAATTTAAACCAGTAAAAACTTCAACAAACATGGACAAGTCAATTAAGGAAAATAAAACACAGCCATCCAAGACAGGGGAAGGTCCTCTCGCAGGGAGGCATATGATGCAACACAGAGAGTCTGTGTTGCTGACTAACCTTCTTTCTTCTAGGAGAACTTCCAGATTTGACACCTGGAATGTTTGGACATTAAACGAACAAAGGAAAGTGGCACAAGTAGCAGCAGAGATGAGGGAATATAAAATCGAGGTTCTGGGACTGTGTGAAACAAAGTGGAAGGGGGTAGACAGGAAGAAACTCATCACAGGTGAATTGGTGCTGTCCTCAGGACATGAAGATGAAAGTTCACACCACAGTGAAGGGGTAGCTCTTATGTTATCTAAAGAAGCACAGAAAGCACTCATTGAATGGGAAGCCGTTGGATCCAGAATAATAACAGCTTCTTTTAAAACAGCTAAAAAGAAAATAAATGTAAATGTCATCCAATGTTATGCACCAACTAATGACAAAGAAGAGTCTGTGAAAAAAGCATTTTATACTAGACTACAGAAAATTATGGAAAAAGTAAAAAGAAGAGACATCACAATTTTGATGGGTGACATGAATGCAAAGATAGGTACAGTCAACACCGGCTTTGAAGAAGTCATGGGAAAACATGGGCTAGGAATTGTCACGTAGCGTTTAAAGGATAAGAGAATTATTTAGAGGAAATAATAGATCTGATGTGGAAGATTTGGCTCAAGGAATCCCTGCTGGGTTTTCCCACTTCCGAAGGGTGACGAAGAGGGTAAATTCTCCTAACTCGACAGGTCTGGAAAAGATTGTAAGGAGATATTTGGTCTCTCGCTACCGTCGTCCCCTTTCTCAGTTATCTATTATTATTATTCTTTAAATTATATTATATTTTACGAGCCCCCCCTCCCTTATAAAGGAAGATAAACATAGACAATATTCAACATCTAATGGAAGGAACAAAGCGTGGGGTACAGTATATACACCCAATTGGTTTATTGCAATAAAGTGAATAGATGGTGAATGATAGTATTGTCGATGGAATTAGTGTCTGCTGTATGTATTATGTGTCTCACAATTCAAGTGTTTTTCATCATGGATGACTAAACTAGGCATTGATGTAGTGAGGTTCCTTTTTCGTGGACTTAGCTTTTCAGCCCCTGGCTGATAGTGAAGTGTGGTTAGTTCTCCGGTCTCCTGACGTTGCCCCGGTAGGTCTTGAATGGTTCGGATTTGCCTTCTCTGTGCTCGACTCCGTATTCTGCGCTGAGATTGGACTGTCGTGCAAGGCTCCACCATAGACTGAAGACAAATACGACGGCTTCATTAATTTTCTAGCTTTAGAAAGCAGTCTTTCCCTAAGCCGTCCCTCTGCCCGTCACCTCAGATTTTAGTCTCTAACATCATATGTCTAGAGTCTAATCTTGAATTCAAGTTTCTCCTGTCTGTCCTTTATTATATTTCTCTGCCCCAGTGGCAGTATTATAATTCTTTAGACTGATTTATCGTCAGCTTAACCCGATGAATTATTATAAATGTCAGTTAAACCCACCAAATTTATCATAGAAATGTCGGCAACAGTATTCTAGTTCTGTGCCTCTAGCCTAATCGTCATGTCATTATGATGAATTTAACAAATAATTGGACATCCGTGTTTTTAGAATTGTCTGACAACATTATCACACACTTCATGTCTGGTCGCCTCGTCATATAATTTATAATGAATATATGTCACGGTCGGTCAACATTATCGTTACTATTAATTTCCGTTAGTCTAAACGTCGGGTCGAAAATAATCAAATAATATGGAAATTAATAGCTATATATATATATATATATTCCCGTTATACATTATTATGAACATGTACATATCCCGTGGGATCATAAAATATACCCGATCACATGTGGCTGGATGTGATCGTAAAACAAAAATATGAATAAAGTAAACATACCAATCTTGCGTCGATTTTGCAATGTACTACACATTTCATCACATTATATTCTAGCGAGATTTCACTTACCTACTCAAAGATGGACGCTAACCCGCAATTAGACACGTGGCTTCAGTGCTTTTAATGCGAGAATTCGCCGATAATTGGGTTAGACCTAGCTTTCTCAAGGGTTCCGGGCAAGTGAAGATTGCTCGTGTTTGGCGCACTTTTAGCGGGACATGTCCGCTTGGACACGTGATCCATAGCGGGCATCATGTGACCTTAGCCTCATTCCGACGCTCCAATCAATAATGTTAAAAGTCACGTGATGTTTTCCTAAGTGGCCTAAACTGGTTCTCCCAAGTTCAAGCAGTTCTAAATTAAAACAGGTTCCTAGCTACCGAGGTCATTGGTCAACAATGACGTCGTATCTAAAAATAGCGAGGAGAAAATACTGAATGCTAGGAGAATTTCCGCCAGTGACAATTCCCGGGACTTTGCGATCATGCATTGAGGATGAGAAAAAAACGATGTCACGTAAATAATAAAAAAAATGAAGAGAAGATTGGGCAAGTTGTCACACAAGCCCCTCCTCAAGTTTGACGTTCCGTCCAACTCCTCTTGTCCTGTCTTCCTCTTCTTTTCCAGTTTCTCATATCTCCTCGGTTGCGTCCGGATGTCTGCTCAAAAAATCTGCCCCTACGTTGTTCTTCCCAGGTATGTATTCTATGTGAAAGGAATATGGCTGCAACAGGAGTGACCATCTCATAAGCCGGGCATTAAGGTTCTTCGACGCTGCAAGAAATATCAACGGTTGGTGATCACACTGCACCGTGAACTTTTTCCCGTATAAATATGGTTGAAACTTCTGCACAGCCCATATTAGCGACAGACATTCTCGTTCGATGGTAGAGTAGTTCTGTTCAGCAGGGTTCAATTTCCTACTAGCATATGCGATGGGGAATAGAGTTGCAGAAGGTCTATCACTAGGCTGCAGGAGAGTGGCTCCTATCCCTATATTGCTAGCATCTGTTCGCAGCGTAAAGTTCAGAGTTAAGTCAGGCAGTCGCAGAATTGGCCTAGCTGTGAGTTTCTCCTTCAGCAGCGTGTAGGCATTTTCGCACTCCGCTGTCCAGGTTACTTTGTCCGGGTTCCCATTCTTGGTTAATGCGGTCAATGGCGCACTCAGGGTATTAAAATCTTTAATATATCTCTGGTAGAAGCCACATAGAGACACAAATGACCTTACATCCTTTTTAGTCTGGGGTCGTGGGGCCCGCTGTAACTTCTCAATATTACGCGCATCTGGGAACATGCATCCATGCGAGATAGTGTGTCCCAGGAATTCTAGTTGCTCGCAGGCAATTTGACATTTTGTAGGGCGAGCGGTGAGTCCTGTTTCTCTAAGTCTTTCGAAGAGTAGGGAAACTGCGTCCAGGTGCTCCTCAAAGGTGTTCGTGGCAATAAGTATGTCGTCCATGAAATTACTTATCCCAGGGTGGTTCAGGGGTTCCAGTAGCTTCCTCATCATACGAGTAAAGACGCTTGGGGCGTTGCTTAGCCCAAATGGCAATACATTAAACTCGTAATGGCCTTCAGAAGTACTAAATGCTAACATATGTCGAATTTCCTCTTTTACCGGGATCTGGTAGTACCCTTTGCTAAGGTCTATCTTCGAAAAGTATCGTGCTCTACTCAGCTTGGTGAAAAGCTGATTCTGATCCGGTAAGGGCTCCGCTTGAAATTCCGTTACAGCGTTGAGCCTTCGGTAGTCTATGCAGAGGCGATGTTCTCCTGTGGATTTTCTAAGCAACACTACACTCGCACTATAAGGCGACTCTGATTTTGAGATAATATTTTTCCTTAAGCAGGTACTCGATTTCCTCACTCAATGCCTTTGCTTTAGCATAAGGAACAGGATAGTTCTTAACTCGTACCGGGGCGAGGTCTGTTAGCTTCATATCAAATTCTATCAGGTTGGTCATGCCAGGTTTATCCGTGAGTGTACTAGGGTGTTTTCTCAACAACTGTTGAACCCGTGCCTGCTGATCCTCCGTTAAAGTTGAACTAATCTGAACATCTTGATGAGTTTCGCACTGACGAAGAGGGTATTCACAGGAGGTCAGGGGTTCTGCCTCAGTTTCCGTCGCAATAGCCAGTGTCAGGAAATGTGCTGGTTCTGCACCTGGTCTTTCATAATATCGCTTCAGCAGGTTTATGTGGTAAATTTTCTGCTTCCCCTTTATGGCAATCTTGTAATTGGTGCGCGACATTTTCTCAACAATTTTATATGGACCTCTCCACCCGATTTGCAATTTATTATTGCTACTGGGCAGGAGTAATAATACCTGTTCTCCTACTTCTAGCTCCCTATCCTTCGCAGTGCGGTTGTAGTAACGCGCATGTTTACGACGGGCACGGCGTACATTTTCCTTTGCCAGTTCCCATCCTGTTTTAAGGCGTTGGGTCAACTCCTTCACGTATTGGGATGCAGAGGTGACCGTCTCATCAGCTTTATCATCTGTCCAAGTACGTAACAGTGCCTCTAAAGGTCCTTTTATAGGTCTACCAAACAGCAATGTGGCAGGAGGCATCCCAGTAGAATTGTGGGGTACTTCGCGGTAAGCAAATAGTGCTGCGGGTAAGTATTGATCCCAGCTCTCTGGTTTTTCCTGCGCAAGTTTCCGAAGGATGGAAATAAGGGTCCCGTTAAACCGCTCCACCTGGCCATTTGCCTGGGGGTGGTAGGGAGAGGTGTGGATATGTCGGGCCTGAAATATCCTAAACACTTCCTCGGTGAGTTTTCCTCGGAATTGGGAACCATTATCTGTCAGGATCTGTGACGGAAACCCTAGCCGAGTAAATATGGTGAGCAGAGCCTCAGCAACATGCTTAGAATCACAGGCGGGCATAGCAATTGCCTCTGCCCACATGGAGCAACAATCCACTAACGTGAGTATATAACTGTTTCTCTTTTTGCTACGAGTAAGTGGACCCACAATATCCACCGCTACTCGTTCGAAGGGTGTGCCCAAGATTGGCATTTCTCCCAGAGTGGCTGGGGCCGTCCAGTGTTTCGGCGCTGTCCTCTGGCACTGCGGGCATGATTTCACATATCTCTGGATATCGGCGTTGATACCTGGCCAATAATAATGACATGAAATACGCTGAATCGTGGCACTTATGCCCATGTGGCCACTAAACGGAAGGGCATGGCCCATTTCTAGGACCTGGGCTCGGTATGCTGATGGAACCACAAGTTGCCCATGTTCCTGTCCTCCATTTCCTGCTTTCCGATGCAACAGCCCATTTTTCTTGTAGAAGTCTCCCTTTTGGAGAGGAGTGTGCGCTCTCTGTAGTTTTTTGTAGCAGGGTGCTAGAGATTGATCCTCCGTTTGTGCCTTTTTTAAATTCCTCAGGAAGGATGTTGGGTGGGGATTCCAACTCCGTATTCCGTTTGGCCTGTCCTCTAGTGGTGACAGCCGCCACAACCAGAGGGTGAATGGGTTCTCCCAAGAACACATACCTACACCCTAAGATCAAGGGATAAATAGGGTCGTCCAAGATCGCTGCACGGATTTCCCCAGTCACATATTTTGATTTGACCTTAATCTTGGCTATGGCCAAACGCATAGGTGCTGCACTTTTAGTAGGTCCTTGTATTTCTATAGTGTCTTCTGTCATCTGGTCAGGCTTGACTAGGGATGCACAGACAACTGCGTCGAATGCAAGGCCTGTATCATAAAGGCAGGTCACCTCTTGGTCATTTACGAGGACTGTCTCAACGACCGGGGGATGTCGGGGTTTGTCCAGAGGTTCTTCCGGTCCATTTCCCCTTGCGGCACTTTTACGTAAGCAGGCAGCATGATGAGGTGGGTTTTTCCGGTTGCACTCCTGCGTATTGTGGGTGATGGTTCTACAGTGCTTACACCATTTTTCCCCTTGCCTCTGCTGCTGGAAATTAGATCTCTGAGTAGTCTTGTAGTCTGGCTTGTCATGCTTTTTGAAGTTAGTATACGGTGGTTTCACTTGGGGGTCCATGTGTGACTGAGCTGTCTGTCTAGGTACGTAATCTGGTTGTTTCCGTCTGGGTGGTGGATTCTCTGATAGTGCTGCCTGATATCGTTCCGCTAACTGGACTATGGATTCTAAAGTGCTGGCCCCATTCTCTGTCAGGAATCTTCTCATGTCGGAAGTCATGGTGTCCTTCAGTTGTTCGATCATGACCATTTCCTTCAGGCCTTCCCAATCATGAGTAAAATTCCCTAGGGCACCCACTTCTCCACGTAGGAATCCAGTCTCGCAGCAAACTGAGCAAAGTTCTCTCCGACTTCCCTCCTAGAGTTACGGAACCTCTTCCTATAGGCGTCAGCATGTAGCTCATAACGAACCAATAGTGCCTTTTTCAAAGAGTCGTAGTCATCCTGTAAACCTGGAGGAAGCTTGCTATACACGTCATAAGCAGTTCCTCTAAGCCCTTGCGACAGTTTCAGGTTCCATTTGCTCTTCTCCAAACCAAACGTGGTGGCAAACTTCTCAAATTTGTCGAGATACCTATCGATCGAGTCGGCTTGTTCCGAGAAAGCTTCAAATGGAAACGTCAAAGGTCCCAAAGTTGACATGAGTGAGGATGGCAAAGGTCCGGTGCCCCCTGCGTGCAAGGAAGGCATATCATCTGACCGTGGCGATAGGTTGCCTGAGGAGGTAGATGCGGTCGCACCGGCTACTGGTTCAACTCTTTGAGCTTGTCCCTGCATCTCTAACTGCTTCATCTTCAATGCATGCTCGCGTTCATCTCTCTCGCTTCTTTCTCTAGCGTCTACAGCTTTTATCCTCTCATCTATTTCTGCTAACTTTATTCGCTCTTCTCTTTCAGCTTTCGCTGTTTCTCGAGCGTAATACTTATCAGTCTCGACACTGACATAATTTGCAAGGTCCACCCCACTATAACCTAGATCTCGACCGGCCTCCCCTAGTGCTGCCTTAAGCTTAACTATTTCAGCCATCTTTTGCAGTTAAAGTCCACACTGAGTAAGCTAGTGCTACCTTCCAATAGTATTTCTAGCAACAAGTAAATACTAATTATTTATCCGACTGCTGTAGAATGAAATTACTACAGTTATGGAGACTTAAGGTCTGTAATTCAATGAAATACAAAATCAAGAACTAACTTAATTAAACACAACATATATAAAGGGATTCACCAATCAATGCCTGAATTTCTAGAAAAAATGTTTTCTGTCTTTCTAGAGCTCACTGTGTGAAAATACATGTGTTAAAATGGTATACTGTAATGACTGAATGGATGATACTATCCCAGAGGTATGATAAAATACATAAGTTCAAATCCCGGACCGAGACACCAGTGTCACGTAGCGTTTAAAGGATAAGAGAATTATTTAGAGGAAATAATAGATCTGATGTGGAAGATTTGGCTCAAGGAATCCCTGCTGGGTTTTCCCACTTCCGAAGGGTGACGAAGAGGGTAAATTCTCCTAACTCGACAGGTCTGGAAAAGATTGTAAGGAGATATTTGGTCTCTCGCTACCGTCGTCCCCTTCTCAGTTATCTATTATTATTATTCTTTAAATTATATTATATTTTACGAGCCCCCCCTCCCTTATAAAGGAAGATAAACATAGACAATATTCAACATCTAATGGAAGGAACAAAGCGTGGGGTACAGTATATACACCCAATTGGTTTATTGCAATAAAGTGAATAGATGGTGAATGATAGTATTGTCGATGGAATTAGTGTCTGCTGTATGTATATGTGTCTCACAATTCAAGTGTTTTTCATCATGGATGACTAAACTAGGCATTGATGTAGTGAGGTTCCTTTTTCGTGGACTTAGCTTTTCAGCCCCTGGCTGATAGTGAAGTGTGGTTAGTTCTCCGGTCTCCTGACGTTGCCCCGGTAGGTCTTGAATGGTTCGGATTTGCCTTCTCTGTGCTCGACTCCGTATTCTGCGCTGAGATTGGACTGTCGTGCAAGGCTCCACCATAGACTGAAGACAAATACGACGGCTTCATTAATTTTCTAGCTTTAGAAAGCAGTCTTTCCCTAAGCCGTCCCTCTGCCCGTCACCTCAGATTTTAGTCTCTAACATCATATGTCTAGAGTCTAATCTTGAATTCAAGTTTCTCCTGTCTGTCCTTTATTATATTTCTCTGCCCCAGTGGCAGTATTATAATTCTTTAGACTGATTTATCGTCAGCTTAACCCGATGAATTATTATAAATGTCAGTTAAACCCACCAAATTTATCATAGAAATGTCGGCAACAGTATTCTAGTTCTGTGCCTCTAGCCTAATCGTCATGTCATTATGATGAATTTAACAAATAATTGGACATCCGTGTTTTTAGAATTGTCTGACAACATTATCACACACTTCATGTCTGGTCGCCTCGTCATATAATTTATAATGAATATATGTCACGGTCGGTCAACATTATCGTTACTATTAATTTCCGTTAGTCTAAACGTCGGGTCGAAAATAATCAAATAATATGGAAATTAATAGCTATATATATATATATTCCCGTTATACATTATTATGAACATGTACATATCCCGTGGGATCATAAAATATACCCGATCACATGTGTCTGGATGTGATCGTAAAACAAAAATATGAATAAAGTAAACATACCAATCTTGCGTCGATTTTGCAATGTACTACACATTTCATCACATTATATTCTAGCGAGATTTCACTTACCTACTCAAAGATGGACGCTAACCCGCAATTAGACACGTGGCTTCAGTGCTTTTAATGCGAGAATTCGCCGATAATTGGGTTAGACCTAGCTTTCTTGGTTCCCTGGGGCGTAAGTGAAAAAATGGCCGTGTTGGCGCACTTTTAGCGGGACATTTCCGCTTGGACACGTGATCCATAGCGGGCATCATGTGACCTTAGCCTCATTCCGACGCTCCAATCAATAATGTTAAAAGTCACGTGATGTTTTCCTAAGTGGCCTAAACTGGTTCTCCCAAGTTCAAGCAGTTCTAAATTAAAACAGGTTCCTAGCTACCGAGGTCATTGGTCAACAATGACGTCGTATCTAAAAATAGCGAGGAGAAAATACTGAATGCTAGGAGAATTTCCGCCAGTGACAATTCCCGGGACTTTGCGATCATGCATTGAGGATGAGAAAAAAACGATGTCACGTAAATAATAAAAAAAATGAAGAGAAGATTGGGCAAGTTGTCACAGGAATAATGAATGAAAATGGGGAACTATTCTCAAACTTCTGTGCTTCAAATCAACTGGCTGTAGGAAGCATGTTTCCACATAAGAGAATACACAAGGCAACATGGATATCACCAGACCATAGAACAGAAAATCAGATTGATCATATATGCATAAACAAGAAGTTTAGATCATCATTGCAGGATGTAAAGGTATATAGAGGAGCAGATGTGGCATCAGATCACCACCTTCTGATAGCCAAAGTAAAAATGAAACTCAAGAGATATGCAACAATGCAAAATTATAGACAACAATTTAATGTAGGACATCTAAGAAATCAAGAAACAAGAGACAAATTTGCAGTCACAATATCCAACAAATTCCAAGTGCTCCAACAGCTGGAAGATGCAGAGAATACAGAAGACTATTGGCAGCAAATCAAAACGGTATGGAATGAGACATGTGAAGAAATACTGGAGAAAAGGGAACGACAACAAAAAGCATGGATAACAACAGAAACCATCAATAAGATAAAAGACAGGAAAAACAAGAAAGCAGATTTAAACACAAGCAAAACCAGAAGTTCCAAAGCCAAGGCTCAAGAAGTGTACACAGAAGCAAACAAAGAAGTAAAAAGAAGTATCAAAAGAGACAAGAGGAAGTATATTGAGGAGTTGGCAAGAGAGGCAGAAGATGCTGCAGCCAAAGGGAATATGAGAGAACTGTATAACAGCACAAAGAAGCTAACGGGGAAATACAAGCAAACAAGTTGCCTCATAAAAGACAAGAATGGAAAACTGCTCAGCAATATACAAGAGCAAATGAAGAGGTGGACAGAATATTTTGAGGACCTTCTCAATAGACCAGCTCCACAAAACCCCCCGGACATCCAGCCAGCAGAAGAAGAGCTACAAATTAACGGTGAAAGACCAACGATGGAAGAAATAAAGAAAGCCATAAAGCTTCTAAGAGATGGAAAAGCGTCTGGACCTGATGGCATTCCAGCAGAGGCCATCAAAGCAGATATCGACACGGCTACAGAGATGTTATATAAATTACTTGGTAAAGTCTGGGAAAAGGAATAGATACCAGCAGAATGGAAGGAAGGATATCTGGTTAAGTTGCCTAAGAAGGGAAATTTACAAGAGTGCACAAATTATAGAGGAATAATGTTACTTTCAGTGCCAGGAAAAGTATTAAACAGGATTATCCTTGAAAGATTAAAAGAGTCCATAGACAAGAAACTGAGAGATGAAAAAGCAGGTTTTCGACAAAACAGATCCTGTACAGACCAGATAGCCACTTTGAGAATAATAGTTGAACAAAGTCTGGAATGGAATTCACCACTATACATCGGATTTGTGGACTACGAAAAGGCATTTGACAGTGTAGACAAAGAATCACTTTGGAAATTGATGAGGCATTATGGAGTTCCCCTGAAGATCATAAATTTAATAAAGAAAACATATGATGACATGACATGCAGAGTTCTTCATGAAGGACAGCTTACAGAACCGTTTGGGATAAGAACAGAAGTGCGACAGGGATGCCTCTTGTCTCCATTTCTTTTCTTACTAGCAATAGACTGGGTTACGAGAACATCGACAACACACGACAGAAATGGAATCCAGTGGACTCTGACTAAGCAGTTGGATGATCTGAATTTTGCTGATGACTTAGCTCTTCTGTCCCATAACCGTAATCAGATGCAGGACAAATTGAAAACACTCGATGAGAGGTCACAGCAATTGGGTCTGAAAATACACAAGGAAAAGACAAAGATAATGAGAATAAATGCAGGTAATGATAACAGGGTTGAACTTGAAGAAGCACCAATACAAGATGTAGAATCGTACACATATCTTGGCAGCAATATAGACAAAGTTGGAGGGACAGACAGTGATATCAAAATAAGAATACAAAAAGCAAGAGGAGCTTTCATTGCATTGGGAAATATATGGAGATCAAGAGAAATTGGATCCAACACGAAAATAAGAATCTTCAACTCAAATGTGAAGTCAGTCCTATTGTATGGCTCTGAGACATGGAGAACAACAAAGACAACTACCAAAAAAGCTACTGACTTTCATAAATGGGTGCTTGCGTAGAACAGAGGGATTAAAATGGTATGACAAGGTTACCAACGTGGAACTGATGACAAGAACTAGACAAGTGCCAGTGGAACAAGAGATGAGAAGAAGACGATGGCGATGGATAGGACACACACTGAGGAAACCTGTTCATAGCATTACAAGGCAGTCCTTGTTCTGGAACCCCCAGGGCAAGAGAAGCAGAGGTAGACCAAGAAGCACATGGAGAAGAGAGCTGGAAACAGAGGTGAAAATGATAAGGAGAACGTGGAAAGAACTTGAGATGATGGCACGTCACAAGAGGACTTGGCATGTGTTTGTTGAAGGCCTATGCTCCTTTGGGAGTGGAGGGTTATGAATGAATGTCAAGTCAGTCATTGTGTGGTTCTGAAACATGGAGAACAACAACCAAAAAGCAAGAGACATTCATAAATGGGTGCTTGTGCAGAATAGAATTATCGAAGTGGTATGACAAGATCACCCATGTGAAACTGATGACAAGAACCAGACAAGTGCCAGTGGAACAAGAGATAACAAGAACCAGACAAGTGCCAGTGGAACAAGAGATGACAAGAACCAGACAAGTGCCGGTGGAACAAGAGATGATAAGAACCAGACAAGTGCCAGTGGAACAAGAGATGATAAGAACCAGACAAGTGCCAGTGGAACAAGAGATGATAAGAACCAGACAAGTGCCAGTGGAACAAGAGATGACAAGAACCAGACAAGTGCCAGTGGAACAAGAGATGACAAGAACCAGACAAGTGCCAGTGGAACAAGAGATGACAAGAACCAGACAAGTGCCAGTGGAACAAGAGATGATAAGAACCAGACAAGTGCCAGTGGAACAAGAGATGATAAGAACCAGACAAGTGCCAGTGGAACAAGAGATGATAAGAACCAGACAAGTGCCAGTGGAACAAGAGATGACAAGAACCAGACAAGTGCCGGTGGAAGATGAAAAGACACTGAAGATGGATAGGATACACATTCAGAAAACCAGTTAATAGAATTACCAGTCAGTCCTTATTGGGGAATCCCCTAGGTAAGAGGAGGAAGAGGGAGACCAAGGAACACATGAAGAAGATGTGCTGTTGACTACACTCCGTGTTTATAGATGTGTTGTTGACTACACTATGTGTTTATAGATGTGTTGTTGACTACACTCTGTGTTTATAGATGTGTTGTTGACTACACTCTGTGTTTATAGATGTGTTGTTGACTACACTATGTGTTTATAGATGTGTTGTTGACTACACTCTGTGTTTATAGATGTGTTGTTGACTACACTCTGTGTTTATAGATGTGTTGTTGACTACACTCTGTGTTTATAGATGTGTTGTTGACTACACTACTTGTTTATAGATATGCTGTTGACTACACTCCATGTTTATAGATGTGCTGTTGACTACACTCCTTGTTTATAGATGTGTTGTTGACTATGCTACTTGTTTATAGATGTGTTGTAGACTACACTCCTAGTTTATAGATGTGTTATTGACTATGCTGCTTGTTTATAGATGCGTTGTTGACTAAACTCCTTGTTTATAGATGTCTTGTTGACTACACTCCTTGTTTATAGATATCTGGTTGACTACGCTCCTTGTTTATAGATATCTTGTTGATTGTGGTAGAAACATCTGTTACATGACATGAAACTATAACAGCAAAGTTGAAGAGATCAGATATTCACATGAGTGTATTTCTTGACATTGACTGTGTTCACATTCAATATTTCTTCCATCATGAAATCTAGACACGGTGATTGTTAAATACATTGTTAAATACATTATTAACATTAAGTGCATACTTTTAAAACTATGTGTATAAATTATTTCCTTTATCATCAGCTGTTGCCAATAACCAGAAACAGTCAACTCTGAAACCAGGCAGTGGGAATATTATTATCAAAGACCACATAATCAGGTAGGCAATACATGCTTCCATAGAAGACAGTTTAAATAGGTCAGTAGAGTTTTGTAGACAACAGCTTAAAAGTAAGTAGTACTTATATGAAGCAGTGTCAAATAATATTCTACAGCTTGTGTTATATGAATAGTTATAGTTGTCAAACATGCTGAGTCATGTATAAGGCAAATGAAGCTTTTTGCCTTGATCAAGATAAAAATATCTTTGAGATTCAGTATTGTAAAAAGATAAATGTCATTTAGGAAATAGCTGCAGCAAGACATCTTGACACTGAAAATGTTATCACGTTTTAAAAATATATTGTAAGTTTTGTTACAAAAATAACTGGCATGGGGCATCAGTCTCATCACATTAAAAAATAATAGCTACAGAAACTACAGATCTCAGAGTGACCCCATGTCCCTTTTTGGAAGGAACAAAGTGTGAAATCTTGCTGATAGTCATTGGCCAAGCCCAACAAACCTCTTATCTGAACACCGACAATCAAAATATTCTGATAATTGAACTTTTCTTTGGGCTGCTTTTTATCACAGTTTGGGTGTCATCTGAAAATTGAACATTTCTTTGGGATGTTTTTTTTAAATCATAATTTGGGTGTCATCTGAAACTTGAACGTTTCTTTGAGCTGCTTTTTATCACAATGTGGGTGTCATCTGAAAATTGAATGTTTCTTTGGGCTGCTTTTTAGCTCAGTTTTGGTGTCATGTGAAAATTTAACATTTCTTTGAGCTGCTTTTTAGCCCAGTTTGGGTGTCATGTGAAAATTTAACGTTTCTTTGGGCTGCTTTTTAGCCCAGTTTGGATGTCATGTGAAAATTTAACGTTTCTTTTGGCTGCTTTTTATCACAATGTGGGTGTCATCTGAAATTTGAACGCTTCTTTGGGCTGCTTTTTAGCCCAGTTTTGGTGTCATCTGAAAATTTAATGTTTCTTTGGGTTGCTTTTTATCACAATTTGGGTGTCTTCTGAAAATTTTTATGTTTCTCAAAGATCCAGCAGGAGCTAGGGAGACGTATTTTTCCTGCAGTTTATTATTCATCGCCTTGCGGGATCTTTTTTCAACCTTTCCTTAGTGCGTGAAAGCACTGCATGATCTCCAGTGAATGAAAAACATAAAAATTACACTTGGCTTGAACTGGCTTTGACCACACAATGGGGTATTGCAAGTGTCTTTTGATTTAGATGGTTGCAGAATGTTACATTATGATTCATTTTTTTGGGGGGGTTTTTTTGTGAACAAAATAAAACATGCACACTTCCTTACTTAGTTGTCTTCTACACTGGGGTGCAGACGTTTTCGAGAGAGAATGCCATACTATCCAATCGGCTGTCTTCCTCCTGGCCTGGTTCCGATTTAGTCCTCAGTCCTCCAGAGACTAATGTCCTCCCATCGAACTCTGGGTCGTCCTGGAGGTCTGGATCCTTGGCACTGTGGTAAATAGCAACAGGATGACCCAACAGCCATGATATTGAAGGAAAGTCAGAGCAAATAATTCACCCTAACTAATAAGAAAACAAAGGTGATGGTCATCTCACTAAAAAACACATCACCAGTTTGCAGTATAAAAATAAGTGGTTCAGACTGAATCAAGGAGAGGAGTTCAAGTATTCTGCCACAATATTAAAGTCAGACGGAAGATGCCTTTCAGGTAAAATGACCAGAATAGCCAATGTAGCAGAATAAATCCAGAAAATAAGAGTTACTGTGCTATAAATTAGTAAGAAAAAGGTTTCTCCTGTGTTTCATTGAACCAGTACTATTTTATGTAAGTTAAGCACAGACATGAATAAACAAATGCAGAGCTTACTTGAAAATACTATGGACTTGGAAATTAGAAATCTAATGATGTGGTCCTAAGAGAGGTTGGAAAAGAAGAGAGAAAAATCTTTGTCAAGATAAAAAGATGACATTTAAAGTATCACCCATTTGAATAGAAAGATTGAAATGGTATGACAAGATCATACATGTGAATAGAAGGATTGAAATGGTATGACAAGATCATACATGTGAATAGAAAGATTGAAATGGTATGACAAGATCATACATGTGAATAGAAGGATTGAAATGGTATGACAAGATCATACATGTGAATAGAAAGATTGAAATGGTATGACAAGATCGCTAGTGTGAATATAAAGATTGAAATGGTATGACAAGATCATACATGGGAATAGAAGGATTTAAATGGTATGACAAGATCATACATGTGAATAGAAAGATTGAAATGGTATGACAAGATCATACATGTGAATAGAAAGATTGAAATGGTATGACAAGATCATACATGTGAATATAAAGATTGAAATGGTATGACAAGATCATACATGTGAATAGAAGGATTGAAATTGTATGACAAGATCACTAGTGTGGATCTGATTGTTATTGATGATCAAAATCGAGTTCATTGCACTTTGAGCAAACCCATATGTGCTCAGTCTCCCACAGCAAATGTCGAAGGGTATCATTGCTAACTGTTTCTGTAGCACGGTGGTCGTATACTCGATGGATGCATCCTCTTATAGGTCCATTCTTGTTAGTTTTACATTTGATGTCAAATTCCATCAGTTTTAGCCTTTGTTTAGTCAGCGATTGCAGTGTTGTTTTCTAACAAGTGATCATTACTTGTCTTTAGTGGTTCTCACATCCATATCTATTGTCCCCACTATGGGTACTCTTGAAACTAGTCTGACAGCTCTCTCATTGCCGCGTACCCCTGACCAGTAGTAGCCTCTGTCTGTGCCATCCATGACATCCTTTTCTTTTTTCTTGCTATATTGATATCAGCTATGTTCTGATGCAGGCGGTGTCTTCTGTCTGTGGTTATTTGCATATAGGCATTTGCCTATGTGGATTCCACATACCTGGGTCTAATTGACAGCAATCCAAGCATGTACCTCATCGTCACAATAGAGGTATCTCATGTAATACCCAAGATTTCATTTTGAATGTGTTTCAGTTGTTCACATTGTAATACTGACAGCATTGGTCTTCCCAGTTCATACTCGATTACAGATGTGACTAACTGATGATACCGGAGAAAGAGTGGTCTCTGCTCCAGGTGCACAGCAACCATTTATTTTAGGGTTGCTAGATCTTACTTGCACCTCTGTATGATTAGCTAAATGTGACACTTACACTGTAGCCCGCAATTAAACATTAGATATTTCAGCTTGTTTTGCCTTTCAATTTTCTGCCCATTGAGAGTAATGTCTGGAAAGTCTGCTTTCACTATGGAGTTGTTCAAGGAGCACCACATCACACAGGCCTTGTTGGGATTGATCTTTGAGCCAGTTTCCTCGCACCATTTATAAACTGCCTGTAGTGTCTCCTATATGCTTTTGATCATTACTTGTCTATCTGAGCCAGTCCTGTAAATGAAATGAGTACGTCATCTGCAAAAATTAATGTTCGTCTGAGTAATGTTGGTTAAATATGGCTACTTTAGCTGTATAGATCGGTTAAACAGCACTGGTGGTAGTGGAGAACTATTATCATTTTAAGTAATTTACTATAGACATTCGATAGCTGCTGAGCAGTGTGGGGGTCTTTACCAGGTTTAGGAAGTGGTCGTAGGTAACTATGTAGTCAGTCTTCCGGCACCGCAGTATTCTGTATGCTGGTGTTGAAATCCCTGACCCGCATTCATAATGCCTGTGTCATCGAGCTGTTTTATGTGGTGGTACTGTACATCATCAGACCCAGGGTAGTGTTTTTGCTGGTTTCTAAAGTGCACACAACATTTTCATCATATCTGGGGTCTTCTTCTTCTTCCTCGTTCGTCCTGAAAAGGATGTTTGTTGCGTTGTGTCTGTTTACACCGGAGCTGCGATATCTGCGCCTTTCGGCCGACACATCCGACTTCAGCACTGCATTTTTTGGGACCGGGTTTGCCTTCCCTCTTTGATCCCTACTCTCTCAGCCAGACTGCAGTGGTGCAGACTGTTTCCAGGACCACCACGTGGAGGTGGAGTAGGGTCTTGGTCAGCTCTGGTTCGCTGACCCTGACGCAAGCAGTCAAGCTATGGGTCGCTGACTGCATTCTCTGTTGCTGCATCTTTGGGTCCCATATCTGGGGTCAAAATATATCTTGCCTCTTATGCTGTTTTCCTTATTGTTATTGTTATACAGAATTGACATCATTGCACTCCGGGCAAACCCATAGGTGCTCAGTCTCCATCAGTATATGTCGAAGAGTGCGAATGCTGGTTGTAAACACGACAGATGCATCCTCTCATACGTCCATCTCTACTAGCCTTACGTTTGATGCCACATTCCAATAGTCTTAACCTTGATGATTCATCTATTGTAGTGTCATTCTCTAACAGGCAATCATTAATTGTTCTCAGTATATCTCCCTTATACCATATCTAGTGTCCCCACTATGGGTGCTCTTGATGCTAGTCTGTCAGCTCTTTCATTACCACATACCCCAACATGACCAGGACAGTATACCCACATCAGCTCTTGTAGACTGGAAGCTTCTATGAATGTTTTCCATTCATGCCGCATATAGTATATGCTTTCCTTAACATCTTGATGGGCTGCTGTCTGAGTAATATACCGATTGAGTAATGCACGTCCGTTTTGTTCATCAGTATTTAGGCTTATTCTTGTTAAGCTTAGAATACTAGGAACAGGTTGTCTTGTACTTTTCCTATTCATTCTTTGATGCAAGGAGCAGAACTTCAGTAGAGTTGTAAATGTGCTCACCTTTGTCAAGAAGACCTCCCACACTTTTTCGTTGACTTCCCTTGCCATGCTCTTGAATCTATTGATGGCTCTGCCTTTTCTCTTTCATCTCTTCAACCTCTTTATCATACATTGTCCTTCTCTTTCATGCTTTCCACCATTCTTTTGTCACTGTTTCATTCCATCAGATCAGGATGGTTGGGTGAAATGTGCTCTAGCTGTCTTTTGTCTAGAATTTTGACGCAATGTGTTGTTACAGTGCTATTGTGAGCCTGTAGGATACTGTAGCGAAAGGTTTTTATAAGTAGAGTGGTCAGTATATAATAGACAAAGAAGTCAATATGAATGAATACAGCCCTAGTGTCTGAAAAGAACACTGGTATCACCGGATAGTCATGGCTGTGAAGGTTTCTGCTTCGGATAGTATTCAAAGTAAAGTCAGAACCTAAATTGCCACCTTTGCTATGTAACTAACCTATGATAAAAAACAAATTCAATAACAATTCAAACTGCAACAATATAAAATTAATAAGTCAGATGAATACAATTATTGAATCATTGACTATATACATCTACAATTATTGAATCATTGACTATATACATCTACAATTATTGAATCATTGACTATATACATCTACAATTATTGAATCATTGACTATATACATCTACAATTATTGAATCATTGACTATATACATCTACAATTATTGAATCATTGACTATATACATCTACAATTATTGAATCATTGACTATATACATCTACAATTATTGAATCATTGACTATATACATCTACAATTATTGAATCATTGACTATATACATCTACAATTATTGAATCATTGACTATATACATCTACAATTATTGAATCATTGACTATATACATCTACAATTATTGAATCATTGACTATATACATCTACAATTATTGAATCATTGACTATATACATCTACAATTATTGAATCATTGACTATATACATCTACAATTATTGAATCATTGACTATATACATCTACAATTATTGAATCATTGACTATATACATCTACAATTATTGAATCATTGACTATATACATCTACAATTATTGAATCATTGACTATATACATCTACAATTATTGAATCATTGACTATATACATCTACCTTTTGATATTCTTCTTGTGCACTTATGAAGGATGGCAAATGATGAAATAAATGAAATAAAATTTAATTTCACACATAAATATATATATATATAAAGGTGCGTAACCCAGAATCCGAACATCCTTCTTCTTCTTCTTCCTCATTCGTCCTGAAAAGGACGTTGGTTGCGTTGTGTCTGTTTACACCGGAGCTGCGATATCTGCGCCTTTCGGCCGACACATCCGACTTCAGCATGGCATTTTTTGGGACCGGGTTTGCCTTCCCTCTTCGATCCCTACTCTCTCAGCCAGACTGCAGTGATGCAGCCTGTTTCCAGGACCACCATGTGGAGGTGGAGTAGGGTCTTGGTCAGCTCTGGTTCGCTGACCCTGACGCAAGCAGTCAAGCTATGGGTCACTGACTGCATTCTCTATTGCAGCATCTTTGGGTCCCGAATCCAAACATCCTAAAACCGAAAGTTTTTTTGGCCAATTTTTGGGCTAATTTAAGCGACTTTTGGTTTTTTTTAAAAAATTCTTTTTTTTTTAAACTGGTATTCAAGGAACCAAAAAAACGCAATCTTCAGTTTATTACATTTCCAGCCGTGACGCACAAGGTGCAATATAGGCTGACGTAAGCACTACCGCATGATAAAAATGTTTAAAGTGTTGTTAGTTTTCTCTCGTCACTGCGCCCAGCCACGTGTTGATACTTTTAAAGGTATGCGAGAAACTGACCACGCGATACGTTCAGTTTATCACGTTTCTGGCTCATGACGCGCATGCTCAGTACTATATTTGCTGACGTAATCGCTATTGTGGGATATGAATGTTCAAACGTTAGTAGGGTGTGTTGCATACCTGTCAACCTCCTGAGACAAAAATCTGTACGCCGGACGAAAAAAATCCTTACAAACTCCCAAAAATCCTTACGCAAAAAATATATTAATAAATTATACACAATACAGTTTTAAAATGAGAAATGACATATACAAATCTATTAGCATTTGAATTAGTGTGATATAAAACATGTTAATAGTCTCATGCTGTTCTTTACATATTAAAAACTTAGTGATCGTGAGGTACTATTCTTTCGATGCACAGTGTTTTGTATTATAATCAACACATGCACTTTTAGCACTTTGCAGAATTGCATTTGTAGGCATAAAGTCTGCATAGCATGTATCAATGTTAATCCTACACTGTAAAAAAGAAGTGAGTGTGTCTGCATTCATGGACCTCCTGCAGTCTGTGTGGACTTTTTTTATTGAAAAATAAAGCAGTGAAGTTTACGCAAACAAACTTTTTTTCTAGTTATCAGGGTTCGTAGCGACCTTGAAAAACCTTGAAAAACCTGGAAAACGAAAAAAAAATTTCCAGGCCTTGAAAAGCCTGGAAAAATGGCTAACAGCCTTGAATTTCCCGCATCGGACCTTGAAAAAATATTAAAAATCGGAAGTTTTCCATTTTTCGGTTATTGATGGTATTTTTCGTTAAACTTCAGTTACCGCAGAATTTTTACTTCCCTTTGGGCACAAAATCCATTTCTAGACGTTTTCGGCGGTTCGTGTTTTCGGCGATTTGCGTTTTCGGCGAATTGCGTTAACGATGTGAAGCAGATTTATTTTTAGCGCGCGTGTCTGTTACTCGAAAGCGGTAATTTCCTATTACTCGTGGGTTTTTGCTCCGCAGTGAATATGTGTAGTTATGTCTTGTATCGTAACAGTTAGGGTTAGATTTAGTATTAAGGTTAGGATTAGGGTTAACGCTAACCCAAATCCAAACCCTAATACTAAACCTAACCCTAACTGTTACGAAAGGACACATAACTACACATATTCACTGCGGAGCAAAAACCCACGACTGGGAAAAAATGTATTTATAACCTCGTTCGTTCGTTCGTTCTTTTGTCTTCTATGTTGCTGTTATACCCTGTTCAACCTGAAAGTTGGTTATAATTGGGGTATATAGGGTGTTATCGTATTTATAACCTCAGACCTAAGGGCCTTTTATATTTGGATATGCGCCCTAATATAACCGACTAGGTTGAACGGAACGCGCCTCGCCAAAACTTAAAAAAAAAAAAAACAACACCAAGAACTTGTCTCTACGCATTCATGTTGTATTAAATCGTTCATTTCAACTGAGGTAAGTAATAAATTCATTTATAAAACATTTACATAGGCTAAGTGCGGTTTATAGATAGGCCTACTGTACTTGCGGCCGTAATTTACAATGTAGGCCTATTTACAGTTATTTTTAACCATGGCCAAAATTAGTGTTTGAATGAAATTTCTTGGTTTACAACTGCTTACGAGAATATGTTTGACACAGTTTGAGATGGTCAAGAATAGAAATTGATGGCGATTCCATATCCTATAGCCTACTCTGTTATCAGACGTGTCCCACTGTTCATTTCACCACATTTTTGGGAAATAAATATATTTTGAATGCTTTTTCATTATATTTATGATGAAGAGACATATCCCGTTCTGCTCTGCAGGGTTATAATTAGGATATGCCTAGGCCTACATATTTTCAATTCCAGATAACATGAATAACCGCCGATACATGAAAGTGGCGTCACATCTGTCAAATCACTGTAATTAGGATAAATGAAAATTACCAATTTTGTGCATAGACCTGTTATTTAAAATTTTTTAAATAATTTAAAAAAAAAAATTTTTAATCGAAACAAACAGAAACGATAAAACAAAACAAACCCCAACAAAAAAAAAAATCAAACAAAAATAGTAAAGATGGGGAGGGGGTGTGTGTGTGTAAAGGCCTGATGTTTCCAGTTAGATATTTAATAGATTTTCACTTATCATAAGTGTTATAAGGATATCATCATACCTTCACCCTCCCAATTACTATATATTAACTTTTGTTCTAGTTAAATATTGTTTGACTATATTATTCATGCGTTTAGAACTTTGACTTGGTAAATATACATATCTTAGGCCTACTTATAAGTTATTTGTGTGTTCCATTTTTTGTTGTTTTTTAAACAGAAAAGAACACAACTCTAAGGAGCAGTTTTTCCCTCAGAAACATCAAAATTATCTAACACTATTCCCTCGGACACGTCAAAAACATCTAACACTATTAGGAGACCTACAAATGTGACATCATTTGGGACCAAGGAAGAAACTCTCAGAGCTGAGATTATTTGGACTCCTTTTTTCAGTGAAAAGTCACCATAGTTTTAATTCAAATTTCATACGCAACAAGGGACATATTCTCTTCTGTGGTAGTTTTTATTCGGCCTTCAGCTTTATTTCAAGACCTGAAATTCAGATTGGTGCATTTGGAACAGTAGCTGAAAATATGAAGCATTTTCCTGTAGCATTGAAGAAAAAAACAACTCAAATTGAAAAAGACAAATCATCCTGTGTTTTGTGCGACAGAAGATAAGGCATGCCGACAGTCACCTGGCATGATATGAAAGATTTAACCTTATATCTACTGTTCACTCCAATGATAATATAAAACAGACAGAAAGACAAATTCTTTAGGGCAGAACAATTCAGAAGCCTTTGCTTGCAGAAAAATACAGCAAAAGTATGGGAGGTGTCGACTACTTCAGCCAACTAGGTGCAAGCTACCCCTACCCACACATATCCTATTTTTATATCATTTCTTAGTTGAAACTGCCCTGGTCAATGGGCACATAACCTACAACACTGCCAACTCTACAAAAAAAGATCAAAGCAAAGATCAGGATGTCAGTATGACTCTTATTGAACCTGCTATTTTTCGACGTAATATAACACCTTCAAAACCACAGGTCAAAACAACACGACTTACAGAGAACCAATTAATTGAACAATAAGAAAGGAAAAGGTACACAACAAAATGTAAAGTGTGTAAGACTGCAGAGACCAGAAGCCAGACTTGCATGTACTGCCCAGATTGCAATGTACCTCTATGCCTGATATTCTGCTTCAAGTTATACCACACAGTCAAGGATTATCAACGATCCAGACAAAGACTCTTGCAGAGGCCTACAGCTACAACTTCAATCCCAGTTAATAAAGGAAGCAGCTCAGACTCCAACTAGAGGTACGTAGCTACTCAAACATTTACAAATGCTCATTGTCAGATGTCACAGACGCAGAATACATTCAAAAAAGACAAACACGAAAAATAGTTTTTTTGGCATTTTATTCACAATTTTATTAGCCTTTTATGTTGATATACATTAATCATTAAATCAATATGTCAATCAAGCTTATTTTATTCATTGACATCCATGTCACTAACATTTTATTGCGCTGACGTTGAACAAATTCGCTAAAAACTGGGAAAAGATGTCTGTTTTTCAATCTTTTATGAATTTAAAAAAAAAATAAATGTTCTTTTTAAAGAAATCTGCAAACATCCTTGGTAATGGGAGACGGTAATGCTCCGGATTGCTGGTCAGCAAAGTGATAATTATATCTGAGAAAATTAGATGAGGAAAATATTAGAGTTTCCCATCCTTGAAAATCACATGCTGGACCTGGAAAAACCTGGAAAAAGCCTGGAAAATGCTTGAAGAAATTTGCTATGAACCCTGCAGGGCTGACACAGAATATTATGACATTAAATTTATTGGAAATATTTAAATGATCAAAATATAACTGGAAAGATTAAGAGAACGACAAAAAAAAAAAAAACATACAACAAAGCAAACCAAACAGCTAACAGCAACAACAACAAAAATTTAACAAATTATGAACAGAATATCAAATCTAGGAAGAAAAATGTAGCACCAAAAATTTACAAAATTATTTAAGAGTTGGTAGCCTAGACCAGTGATAATAGATTGCCACTTTATTAAAAAATAAAGCAGCGAATCTCGACCGCTGAAATAAAGTAGGTAGGCCTACTCAATGCACATAAACTTTATTTTTCTACTTTTGTAGGGCCTAAACAAAATTTTATGATATTAATTTATTGGAAATATTGAAATGGTCAAAATATAACTGGAAAGATTAAGAGAACAATAAAAATAAAATACAACGAAGCAAAGCAAAGCAACAGCAAAAAATAAAAAACATTAACTAAATTGTGAACAGAATATTAATCTAGGAAGAAAATATGTACTACCAAAAATTTACAAAATTATTATTTAAAAATTGATAGCCTAGACCAGTGATAATAGATTGCCGCTAAATGAAAATAGAGATAAATTAAACAATAAATAAATAGGATAGAGTGCGTTAATATAAGGTATGAAGGAAGAGTAGGAAAATATGAAAATAAATAAATAGGATATGAAATGATATGCAATACTGAAAAAGAAGAGATAGGATAGGATCGGGGGGATAATCAGGATAGGTAGATAGAGATACGAGATAAAAGAGACACAGTGCAGTCAAAAATTTATGTACATAAAGTCAAGGAAGTTGAGGGGAACTGCGGTAAGACGTGGAGTACAATGGATGGGTGTGAAAAAAAAATCGAAAAAAGGTAATTCGTCTTACGAGGACAAAAGACAAAGAAAATAGTCTACGTTACGGCCACAAGGCCTGCGTCAGGGAAAGGAAAGAAAGTGAAGGCTAGATAGGACACATAAGAACTTAAATAAATATAGAAATAAATAAATGTAAACAATACATGAAATAAAAAATCTGAAAATAAAAAAAACGTCAAATAGACATATTAAAAAATATGTGTAAGACATATATATATTCATACATATTAAGGAGGACGGCATAAAAATAAAAGAATAGGATAAGAGTGGAAAGAGTCAAAATAGAGCAAGAGAGGAAAGGGTGACTTCAGACAAAGGTGTGTAAAGTGTTAAGACCAGCTGGTTTTAGACACCCCATGCGGTGGATAAGACGGTTCTCAAGCTGTTCTTGGCTAGCAGTGTCAGAGGAGCAGGATCTGATCGCTGTGACCTGGATGTCGATGGGACCATAGTGGTCAGGACCATTAAAGTGTATGGCAACTGTTGTGGATTTTTACTGGGAGATGTCATTTAAGTGCTGGCTGAATCTGTCCCCAAGTCGTTTGCCTGTTTGGCCAATATAGGTTTTGCAGCAACGTTTACATATGATGGTGTAAATGACATTGCGCGACTCACACGTGAAGCTACTGGTGATGATGTACGTAGCCTCAGGAAAAGACACCTTGTGGGTTGAGATGACATACTTGCACCTGTTGCATCGTGTCCGATCACAGGGTAGTGTGCCAAAGTGAGTGGCATTCTCCTTTGGGAGATGGCTGTGAACAAGAAGATCCTTCATGTTCTTGTCGCGTCTATATGCCACCAAAGGTGCTACACTGAATACTTCTTGGGTCACAGACTCTGCTTGGAGGATAGAGAGGTGACGGAAAAGGATCTGTTTGACTGCAGTACTGTGAGGGTGATGGGTCAAGATTAATTTGACTCTATCCGAAGCGGATTTATAGTGAGGTTTGAGGGCCTCCTGACGAGAGATGGGGAGCACACGTTGGAGAGCAGAGGTGAGAACATGTTCAGGATAAAGTCTGCTATGAAAGAAATCCAACATCTCATTGGCTCGGAAGTGGAAGTCATCGTCGTCTAGGCACAAACGGCGGAGGCGGAGAAGTTGTGAAAATGGAAGGGAGTCACGACAAGCCCGAGGATGAGAAGAGGTATACAGAAGGTAACTGTGGGCATCTGTCGGCTTGTAGTATACTGAGGTATTAAGGCCGGAGGGCATGATAGTAATAGTAATGTCAAGAAAGTTGACAGATACTGTGGAGATGAGAGACGTGAACTTGATGGTGGGGTGAAAGTGGTTGACAAAGTCGATGAAGCGGTATAAATCAGTCTCAGACATATCTGTGAGACCTATGCCATCATCGATATATCTGTGGTAAAACCCAGGGAAAGGACTGGAGTATTGTTGCCATATCTGATGCTCCAAGTGGCCCATGAACAGGCAGGCATAGCTAGGACCCATCTTCATTCCCATGGCAACACCACTAATTTGGTAACAAAAACTGACCATTGAATTCAAAGGAATTAACTCTTAGTATACGAGCGACCTTCTAGAGAGGCCGATGATCGATCCCCGTCAATAGCGAAAATTTATAGCTGAATGCATGTTTAAAACCACTGAACAATTTAGTTACGTGCATGATATAGGGGTTTCATTTCTTCACATTTTGATGTATAACACTTATGTTATCTTTATAAATAAATTATTTATTGCAAAATCTGTAATGGTAGTCATGAAAGGCCGCTCGTATACTAAGAGTTAAGTTGAAGGACCAGTTCGGCAAGACGGAGAAGAGTGTCAGTGGATATAGGACAAGTGCGCTGGTCAAGAAAAAAACCGAAGAGCTCGGAGACCATCAGAGTGGGGAATTGAGGTATACAGAGAGCAGACGTCTAACAAGAAAAGACGGTAGGAGCGGTCTGCTGGGAGTCGGATAGAGAAGAAAGTTGTAAGAGCATGATTAGTGTCTTTGACAAAGGTAGGAAGATTCTCAACGATAGGCTGGAAAATGCTTTTGAGGAAGTCAGAAATGTGTTCAGTAGGACAGGAACAGGCTGAGACAATAGGTCTGCCAGGGTTGTCGATCTTATGAATTTTGGGGAGCATGTAGAATACAGGCTTGCCCAAAGAGCTGTCATGAATCCTAAGATGAGATGCTTGGGGAGGAAGAGCATTACTAGTGATGAGCTGTTTAATAGTGTTGTGTACAATGCGATTGTTAGAGACAGTCGCATCACTGGTCCTGTAAAAAGAGCCATTGATCAACTGGTTTTTACCTTCACTTAGGTATAAATCCTTCTGCCAGATGACAATGGCTCCTCCCTTGTCAGCCGGTTTGATGACAATGTCGTCTCTACGGCGAAGAAGGGAGAGAGCACGGGACTCTGCCGAAGTGAGATTGGAATAATGCAATCTACGAGGGCGGAGCTGCTGAATGTCATGGACGGTGTTCTTGATATACAGGTCCAGTGCATGAGAGGCCCCAGGTTTAGGTGTAAAGGGAGGTTTTGTAGAGTCAGAAAAGTGTGTGAAGATGTCGGATTCAGCCTGAGACTGCGGAGTGCTGTCTTCCTTTCTAAAATGGAACTTCAGCCTCATGCGACGGTGAAACCGATGAACATCCTGGAGGAGATTGTATTGGTCTAGGGTCGGACGAAGAGGAACAAATTTTAGGCCCTTACTAAGAACAGAGTGCTCTCCCTCAGAGAGGGGTAGATCTGGGGGGATGCAGACAACCTGAATGCATGATGGAGTGGAGGATGGAGGGGCAGCTTTGGGGGTAGGGATGAGACGGGATAGTTTATGGTGTTTAGTGGTGGAAAGGGACTCATGCAGCTGCCGGTTCGCCAGAAGCATAACATCGGAAAATTGTAACAAGTTAGAGGAGGCTGACATAGAGGAAGTGCTAAACATTGATAATGATGCACCTGTTGTGCATTCTTTGAGTGATGGGGAAATTGCCCAAATGGTTCTACAAGACAAGCATGATGACAGCAGTGATGATGATGAAATTGTGGATGCCGGTGAAAACATCCCCATAGACGAAATGGTTAACATGTGTGATTAGTTAATTAAAGGTCTTGAACGACGTGCATTCATAAGTGAGCAAGAAGTTATGGCAGTTTATGGGATTAAAGAGAGACTGCTTAGGCAGAAACCATTGTTAATGAGTCAGATGACACTTGACGAAGTCTACAGAAAGGCCATCTGTCATTATGCCTATTCATCAGTTGAAAAAATCTGATTCCTTGTCCAGCAACAGATGTCTGACTCCAAACTGATGACAATGATTAGAGCTTGAATGTAGGCTATATGTGTATTTAATGTTTATTTTTAAAGTTAAAAATAATATGTTTCTGAGAAAAAAAATTGCGACTTTTGGTGGGAAATCCGAAAACTGAAAACAAAAAAACGGCTGTGCCCGAGCATTTCGGATTCTGGGTTACACACATGTATAAGTTAATTAGTAAGTATCAATTTAGACAAACAGTCCTTGTTGAGATCTTTAATTGATTACACTGGTTCTTCAGGTTTCTTTAGAGCCAAAAGTCACTTGTGAATTCTTCAGTTAACTACTGTTTCTTTAAGTTCCTTTAGAGCTAAAAGTCACTTGTGAATTCTTCATCTAACAGTTTTCATCATCACACTTTTATTGTTCTTTTGAATATTTTATTTTGATTCTCACAGATGTTGTAGCATATGCACATATATTTTACTCAGCTTCAAGGTTCTGGTACAGTACTTCTGGTCTTTACATATGGTATCTGCAGCAGTTGTCTTTTGACCTTGTGTGACAGTGAGTTCGTCACTTTAGGAATTCACTTCTAACTAAAACAGACTATAGCTTGGTTGATAGGAATTTGTTAAAATAAAGAAAAATTAAACCGTAAAATTTATAGTAGAAACAGATCATGATAATTATAGCGTAGATTAATTATTGTCCAATCGTGAGCTGAATAAACATAGATCACGCAACGCTAACCTAGATTGAGCTGGAAACCCAGCGGGCTGCCCCGGCCAAAGCAGAGAAGCAGATCAGTCTTGATACTGTCCGGACGTGTTGTCCTTAGGCTGCTAAACTTTCGAGGATTCTTCGATTAAATTAAATGACGTGTTCATTTAGCAGTTGCATAATCCTAGTCTATGATATGTGTGATATTCCAAATAAGGAGAACTGTAAGTAGAGTGATCGGATTTCCTGTTAGATTTTCATATCAAGGCAAGATAGATTTTGCTCATGTAGAAAAGGAGCTAATGGCTGCAGGTTGCATCTTGAGTAAATTGCAGAGATGTGAATTTGATTTGTAGAAGTACCAATGGTTAGGTAGAATATGAAGCTCTGAAATAAAACTGAGGAAAATGAATTAATCTATCTGAACGAACACTGCTTTTATGTATTTGAAATCAACACAAACTGGTATTTGAAGGAACAAGTAGCCAGGAGCTGAATAAGCTTGATTCATACGATGTCGATTCCCCATACTAGATTAATAGGAACAACTTACGCTTGTAATTGAATGTATAATGCATGTTTTAATCTTCACGCCATCATGTACATGAGTTTATGATCAATAAAAATCACGTTGACACCAAAGGGAGGTCGTCAAATTATTACTATGCTATAAACATGAAAGGAAGAAAGGAAAGTCTGTTGAGAAAACTATAATGCCTTACTAACTGCTCTAACCAAATACACCTTAGAGGATCATCCCAGAACCTGGTACATCCTTAAGTCTGTTGAAGAACAATTTCCACCTTTAGTGTATAGGCTAGTCGATTAACTAGACTCTTCGTAATAACAGCAACCCCCAACACCCCACTCGGCCACACTTGCACTGGACTAACCCAGTCTCGTCATCCAGGCTTTCTTATTGGCATTAGTAATGGACAGGTAAATTGGTTACACCCTTAAGACATCTTGGATGATTACTTTTCCCAATGACTGTCAACTTTAACTGGTGTGTGCCTGCAGCATTGGCACAACCAAGAACAGTCAACCTGTCCAATGCATCCTTAATGCCTTTTGGTGCTCTCTCTTCAGCCATTGTTAAAGTTTTCCTAGGAAGGTATCGCCAGTGCAGAGAAGTTTCATCTGCATTATATACTCGTTCTGGACTAAGATTTTCATGACATATTATGTTTGCAAATTCGTCAATATAATTTTCAGCTGCTTTGTGGTCAGCAGAACCTTTGTCCCCACAGATTTTCAGATATTTTATGCCATGGCGCTTCTAAAATGTCTGCAGCCACCCTACCAAATATTCACACTCGCCTTCAATGTTCAGTTCTTCATGGTATATTTTAGCTTGTTTCATGACCAACAAACCAGTCAGCGGCATGCGTTCACTTCGCCATTGTCGAATCCATTCCCTCAGAAGTTCAAACTTGACAGGAATTGGTGGAGATATTTGCTGCCCGGCATACAGATGAAAAATAGCTTTCTGGCACGCCGCTCTCACTACCTCCAGCAGTCCGTCTTTCTTCTGAGTTGTATTTGGCACTCTGGACGTTTTGAAGAAAACACCCCTGGCTTTTGTAGGTTGAGCGCGGGCGTCTGAGGGAGCACGGTGCTGACTGCAGTCCGAAAATTTGCTTTTCTAGCTGTAATGGAAAATCTGTGCTTAGCCTGGTCCATAACCTGTGCTCATTCTGTTCATCCAGACCATGGATTTCTGTCATCTATATCTCCTTTTATATGTACGATCGTTAGCTTCATTTATATATATGGATGTCCATAATTGATTTTGTCTTGGATTTAATATCAATTTTCGAAGTCGATCGACACAGTAATTTTCATCATGCTGGTACCTTTCCTTACCATTATCTCCAAAACGAAATAAAGATGCAAGTTTTCCTTTGAGATGCATATGGTTTGTCTTCTCCTTCAAAAAATGAGACCAATATCACATCTTTCCGTCCTTCCGTTCTCTTGTAATTTATCTAAGTCTACGTTCTTCGATGCACACTCTACCTTTGTTTATTCGCCATTGATCTTGCTTGTCACAAGCGAGCGTTCCCGGCTTCTAATCGGTCAAGGCACACTTCCCCTCTTTTTCATTCATAACAAGGCATAGTTTATCACGCTACAGATACTTGAAAGTCTGTTATAGGTTTCCTGTGTCTGGTTGTTCTCCCCATTACAGTGAGGACAGCACAGGATAGCTGATAGCTTTCATGTGCTCCTAATGTATCTCAATGTGCAAAGGCGGAGGCAGCACTAGAAATCCATGCCAGATCTATGACGCCATTAGTATAATTGAATTATTTACTAGTCTTGTTGGGCGTCTGTCATTCAAGATGGTTACATTCTTATATGTAAAGCCTGGCACAAAGCCATGCGCTGTCTATTGTCTATATGTTCCTCTACTCCTTAGACCTAGTTTTGAAGTTACCAGCAATTAAACACTTTTTGTTAGGTTCTATGGACAGTTCCGCCAGGAAATTCGAATTACTGTGCTCGGAAAGGTGATCTACATGGGCATATAAATTGTAGATTAAAAGTTAGTTGCTTATCCTTTACAGGACGTGGCAATCAACCCCAACTTTTATTGGCTGTTTGTAATTTTTCTAGGCAATTTTTTCATTCAGTAGTTTGCCATTGCTTTCTGAACGGTACGGCGCTTATACCATTGTTAAAAATCCACACAAAGCGATCTGCTACCAAACCGCCTGCAGCAGGTTTCGAACCTGGTATATCTGGATTATGAAACTGCGTTCATTTCCATTAGGCCACAGACGCCGACAAATTGTAGATTACCGCACCGCAAATACATACTTTCTGAGGGCAGGAAAGTCAGCACACCCCAAACTGAGTAAACCAGGTAGCAGTTTACCATCTCTTCTTGACTGTGCAAATGACAGGGAGATGGCGGTAGACCTACCTGGACGAGGGGCATATCCAGAGAGTATCAGAAAATCGCTACAGGTTATACTGATTGAACTGACCGTGCCATTTGAATCCAGATTGGACAAGCAACATGCGTTCAAAGTGGCCAAGTATAATGATCTGGCCGCGGATCTGAGACACGATGGGTTCACTGTAAGGGTCATGGCTGTTGAGGTGGGCGCAAGAGGGCTCGTGGCTGCATCAGTGTATGATTTATTGAAACTGTTGGGGCTAAGGGGACAGTCGAGAACAAGGGCACTGTAAGAGGCTTAGTGAAACTGCCGAAAAGGCATCATGCTGGCTGTGGAACAACCGCAATGGGCTATGGAACTCAGGACAGTAAACTCTGCGGTACAGAAAACATCAGGAATTTTTCTAAGTCCACAATACGTTGAGTTTTTCGGTGTACTGGTGAAATGGCTGTGACTGACGGGCAACACGCGGCGTATATTATAAGAGGTGTTGGGCACAGAATTTCAATTGCTAGCGCGCAGTGGCTAGCCTCATCGGCTTCGCACAGGTGTGTCAGTGTCTGTCCCTAGTCGTGGTGTGCGGCGGAACGAACGGAATAATTTGTCTTCTCTTTGTTACTTTCACAATTGCCTCCACGGCTGGCGGAGTTGTGGATTTTAAAGTTGCTACCAAAGTGAAATGGGTTCACTTTCGATACAAGACAACAGGAGGCTGAGACACTTGGGAGTCAAGACCCAAGTAAGCCCGCCCCCCCCCCCCCCCCCCCCTTAGAGTGTAAAGGAGAGTAATAGGGCCGAAACACTCGATCGATGGGAGGACTCGTCTGATGATCAGATTGCCTCCTGTTGTATCGCTCAGTATAGAGTTTCCTATCATTGCAATCCACTGCAATTTCGCATCCTCACTAGTGTGGAAACTTGTATCCATCCAATTATGAAGGAGCTCTTGTTTCACATATATAACTTGCCTTCGTCTGCCAGGCCTGCACGGATTGTGCAACATTTGTAGCCTGGGAAATTGATAACACTATTCACTTTTAAATTTGTCTCCTGGATCATGAGGATACTGAAATCGTAGATGATTTTATAATTGCTGCCCGTTGATTGGCACCATGATAGCTCCAGTACCCTATACGCACAAATTTTATTGAGGGTCTGTCCATTGTCTTTCATAGTTTTATCTTTATAGCCTTTCTTTTTCTCTTTCTTCTCTTTTCTACCCCTACTTCTCCTTCTACATCCATATTTCTTCTATTTATCTGCCAATAATATCGATGACAGCACAATCCACGATGATTCTGGTTTGTTAAATAATTCATGATATACTTGAAGTAGATTGGGGAAATAATAGGTCATCCTGGTAGAGCCACCATACCAGGGAAGAGGCAGGGAATGCCCCTTAGGAAGACCATGCTGGTGCCACCCGACTTTCTCCTCCCCCATATGCTTTTTGAGCTCTGGCAGTGAAGTTGTGGTTGCTTTATCTTCTGCTTTAGGTTCTCTTTGGCCTTTGTTCTGTGAGTTCCGGTTGAAGGCATGTCATGTAAATATTGGTTGTTTCTAACAGTATCCATATTCATTTTCTTTAATGGTAAGTGTACTTGTTATCTGATTTTGTTTCATCAATCTGGCTATTTGCTACAAAGGATGTGATGATGGCATGTGTAGGTGAATGATGATGGCATGTGTAGGTGAATGATGATGGCATGTGTAGGTGAATGATGATGGCATGTGTAGGTGAATGATGATGGCATGTGTAGGTGAATGATGATGGCATGTGTAGGTGAATGATGATGGCATGTGTAGGTGAATGATGATGGCATGTGTAGGTCAGTATGTGAAGTTTTTACCTGACAGTTTTTATAAGAAGTCATTGTCACAGCCAGAGAGCCATTGTTGTTGTTTAAGTTGGGCTGTTAAGTTTGTCACTCTTTAGCAGCCAATGCTAAGTTGAAACATCCTTATCTCAATTGTACATCTAGAGTTTTACTCTGGCTTTTCTGCTATTCTGAAGCTTGTTGAATTGGAGTCATGAGCTCCAGTTTCGTTCCCGGGTATTCCAAACTGGCTTGGCATGCATTGTTGGGGCATTCACTGCCATCCATGGAGGCTCTTTAAGTATACAGGGCTAAAATGCTGTGCTCTGATTCTGGGCTCTCCCAATGAATTGTCATGTCCAGCACAGAGCCACTTCCCAGTTCCCCTTACCTGTCATCTATTCATTTTGAGATCCTCTTACACACAGCCATCCAGATAAAAGCTGGAGTTAAGTCTGGGGCTCAAGTTATTCCCCCAAGAGGGATGGGCGGTGCTGGATTATAACCATGTTTCACCACCACAGAGTAATCATGATGTTGGGCCACTCTGATGTGGCTGCTTGATCCCTGAAGCATTGGCTTAGCAACTCGAAGGTTGCTTGTTTCCAGGATGCATCACATGAAGGTGCTTCAGAACTAATACTGGAATTCATGTGAGATCAGCTTAAATTCTTTTGCATCCCCAGCCAGAGAGTAGTGGCCAAAGTGTTTGCCTTTAAAAGTCTTGACTTACTAATAAAAAGATGAATATATGATCACATTCAAATATATGATCACATTCAAATATATGATCACATTCAAATATATGATCAAGAGGTGTTTGTAAAAACTGGTATTGACATTAACTTGGAAGATGTATTGACATTAACTTGGAAGATGTATTGACATTAACTTGGAAGATGTATTGACATTAACTTGGAAGATGTATTGACATTAACTTGGAAGATGTATTGACATTAACTTGGAAGATGTATTGACATTAACTTGGAAGATGTATTGACATTAACTTGGAAGATGTATTGACATTAACTTGGAAGATGTATTGACATTAACTTGGAAGATGTATTGACATTAACTTGGAAGATGTATTGACATTAACTTGGAAGATGTATTGACATTAACTTGGAAGATGTATTGACATTAACTTGGAAGATGTATTGACATTCTTCTTGCAGATTTGACAAAGTTCCATTAGTAACACCCAATGGTGATGTGCTTATAGAGGAACTAAGCTTTGAGGTGAGTGCCTTATGTACAATGCATCTATCTTTAAAAAGTCACTGAAATTTTTTTATTTTATTTTAGGGCAAATTGTTTTGATAATACAGGAAGTTGCAGATGAAAAAAAAAGAATGATTTTAAATCTAACAGAAGTCTTTTTATCTAACAAGACACCATTTGTATACAAACAATACACCATGTATACTTCCATCTAACAAGACACCCTACTTCATTTATATACAAACAATAAGCCATGTATACTTCCATCTAGCAAGGATATCCTACTTCATTTATATAAAAACCATTAACTCTCTTTAGACCTGATATTTTTTATCATTTTCTCATACTCTGACATATCTGACTTCTAATGTTCCTTGATGCATTATAATTTGAAGTCTACCCAAGAGTGTTATACATCAAATTGTTTTTAATTGAACAGACTACCATATTTAGAAGTAAAATTAATATTTTTAAAATTTATATTGATGTGAGTTTTAAAAAATTGAAGGAAAGTCAACAGGAAAAATACACAAAAATTATAAACATGATATTTCACAAAGAAGAAAAAAATAAAGTATTATCAGAACAATTAACAACAGTCATATTTTATTGTAGTCTGACCATTTCTGCATTATATGTTACATTTCCAAAACAATTCAACATTAAATAATAAAATTATGCAAATTTTTGAAATGTTACATAACTATGCTTTTATTTTATTTTTTTTTAATTTTTAAATCTTCCACTGAATACATTACAGTTATTTTAGGTAGCTGCAACATCTTAGCTAAAATAATGAAATATGACTTCAGTAGACATATTTCTAGTGTAACACTTTATGATCACTAACACATAAGTAAAATCAGTTATGAGGGTGACATAATAAAGACTCAACACATCTTTATATATTTCCTACTAAGGCTTGTGGTATTCTGACAGACAATTCCTACCTGCATGAAAACATTTAAAAAAAATATCACAAACTTTACATTTAACTTTTTATTTTTCTTTCAATCTTTACAATCTGATATCAAAGCTTACAACTTCTTTTTGTCTCTGTACACTTGGGGTCCATGGTGTGCCGAGAAAAAACTGGTGGCTTTGAAGCGAGTAGTGCATCATACAAACTTATGTTCCCCAATTCCGGATTAGTTCTTCTGTAAAATCTAGCTGACCATATCTAGCTGGTCTTCCACATCTGGGTGTTTTTTCTGCTAGTCTTGTAATAAAATGTAAGCATCTACCATAGCAATATCCAGAAAATGAAAAAAAGAGTTATCCAATATTGATTGGTCTTTCTCAAAACATTGTACTTGTTAATTGGCTGGTCACTCTTGTCCACTACTTTCATAACTAACTACAGTATAAGCTAAACCAAATGGTCCATTTGCAGTGATCCTACCTAAATAAACATCAAAGTATATCCACTAACAGCATCAGCAAAAACCCATAATTTCATCCCCCATTTTGTTGGCTTGTCTCTAATATACTGTCAAAAAGAAAACACCCTTTTCTTATATATATTTTCTTATATTCTTTCATAAAATTACAGTTTGAAGAAGTCAATGGGTCTCAAAAACTGCTTTGTATTTTCTCTGGTGCTTACCTCTGACAGTTGCAGACTGGAACCCTCTCAGGCGAAAATAATATATCAGGCGAAAAACGATCCTCCAGGGAACAGTCGAAGGTAAACGGAGAAGAGGAAGGCAAAGAAAATCCTGGGCTGATAACATCAAAGAATGGGCAGGACACGGTTTCTCCACACTTGTACGCATTGCTGAGAATAGAGAGCAGTGGAGGACCCTGTCTGCTGATGCTTCCACCATGGCACCCCTACGACCCATGACGGGTTATGGGTTGAGATGATGATGAAGGACATTAAACTATCAGGAAATATCAAAGAATTGTATTTTGGACTTCTGAAGCATTTAGGTTGGAAGGTGGGCCTTCATCAAGTCCATCATAACCAAAACATCTGCAAGAAGAACAATTTAAAATTAATTTTTACAGATCAACAATAGAATTCAAAGTTACAGTTTAGTGTACACAGGAAAATTGACACCATTACATTTTCCGTACAAAGGAATACTGTCAATCATAAAGTCATATGATGTAAATAATAATTTTTAAAAGCAGAGACACAGGGCGAATGAGGTCAGAAAAATCAGCTGACTCAGAAGTTACGTCAGATCCACTTTATATTTATTTCCTGGTGCCATGAGTTCTTTGTTAACTGTTTGAAAGGTGAAATATTTGTTTCTTTTTTTCAAAAACAAACAGAAAGCAGCTATACTGACTACAATAGCCCACTAAAACGACTGTTTTACTACTTTTCAAAATCAGCTGTCATTTCGTTAACAAAGTAACATTACCTTTACATGTACGGCTGGTGATCTGAGTTGTTCTGAGCTGTATTTTCGCCATCCAACTCATCAGACGTTTCCAAGTCCTCTGAATAATCATCAAAACAGGAATCTACATCACTAGATGCATTGTAGTCATTTTCAGACTGCATTTTGTTTACGACCTGTTAAGTCGAGTTGATCGGAAAAAATCCAAAATGGCGGACGGACAAATTCGGTGTTTACGTTTTTTCTGCGTGTAATTTCAAAGTCAAAATAAGTGAAAGCTGTATATTGTTTAGCACAAATATAATTTTTAACATTTATTCTCAAGTCCGCGGCCAGATCATTATACTTGGCCACTTTGAACAAATGTTGCTCGACCAATCTGGATTCACATGGCACGGTCAGCTCAATCATCATAATATTAGGTACCACAAAGTGCCCGCTTCGAGCTGTTGAAAATGGACAAAAGTGGAGAAAACTGAGGGAAATTCGTCAAGTTTAAGTCCTCATTGTCCCTTTGCTATTAAGCGGTTTGTAATAAAATTTATATCACGATACTCTTTATCTACTTCTCTTTTGAAGTGTATTAATTCAAAAAAAATAAAAGCTATTGAAGTATTTTTTTTACTAATAAAAACAAACAGCAACGTTACGCGTAGTTTGCCCCGGTGCGCTTCGTACTCCGAACATTTTCGTCTCACCCCGCTTCATTCAAATAAGGGTCTCTCGACCGCCAAACCCCTAATTTGCACACTGTTTTCACAACTTTTAGGGGGAAAAGTGTATCTTTAGATTCATATATTGCAAACTGTAGAAAATAAAGTGTAAAACGTCGATATCTCGAAGTGAAGTTGACATTTCACCAATTTGACATTTTAAATGGTGTTAAAATTCTTTGCAATGTATGAGAAGATTTGGGAGCCATTTTCCTTTATTCGTGTGAAATTTTAAAGACTTCTGATATTTGGCGGTCGAGAGAATTGACTTTGAGTAAGTTCTGTATCGCTCAAGTTAAGCCTAGAATTTTAACGAAGGATGGAGAGCGAGGCTGTTCCATTGGCCGTGATAACTCCCAATGTCGATCAAGATCGGGACGCCACTTATATTGGCTCATGTTCAAACATCATCACATCTTCTGATTTGAGGTTGACTATACGTAAGTATATCACTTATTAACAATGTTTTGAACTTCAAATGTAAAATTTACAATAGTTTTAATATTATTTAGCAATTTAACACGATCGCACAGTTTTTGTGTAACAGCGTGGATTGAATTGTTATCACCACTTCAGACATTCGCACATCAATCTAATTTTTTTCAAGAGCTTGAAAAGCTAAGAAAGTTACCAATTTGAATAAAAAATGCATGTTTTGATTAATTGGTAATTAAATGAAGGTTTCTTTTGCAACATAATAGGGTGAATTATGATCTCAAAAGCGAATGATATCGCAAGGCCCAATGCCAATGGCCGACATATTGAGTCAAGGCTAGGAAACCGGAAAATACCATAACTAAAGTAGCTGACGGTGTACTGAAATGTCCGGACTAGCAGGCACTAGTTGATAGTCTTACCTCGAACATAAATATATATAAACAGCTTTCATGAAATGCACTTTAAATAGTTCAGACTCACGTATTCATGTTAATTAATGTACATCTTAATTTAAGCTGGCTGTGCACTTTTCAAGTTTTAAGGTTAGTCCTGATTTTCAATGCAATACATGTATGTATATATATATATATATATATATATATATATATATATATATATATATATATATATATATATATATATATATATATATATATATATATATATATATATAATATATAATATATATATATATATAATAGTACATGTAATGCTCTATACATGTAAAGAAAATTTCACTTCTATTTTACTGTTGCACTTGCAGATGACTCATACTACGATGGTATAAAAAACCATTTTTTAATGACTGGGAAGGGCCGCCGTCCAAAGGTGCCAGCTGTCACACTGACAAACAAGGTCCTTGCACAACTTTATTATCTGAAGGAGGATGGGAATGCAACATGGCTTGAGGTAGACTGCTTGTAGTTTTTTTTTTCTTTTTCATAAAGCTACAGACCACAAAGTAACACACTACAAACAGATAAAAAGTGAAATGGAGAAGAGGGAGGAGCAGATAAAATAAAAGTAGAGAATGCAAGAGTGACGACGAAGAACCCAATAAGTGTGAATAAGTTTATAAGATGATTAGGAAACATGAATGAATTCATTATTTTTTTTATGTCCACATGTTCAAACCTTTGAACCCATGTAGACTAATGTTCATACTCATCATCTATCCATCCATCAGGTGACTGCATGGTTCCTCAAGCTTTTTCCAGCGCAACCTGTCTTTTAAGGAAATTTCCAAGCATTGCAATGACATTTTTAAACGTCAGATGGCAGATTTTTTAGAAGGAATTCAGTGGACACATTGATGAAGCTGTTAAACAAATTCTTGATACCTGTCCGCTTACAAATCTCATTGGAGAGAGAATGTTTGGTGATTTTGACTTTAACATTCACAAGCGAAGAAATGCATCCACTCATCTCCATTCAACATTAAATATGTGGAAACACAACAAAACAGCTTTGTGGTTGAAGAAGCAGAGTTTTGCAAAAACCCGTAAATTGCTTTCTGTGGCAAGAAAACATAGACTGCAATGGAAGAAACGGAGTACTGTGTCAGAGAGGGCAGTCAAAGAAAAAATTAAACAGCGAATAACTGACAACAATAAGAGGAAAAAAGAGAAAGATATTAAAAATGCAGAGAAGTTAGAATTATATAACACAATCATAAGCCAAGGGGGTCTGTGCACCACAAAGGAGGATTTAGATAAAATTTGTAAAGGACGAAATGACCTTAGAAATCTGAAAGCTCAGTTAAGATACAGAAAATTAATATTCAATGATAAGGACATTAACCATTACAGTATGGTGAATAAAAATATTAGAAAGAAAATGAAACAGGCCAAAGAAAAATGGGTAGCTGATCAATGTGAGTCCATTAATACGGGGCTAATAAAAGGTAACAGCAAGGCAGTTTTTGACACATTAAGAAGACTATCAAAACCCCAACAGCCCAGGGTAACTGTCATAGAAGATAGCAATGGGGCTCTGCTCAATGAAAAAACAGCTGTAATGAGAAGGTGGACAGAATATTGTAAAGAATTATATAACTGTAAACTTGACACTGACTTAGGCATATTAAACAACATTAAGTGCGAAAACAGAGAACTCGGAAATGCAGCAATACTACGGGAAGAAGTGGAAGAGGCTATATGTTCGATGAAAGGAGGGAAGTCACTGGGTGTGGATAATATACCAGCAGAGCTCTTGAAATATGGAGGACCAGATATAGTAAAAATCATGACAACAATTTGCCAGAAGATATGGAGTACAAAAAAATGGCCAAAAGAATGGACGCAGTCATTAGTAATACCGCTTCCAAAGAAAGGAAATCTAAAAATGTGCAAGAACTACAGAACCATTAGCCTTATTAGTCATCCAAGTAAGGTGATGTTAAGGATACTTTTGAACAGAATAAAACAGAAATCAGAAGAAATCTTGTCAGAGGAACAGGCTGGCTTTAGACCAAAAAGAAGTACCTCAGAACAAATCTTCAATATTAGATTACTGATCGAAAAAACATCTCCAGCATCAACATGATTTATACCATAACTTCATCGATTTCACAAAAGCCTTCGATCGAGTCTGGCATGAAGGTTTATGGCAAATAATGAGAAAATTCAATTTTGATACCAACATCATAGATATCATTGAAGCACTATACAAGGACGCAAGCAGTGCTGTTTTTGCAAGCAATGACATTGGAGAATTTTTCAAAACAACTGTAGGAGTTCGCCAGGGATGTATCCTGTCACCAGTGCTCTTTAACATTTATCTAGAACATATTATGCAGGATGCTCTCTACGATTATAAATCAACCATATCGATTGGAGGCCGACCTCTGTGTAATCTACGTTTTGCTGATGATATTGATCTGATAGCTGGAACAGAATCAGAACTTCAAGACCTTACCTCTAGACTGGAGAAAGTAACAAGAACATATGGGATGGAAATTAATATAGAAAAAAGCAAGATATTGGTGAATAGCCATAAGAAACATGTTCCGACCAACATTACGTTAAATGGGCAAACGTTAGAAGAAGTTAACACCTTTAAATATCTCGGGTCCACTATATGTAGTGATGGAAGATCAAATAAAGAAATCAAGACAAGACTTGAGATGGCCTCAGCTGCCATGACAAGGTTGAATGTGATCTGGAAAAAATAACATCAGTTTTCCTGTGAAGATCAAATTATACAAATCACTTGTATTATCTATTCTCTTGTATGGGTGTGAGGGCTGGACACTCACTGCAGATACGGAGCGAAGGATTCAGGCTTTCGAGCATAAATGTTACAGAAGAATTTTGCGCATTTGCTATAAAGAGCACAAAACAAATGTCTATGTTAGAGAGAAGATAAACACCTATGCAGGCCATCAAGAACCACTTTTGTCAATAGTGAAACGTCGAAAGCTTGCCTGGTTTGGGCATGTAACTCGTCATGACTCCCTTTCGAAAACGATCCTCCAGGGAACAGTCGAAGGTAAACGGAGAAGAGGAAGGCAAAGAAAATCCTGGGCTGATAACATCAAAGAATGGGCAGGACACGGTTTCTCCACACTTGTACGCATTGCTGAGAATAGAGAGCAGTGGAGGACCCTGTCTGCTGATGCTTCCACCATGGCACCCCTACGACCCATGACGGGTTATGGGTTGAGATGATGATGAAGGACATTAAACTATCAGGAAATATCAAAGAATTGTATTTTGGACTTCTGAAGCATTTAGGTTTTGAGGCTTCATTGCCCTCTTGCAGGGAAAGAGTGTGCCATGATCATTCTCCTCCAGTTTAAAAATGTCTTTTTAAATACTAATAACCAGTTGTTTTAAAAAAATATAGCGTTTAGATGTTGTTAATTATTGTTTAGATGTTGTAAATTATTGCCTACACATTTTTTGTAATGAACCATGGACAGTATCTTCAAAAAAAAAATTTTTTCTTCATTTTCACATTTTTTTTCTTCCACTGCGACAAATTGGCCTCTGGACACATTAAAAAAAATTATACAAGAACAAATAGATGTTTAAATCCTCTGAAAAAAATTGAGATATATTTGTGTAATATGCAGATTAAAAAAAAAAAAAAATTTAGTTGCTTATCCTTTACAGGACGTGGCAATCAACCCCAGCTTTTATTGGCTGTTTGTGATTTTTCTAGGCAATTTTTACGTTCAGTAGTTTGCCATTGCTTTCTGAACGGTACGGCGCTTATACCATTGTTAAAAATCCACACAAAGCGATCTGCCACCAAACCGCCTGCAGCAGGTTTCGAACCTGGTATATCTGGATTATGAAACTGCGTTCATATCCATTAGGCCACAGACGCCGACTTGCAGATTAATATGTACAAAATTAAAGCTTGTAAATTTTATACTTTTTGTTTGAAATATGATGTGAATATTGACTTTCATTCAAAAAACTATATTTTTAGGTAATGTGTTTTGCAGATTTGCAATTTTTGGTCTCAAATATATTGATAATTATTCATGATGTAGCCCTATAGTTTTCTTTGTGTGATCAGTATATTCCAGACTATATGCTGTTTATCAGAGAAAGCTGTAAGATTATATTTAAGAAGATGGCAGTGTTCTGAAGTTGGTGAGTTTTTTTGTTTTTTTTTTTCGTACGCCCGCTAATACTCTAGGCGAAATCTCAGGTTATTATTAATATTTTAACCTGACATTGATTTTACGTGAGTATCCCTTTGTTTCTTGTACATAGACAGGTGTCCCTCGCCATTCAGGCAAATACTCTCCGATTTCGGAGGTGCCCATTAGAGCTGGGTCGGCTCAGGAGCCGCCAGTCCCTGGTCGACGACACTCCTTCAAATGTGCTCGCCAGGTCTCGAGTTAATCCAGTCCAAATCCCGGTCAATGAAAAATCCTCAAATGCCGTCTTCTTCTTCTTCTTTGATCCATAACCGTCAAAGCAGTCAGCGGCCATCACGCCTGGTGGCGTCTTGTAGGGCAGCAACAAATTGATTCCACTTTGCTCGGTCGGCGGCCATCCTTCGTACAGTGCCCCAACTGTGGTTCATTCTTTGCATCTCAGCTTCCACAGTTCTCCGCCAAGTTGTTTTTGGTCGGCCTCTCTTTCGCTTTCCCTCGGGGGTCCATAGCATAGCTGTTCTTGCGATGGTATCAGGGTCCCTTCTGAGGACATGGCCAACCCAACTCCAGCGTCTGCCAGCTATGATGGTGTTCATCTGATGTCAGAATTGTTGTGTCATCCAGGAATGCTTTAAGCGGTGGCATGTGATACCTGCCATTGAGCTTTGGACCTGTTGCAAATCCATCCTACAGCCGCTTTGAGGATTACGTGCATAGCCAACACGAATAGTATCGGAGAGATGGTACATCCCATTGCAATTCCAACATGTAGATCAATCCACTTCGTTGTCTACTCTCTAGTTGAAAATCTGACAAGAGAACCCTGTGAAATACAGCTTCAGCATTGCTGCAATTTCTTGTGGAACATGGTACATTTCTAGGGCCTGCCACAACATCTGATGTGGAATGGATCCATATGCATTAGGTAGATCCAACCAGATTACATGGAGATTTGTTCTGTCAAACCTTGCCTTTTGAATTGCTTCCCAGATCATTGTGGCATGCTCTAGACACCCTGGTGTACCTGAGATACCTCCTTTCTGGATGGTAGTGTCAGTGTATCCATGTCTCCAGAAGGTATGTGGTGAGCCTTTTAGCCATCATTGAGAAGAATATCTTCCCTTCCACATTATGTTGTGAAATCGGCCTGAACTGACTGATGTCTGTGGAATTTTATTACTTCGGGATGTATACTCCATTCGCCTTTCTCCATTCTTTGCTTACAAGCTGGTTTTTCCAAGCGTTTTTCAGCAAATGGAGCAGCCTTTTCAGAACTTTAGGACATCTCTTATACACAACATATGGGACACCAATTAGGACCTGGAGCTGACTTGCACCATGCTTTCTGGACAAGGCTTTCTATTTCTTGCATTGTTGGGGGCTTGGTGTTTGTCAAGTGTGTAGCTGTGTGTGCACATTGACAAATATAAATTGCATTACACATGGAGTGACAAACATTGCTCGTTATTCAGAGCTAATATTAACTCAATGAACTCGAATACGTAAGCACGATATCCGATGACTTTATATCACAAAACTTTAGCATAACAGCAATAACACAGGCAGACTGCCACTTTGGCCATGAATCATAAGAAAAGCACAATGTATCATGTGCATAATTGAAACATCATCCAATGGAAAGAATTTCACTATATCGCATATCTGCTTTCTACTGTCTACTTTCCTTGATTCAATTCGCCTTCTCTCTCCACGTATCTCTACTCACTCCAATCTCCCTCTCAAATCCTTTACCACACACGACCCTTTTCACACCTGACCAGTCTTCTCCACCACTTCATTCACAACAACTCAGTCATTTCCGTGAACTTAACGTCAGTGCTTAACATTTTAGCACCGAAAAATGATGGCTACAGTGTTCTGGGACCGCGGGGGAATGTTATTGATGGAATTCATGGCACCAGGGACCACAATAACGTCAGAAATTTATTGTGAAACGCTGAAGAAGCTTCGGAGGTCGATCCAAAACAAAAGGCGCGGAATGCTCACCATGGGCGTCGTTCTCCTGCATGACAACGTGCGGCCCCACACTGCGGCTCGCACAAAGGCTTTACTCGAGCAGTTCAACTGGGAGATTTTCAACCACCCCCTTACAGCCCAGACTTGGCGCCAAGCAATTACCATCTCTTCGGTAAAATAAAGGTCTGGCTGGCTACCCAGCGATCTGAAGCCAACGAGGAGCTCATGGATGGAGTCATCAACTGGCTGGGTACCTTGGCGGCACTGTTCCTTGACCAGGAATTGCAAAAGGTGGTGCCATGGTACCACAAGTGCCTGAATGTGGGTGGCGACTATGTGTAAAAGTAATGCAGTTATGTATGTAGGTCTTGTATGTAATAAGATTTTTTTTCTCTATTTTTGATTATTTTTACCAGCCAATCGGAGGTTGATCTTGGAATAGCCCTCGTATTTGTGTGCTGTTGATGTGTTGGGGTATTAATGTGCTGTTGATGTGTTGGGGTATTAATGTGCTGTTGATGTGTGGGGGTATTAATGTGCTGTTGATGTGTTGGGGTATAAATGAGCTGTTGTTGTGTTGGGGAATTAATGTACTGTTGAAGTAAAAAAAAAAAATGTACTGTTGATGTGTTGGGGTTTTTGTGTACATTGTCATTTGTTATTATTTTCCACATATTCTGTGTAGGTGACATCGGGCAAGAATGTACTGGTGTGTGGCCCTAATGGATGTGGGAAAAGTTCACTATTTCGAATTTTGGGCGAGGTAAGTTGAAATAGGATAGGCTAGGAAATACACTTTCTTGTTGACAATAAACTATGCTGGAGATATTTTCCATCATTGACAATATATTATGCTGGAGATATTTTCTGTCATTGACAGTTGCAATTATGCTGGAGATATTTTCTGTCATTGACAATAGATTATCTCTCATAACCCTCCACTCCCAAAGGAGCATAGGCCTTCAACAAACACATGCCAAGTCCTCCTGTCACATGCCATCATCTCAAGTTCCTTCCACATTCTCCTTATCATTTTCATCTCTGTTTCCAGCTCTCTTCTCCATGTGCTTCTTGGTCTACCTCTGCCTCTCTTGCCCTGGGGGTTCCAGAACAAGGACTGCCTTGTAATGCTATCAACAGGTTTCCTCAGTGTGTGTCCTATCCATCGCCATCGTCTTCTTCTCATCTCTTGTTCCACTGGCACTTGTCTAGTTCTTGTCATCAGTTCCACGTTGGTAACCTTGTCATACCATTTTAATCCCTCTGTTCTACGCAAGCACCCATTTATGAAAGTCTGTAGCTTTTTGGTTGTTGTCTTTGTTGTTCTCCATGTCTCAGAGCCATACAATAGGACTGACTTCACATTTGAGTTGAAGATTCTTATTTTCATGTTGGATCCGATTTCTCTTGATCTCCATATATTTCCCAATGCAATGAAAGCTCCTCTTGCTTTTTGTATTCTTATTTTGATATCACTGTCTGTCCCTCCAACTTTGTCTATATTGCTGCCAAGATATGTGTACGATTCTACATCTTGTATTGGTGCTTCTTCAAGTTCAACCCTGTTTTCATTACCTGCATTAATTCTCATTATTTATGAAAGTCTGTAGCTTTTTGGTTGTTGTCTTTGTTGTTCTCCATGTCTCAGAGCCATACAATAGGACTGACTTCACATTTGAGTTGAAGATTCTTATTTTCATGTTGGATCCGATTTCTCTTGATCTCCATATATTTCCCAATGCAATGAAAGCTCCTCTTGCTTTTTGTATTCTTATTTTGATATCACTGTCTGTCCCTCCAACTTTGTCTATATTGCTGCCAAGATATGTGTACGATTCTACATCTTGTATTGGTGCTTCTTCAAGTTCAACCCTGTTTTCATTACCTGCATTAATTCTCATTATCTTTGTCTTTTCCCTGTGTATTTTCAAACCCAATTGCTGTGACCGGGGGGTTTTGTGTGGCTGGTCTATTGAAAAGGTCCTCAAAATATTCTGTCCACCTCTTCATTTGCTCTTGTATATTGCTGAGCAGTTTTCCATTCTTGTCTTTTATGAGGCAACTTGTTTGCTTGTATTTCCCTGTCAGCTTCTTTGTGCTGTTATACAGTTCTCTCATATTTCCTTTGGCTGCAGCATCTTCTGCCTCTCTTGCCAACTCCTCAATATACTTCCTCTTGTCTCTTTTGATACTTCTTTTTACTTCTTTGTTTGCTTCTGTGTACACTTCTTGAGCCTTGGCTTTGGAACTTCTGGTTTTGCTTGTGTTCAAATCTGCTTTCTTGTTTTTTCTGTCTTTTATCTTATTGATGGTTTCTGTTGTTATCCATGCTTTTTGTTGTCGTTCCCTTTTCCCCAGTATTTCTTCATATGTCTCATTCCATACCGTTTTGATTTGCTGCCAATAGTATAGCCAGTTGATTTGAAGCACAGAAGTTTGAGAATAGTTCCCCATTTTCATTCATTATTCCTAGCCCCTGTTTTCCCATGACTTCTTCAAAGCCGGTGTTGACTGTACCTATCTTTGCATTCATGTCACCCATCAAAATTGTGATGTCTCTTCTTTTTACTTTTTCCATAATTTCCTGTAGTCTAGTATAAAATGCTTTTTTCACAGACTCTTCTTTGTCATTAGTTGGTGCATAACATTGGATGACATTTACATTTATTTTCTTTTTAGCTGTTTTAAAAGTAGTTGTTATTATTCTGGGTCCAACGGCTTCCCATTCAATGAGTGCTTTCTGTGCTTCTTTAGATAACATAAGAGCTACCCCTTCACTGTGGTGTGAACTTTCATCTTCATGTCCTGAGGACAGCACCAATTCACCTGTGATGAGTTTCTTCCTGTCTACCCCCTTCCACTTTGTTTCACACAGTCCCAGAACCTCGATTTTATATTCTCTCATCTCTGCTGCTACTTGTGCCACTTTCCCTTGTTCGTTTAATGTCCGAACATTCCAGGTGCCAAATCTGGAAGTTCTCCTAGAAGAAAGAAGGTTAGTCAGTAACACAGACTCCTTTCGGCTTTCTCTGTGTTGCATCATACGCCTCCCTGCGAGAGGACCTTCCCCTGTCTTGGATGGCTGTGTTTTATTTTCTTTAATTGACTTGTCCATGTTTGTTGAAGTTTTTTGTGGTTTAAATTTTTTACAGTATGGGGTAACCGGCCCCATGCCCAACCCTCCTTAGTCACTTTCTACGACATGCTTGGCAGGGAACAGTGTTACTATTCTTTGCTCCCCTTTCGGGCCCCGGTAACACACGGGTGACAATAGATTATGCTGGAGATATTTTCTGTCATTCACCCGTGTGTTACCGGGGCCCGAAAGGGGAGCAAAGAATAGTAACACTGTCCCCTACCAAGCATGTCGTAAAAAGCGACTAAGGAGGGTTGGGCATGGGGCCGGTTACACCATCCTGTTAAAAAAATTTAAACCACAAAAAACTTCAACAAATATGGACAAGTCAAATAAAGAAAATAAAACACAGCCATCCAAGACAGGGGAAGGTCCTCTCGCGGGGAGGCGTATGATGCAACACAGAGAAAGCCGAAAGGAGTCTGTGTTGCTGACTAACCTTCTTTCTTCTAGGAGAACTTCCAGATTTGGCACCTGGAATGTTCGGACATTAAACGAACAAGGGAAAGTGGCGCAAGTAGCAGCAGAAATGAGGGAATACAAAATCGAGGTTCTGGGAATGTGTGAAACAAAGTGGAAGGGGGTAGACAGGAAGAAACTCATCACAGGTGAATTGGTGCTGTCCTCAGGACATGAAGACGAAAGTTCACACCACAGTGAAGGGGTAGCTCTTATGTTATCTAAAGAAGCACAGAAAGCACTAATTGAATGGGAAGCTGTTGGACCCAGAATAATAACAGCTTCTTTCAAAACAGCTAAAAAGAAAATTCATGTAAATGTCATCCAATGTTATGCACCAACTAATGACAAAGAAGAGTCTGTGAAAGAAGCATTTTATACTAAACTACAAGAAATTATGGATAAAGTAAAAAGAAGAGACATCACAATTTTGATGGGTGACATGAATGCAAAGATAGGTACAGTCAACACTGGATTTGAAGAAGTCATGGGAAAACATGGGCTAGGAGTAATGAATGAAAATGGAGAGCTATTCGCAAACTTCTGTGCTTCATATCAACTGGCTATAGGAGGAAGCATGTTTCCACATAAGAGAATACACAAGGCAACATGGATATCACCAGACCATAGAACAGAAAATCAGATTGATCATATATGCATAAACAAGAAGTTTAGATCATCATTGCAGGATGTAAAGGTATATAGAGGAGCAGATGTGGCATCAGATCACCATCTTCTGATAGCCAAAGTAAAAATGAAACTCAAGAGATATGCAACTATGCAAAATTATAGACAACAGTTTAATGTAGGACAGCTAAGAAATCAAGAAACAAGAGACAAATTTGCGGTCACAGTATCCAACAAATTCCAAGTGCTCCAACAGCTGGAAGATGTAGAGAATACAGAAGACTATTGGCAGCAGGTCAAAACAGTATGGAAGGAGACATGTGAAGAAATACTGGGGAAAAGGGAAAGACAACAAAAAGCATGGATAACAACAGAAACCATCAATAAGATAAAAGACAGAAAAAACAAGAAAGCAGAGTTAAACACAAGCAAAACTAGAAGCTCCAAAGCCAAGGCTCAAGAAGTGTACACAGAAGCAAACAAAGAAGTAAAAAGAAGTATCAAAAGAGACAAGAGGAAGTATATTGAGGAGTTGGCAAGAGAGGCAGAAGATGCTGCAGCCAAATGAAATATGAGAGAACTGTATAGCAGTACAAAGAAGCTAACAGGGAAATACAAGCAAACAAGTTGCCTCATAAAAGACAAGAATGGGAAACTGCTCAGCAATATACAAGAGCAAATGAAGAGGTGGACAGAATATTTTGGGGACCTTCTCAATAGACCAGCTCCACAAAACCCGCCGGACATCCAGCCAGCAGAAGAAGAGCTACAAATTAACGGTGAAAGACCAACGAAGGAAGAAATAAAGAAAGCCATAAAGCTTCTAAGAGAGGGAAAAGCGTCTGGACCTGATGGCATTCCAGCAGAGGCCATCAAAGCAGATATCGACACGGCTACAGAGATATTATATAAATTACTTGGTAAAGTCTGGGAAAAGGAAGAAATACCAGCAGAATGGAAGGAAGGATATCTGGTTAAGTTGCCTAAGAAGGGAAATTTACAAGAGTGCACAAATTATAGAGGAATAATGTTACTATCAGTGCCAGGAAAAGTATTAAACAGGATTATCCTTGAGAGATTAAAAGAGTCCATAGACAAGAAACTGAGAGATGAACAAGCAGGTTTTCGACAAAACAGATCATGTACAGACCAGATAGCCACTTTGAGAATAATAGTTGAACAAAGTCTGGAATGGAATTCACCACTATACATCGGATTTGTGGACTACGAAAAGGCATTTGACAGTGTAGACAGAGAATCACTTTGGAAATTGATGAGGCATTATGGAGTTCCCCCTGAAGATCATTAATTTAATAAAGAAAACATATGAAGACATGACATGCAGAGTTCTTCACGAAGGACAGCTAACAGAACCGTTTGGGATAAGAACAGGAGTGCGACAGGGATGCCTCTTGTCTCCATTTCTTTTCTTGCTGGCAATAGATTGGGTTATGAGATCATCGACAACACACAACAGAAATGGAATCCAGTGGACTCTGACTAAGCAGTTGGATGATCTGGATTTTGCTGATGACTTGGCTCTTCTGTCCCATAACCGTAATCAGATGCAGGACAAATTGAAAACACTCGAGGAGAGGTCACAGCAATTGGGTCTGAAAATACACAAGGAAAAGACAAAAATAATGAGAATAAATGCAGGTAATGATAACAGGGTTGAACTTGAAGAAACACCAATTCAAGATGTAGAATCATACACATATCTTGGCAGCAATATAGACAAAGTTGGAGGGACAGACAGCGATATCAAAATAAGAATACAAAAGGCAAGAGGAGCTTTCATTGCATTGGGAAATATATGGAGATCAAGAGAAATCGGATCCAACACGAAAATAAGAATCTTCAACTCAAATGTGAAGTCAGTCCTATAGTGGAGGGTTTTGAATAATGATTTTCTGTCATTGACAGTTATGCTGAATGATCATTTGTTTGACACTGTTGTTTCACATACAAGGTATTATGGGGGAGATATTTTGTAATTGACAGTAGAATGATCATTTGTTTGACACTGTTGTTTCACATACAAGGTATTATGGGGGAGATATTTTGTAATTGACAGTAGAATGATCATTTGTTTGACACTGTTGTTTCACATACAAGGTATTATGGGGGAGATATTTTTTAATTGACAGTAGAATGATCATTTGTTTCACATGAAAGATATTATTTTAAAGTTTTATTTTAGTATAGTCATTGCAGTGAGTCATGAACAGTTTACATGTACTCCACAGGGAGATGGTATAAGAGTATAACATGTGATTAGGGTGGTCTTTTAAAGCGTGATTGTATTTGTGTGAAGTCCACGTGATATGTACATTGGTTGTTGTGAGCTGTTCGTGTTTGAACAAGGGTATCTGTTTACTGGGTGAGTAAATGTCAGGAGATAAGTGATTTAGGGTGAGTAGTAGAAGGGCAGTTGGAATGAGGGGCATTGCCAAGTGAAGGAGAAAGTTAGATGGTGTGATTATGTTGTTGTAGCGACACCAGGTTAATTTAAGTGTATCGAGGATGTTGACTGATGAAGCAATGGGCTATTTTGTATTGTAAGCAGCATGCTGAGAAATATACAAGGAATATCGATTTGCCTAGTGTACCATTTGTCTTGTGTGCACCACAATATCCATTTGTTACTGTAAAGAGTTGTTGACATATTAAAATATGGAGATTGACTCGGCAATTGTGGTCTATCATTACTACCTGTGAGTGGTGTCCTGCTGTTATTGTGGTCTTAACGTCTAGATAACGAGTCTGACACAGCAAGGCATACAGTTGGTGTCGCGAGTTGTAAAAGTTATTACTAGTTAATGAATGAAAAAGAAACAAGCTTAGTGTACGGCAGGAACAGTAGAACAGAGGTATACAGGCCAATGCAGTACTATTTTTTCGGGGGTGTGTCAGGTTCAGCCAATCACGGAAGAGCAGCCTACACAAAACTGATCGAAAAAACTACTGTAGTTTATATGGAGAATAAAAAGCATATGAAACATAGGTTAGACTGAGGGCTCTTAAAGGAGAATGAAATGACTGACAAGGATGAAAATAGTCTCCTTTTACAGGGGAGAACTCCGACTATGTGCAGATAAAAGGAAAATTTGATGGATGGAGTAGTTTTGAAGATATTTGATAGAAAAGGTGTCAGTGCCTCGAGAAATCCTGTGGTTTTCCTAATCGAAATTCAATATAAATTCACCAACATGACCGATTAGGGAAAACAACATATGGATAGAAAGAAAAACTTACTGAGAATGGAAGACTATAACTCAAAAGGGTCTAAATAGAAAAGGTGTGATACACTAAGCCAAGGTTTGGAACACCTCTAACACAAAATCCCTCAGAGATGAAAATTTTGCAGGATTGAATCAGAGTTACTGACCTTGTCTTCTCAGATGCACGCTCGCAGCCTATAAAAGGAGACCCTGGATAATTCAAAATCACTTGCACAGAATAAAGACAGAAGGAAGGTGGCCAGAGAAAAAAGCTTGTTGAGGCTAGAACTTTACTATCTGTGACTAAGCGGCACTATTCTCCACCAAACCCAGTCTTTTCTAACTTTATATAGACTCTGAGAGGGTGTGGCAACGCCAATTTAAATGAGGTTATATTTTTGAGGTTGAAGTCGAACTGGGAATAGTATTAATTAAGTTTCCAAGTGAGGAGTTATTGGCTTATAGCCCACCAGAGTTGTTTATTCCTTGGTGATATTTGATTGTAACCCAGGTAGGTTCATATCCTCTTGAGAAGGTATGTTTGAGAGTAATAGTGGTAGAGACATATATCTAATACATCCACGACATGTAACTTATCCAACAGTCAAGGATTTTCAGTGAGCACCTTATCAGTTTATCAGAAGTTTATTAATGGTTGAACTTTTCAAACATCAAGTAAAACTGTGCAACAATAGTTCATATATTTACAGTGATTCGATGGGAGAGTCCATTGCATGTACAATAAAAAGTCCTCCTTTAACTTCTATCCAATGTGGAGTAAAAACTTCATCAGTGTTTTCGTTCTCCTCTATTTCCTTAGGAGCAATTATTTTGATAGTTGGCGCCTTAGTTTGAGGAGCCTCTACAGTGATTATTTCTTCAGTTAACAGCTTCATTGTTTCCTAGACTGGGCATGGTTATCTATTGAACCCGAGCTGAAATAAAACAATGTTCGTTCGAAACATACTTGTGAAAACCACAATTAAATCTGTTCCCACAGATTTTAATAAACTGGAGATTTCTTCTTGTTAACTGCAAATATCTTGTGGAGAAATAATGGAAGACGTGGCTGGTTGTAATTCACAACGATGGAGCCAGACTTGTGTGATAGACCGGGGGAAGCGCCAAATACTATCCCTGCACCGTTAAAATCACGTCCATGTGCAATGGCTCAATCCGTACAACTGATTTCTAAAATAATATTAGGTAGTGTGCAGTCTTGCTACCCTTTCATTGGATATCCGAATATTTTTATTTTATTTTTTTTATACGTACACCCGCTATTACTCTAGGCGAAATCTCAGGTTAGTATACCCAGAGACTGATTTTTTTACGTGAGTATCCCTTTTTTTATTGTACAGAGACAGGTGTCCCTCGCCATTCAGGCAGATACTCGGCGATTTCGGAGGTACCCATTAGAGCTGGGTCGGCTCAGGAGCCGCCAGTCCTTGGTCGATGACACTCCTTCAAATGTTTTTGCCAGGGCTGGAGTTAATCCGGTCGACGAAAAATCTTCAAATGTCCTCGCCTGGGTTTGATCCTGGGTCACCCGGTCGCCAGCACAGTTTGGTAACCACTACACCAGCGAGGCTTCCCGAATATTTTATTAATTAATTTATTGGTTATGGTTTTGCTATTCTATGAGGTGTTCATACAGGGAGTAAGGCTATTCCTATTTGCGTCACTGTTCGCTAGGCAACTCCCGCCAAAAGATAGTTGTGGGCCGCCCACTTGACTTAGTTTCAGTTTCACTTTTGTTTTATCTTATACTCAATGTAACTCGTGTTTTAGTTAATTACGAAATGTCGTAACTGCTCTGTTTGATTTTCTATAGTAGTTAATAGCTAATTTTCTTATTTGTATAATGACTGGTTATTTGCACGAATAAATGCTACGGCAGTCGGTCATCTGGCCACAAGGGTATGTAGAATTACTGTGTATATTTAATACATTACTTACAACTGTTTATTTCAGGATTTGGTTAGTCTAAATGTTACGAATACCTAGGATGCATAGTAACACCAGACTGCGGGGCAGGCAAAGACATCAACATCAGAATGAATAAGGCAAGAACAGCCTTTTTTAGCCTAAACAACATCTGGAAGTCCTCTCAATACAGCACTAGCACAAAATTAAGATTATATCAGAGCTGTGTGCTTTCTGTGCTTCTCTATGGTGCGGAATGCTGGAGAATTACAGAGAAGGAAATGTCCAAATTGTCCTCTTTTCACACAACATGCCTAAGAAAAATTCACCGAATCTTTTGGCCGAATACCATCACCAACCAAGATCTGCTTACTCGGAGCAAGCAAGAGGACATGCACACCATCATAGCTGACAGACGCTGGAGCTGGGTTGGCCATGTCCTCAGAAGAGACCCCAATGCCATCACAAGAACAGCTTTGCTTTGGACCCTGAAGGAAAACGAAAGAGAGGCCGACCAAAAACAACCTGGCGGAGGACTGTGGAGGTTGAGATGCAAAGAGTGAACCAGAGTTGGGGCACTGTACGAAGGATGGCCACCGACCGAGCAAAGTGGAATCAATTTGTTGTTGCCCTACAAGACGCCACTAGGCGTGATGGCCACTGACTGCTTTGACGGTCGGTGGCTAAGGATCAAAGAAGAAAGAAATGTTATGAAAGTATGTATCATACATTCTCTTTGGTTAAATTGGTATGCTTGTCGAAGGTTGGAACCTGATAATATAACTACACAGTGACTGAGTCTTTATCAGGACTAGCACAGTCCTTTTCAGGACTAAATACAGTCCTTATCAGCGCTTATGTACCCTGCCATAAAGTTACAGCACTTTTCAGAGCTGACTTTTCAGGCAGAGGGAGTAAGGGTGATTAAGACACCATACCATATATGTGTGTACATAATTGATGTAGGAACTGTAGTATATTCTGTATTATTTTATTTTATAAAATGTTCTGCGGCTAGACACCTGTCTTGTCTCGCTATCGCTTATCATGACTGATCCATGTATCATGCACATACCCGCAGACATCTGAAAACAATATCATCTCACATACATTAGACTTGTAGGCAGTAAAACAAAACCTAGCCACATGTCTAAACCTTGTCCTCAGGTTCATACTTGTCACCATAAGTCAGAGGTCAATGATTGAGAACCAGTTGAGCTAACGAGTAATAACAAGAAGTCTCAGTGGTGGTTTCGAGATCGATGCTTTACACCCCAGCAGTGTCTGGATTGGCATAAGCAAGACCCATCTGCCAAACTGCAATTCAAACCAAATCAAGAAATTGTTTCATGATGAAAATATTAGTATGAAAGCGTAGCAGAGACAGTAAAGTGAAACTAAGACAGTGAGGAATTCAGTTATTCAACTGTTTGGAAAAGTCTACAAGAACATTTTTTGAGTTAGTTAATTAATTTAATTTAACTTCATCATCACCATGCTTTTGTAAACTAATTCTTAATTGATTCCATCAACATACATTCATAAGTCAGCACAAGAAATATAGATGTAAATAAACAAATTTCATAATTGTACTAAACTGCTTTATTAATTCAATAATGTTAAAGTGCTAAGTGAGCTGGCTGCGACAATAGACCTGGCAAGGATAAGGCGAATAGCAAAGTCAGGCCGAGCACCGCAAATACATACTTTCTGAGGGCAGGAAAGTCAGCACACCCCAAACCGAGTAAATCAAGTAGCAGTTTACCATCTCTTCTTGACTGTGCAAATGACTGGGAGATGGTGGTAGACCTACCTGGATGAGGGGCATATCCAGAGAGTATCAGAAAATCTCGAATACGGCCGGATATAGTGCTGCATTCTTCATCATCGCAGCAGGTTATAATGATTGAACTGACCATGCCATTTGAATCCAGATTGGACGAGCAACATTGATTCAAAGCGGCGAAGTATAGTGATCTGGCCGCGGATCTAAGACACGATGAGTTCACTGCAAGGGTCATGGCTGTGAGGTGGGTGCTAGAGGGCTCGTGGTTGCGTCAGTGTATGATTTATTGAAACTGTTGGGGCTGAGAGGACAGTCGAGAACAAGGGTACTGAAGAATTAGTGAAACTGCGGAAAGGGCATCATGCTGTCTGTGAAACAACCGCAATGGGCTATGGAACTCGTTACAGTAAAATCTAGCCCCACCTGCGGTATAGGAAACACCCTGAAATTTTTCTTAAGTCCGCAATACAGTAAGTTTTTCATTGTATTGGTGAAAGGACGGCGGCGTTACAAGAAACAAGCAGTGCATTATATGGGGCGAAGGTAGATTTCAGAGGCAGGCTCACAAAGAATTCAAGCCTCTTCGGTGTCACGCAGGATGTCAGTGGTGTGCTGCGGAACGACTGCAATAATTTGTCTTCTCTTTGCTACTCTCTCAATAACCCCCTGCTGGCGGAATTGTGGATTTCAAAGCTGCATCCAAGGTGGAATGGGTTCATTTTCTACACAACAGGAGGCTCAGACACTTGGGAGTCATGACCCAGGTGGCCCCCCCCCCCCCTCCCCCTTAGAGTTTAATGGAGAATAATGGGACGAAACACTTAGGTTGCCTCCTGTTGTATCGCTCTGTATAGAGTTTCCTATCATGAACAAAGGTAGATGAGGAATTTAATTTTATAATGTTTAAAGTATGTGTGAATTTGTGTAACTTTGAGGACATTCTTCTTTCATCTCATAACATAATAAAGGACCAAAAAAGCAGGTCTGTTAAAATTTTTCCTTTTGTCTAATTTAGCTTACTGTACAAAATATTTAGAATTTATACATATATCAGCAGTATGAAGAAATAACAGCATATTCTTGCTCACATCTGCATCATGTAAGCATTATGTTCTCACATATATCCATATATGCCACACCTCGGAGATGAAAAACCTGTACTAAAAATCCAAAACCCTGTACAAAGACCTGCAAAACCTGTACAAAGACTTAAAAAAACATATCAAAAGAGTTAATAGGTGTAAAAATATTTTCAATTACAGTGGGCTGCATTATAAATGAGACACAGGGACTTTGCCTTTAAAAGCATGTCTTCACTTATTTTAAAACCCAAACAATAAATGTCTGAGTTTATTTTACACTGTAAAAATAATGTGATGGTGTCATCATTTAGTCTATTTCTGTGTTTAATTATCACTAACAGACTGGGAAATCCTGTGTTCAATAGGACCTTATAAAAGATCTCTGGTGAGACACAGTAATAACGGGAATGGGTTAGAAAACCTGTACAGATAGAAAACCTGTACAGAAATTATGTACAGGGTGTACACATCTGAAAACGCAAACACCTTGTACAGATTATGGGTAAACCATAGCATGTGGCATGTATGTATATCTGTGAAAGAGAGTGTCAGAGTGATATGTAATACAAATGTTATCTTAAAACACACGTTAATTTCATGTACATTTATTCACTAGTGATGGAGAATTGTGGAGATATTTTATATTGTTCTTGTTTTTTAATCTTAGCTGTGGCCATTGTTTGGGGGAACTTTAACCAAGCCAGAGAAAGGCAAATTATTCTATGTACCTCAGGTAAGAGTTAGGTTCTGTCTTTAGTTGTTTTCTTGTAATATGTTACCAGCAGTTTGTGGTATGGGTGTCAGTAACACTTGCTCCATAGAGAGCTAGGTCTGCTTGGCTGTGGTGTTTTGGTTTTGTCAGCAGCAATGAATGAAATTAAGTTTCATTGAGTTTACTCATGATGTTGTAAGTTATGCAGTTATCGTTGTTAAAATCAACGTATGTCTGCAATGTTTAGGAGAGGTCACATGACTGAGTGAATTTCAGAGGTTAAATGGGGTAGGATGAATATTGTGTCTGTTTTGAGAGAGAGAGAGATTGATTGATTTTACAGTTTTATTATTAACTGTGTTTTTGCTATGTGTGACATCATTGAAACTTAATTTATGTAGATCATGTCTCTCTGATAGTTTTCTTACAACCAGTGTTTCTCATTTTGCCGCCCCATGTCTTAAATAATTTCCTGCTCATCATCGGTACTCTCCAGTTCCCCATGGAGCACAGTTCTTCAACAAACTCATGCCAAGTCCTTCCTGTCCAGCACCATTTTTCCTTCCTGTCCAGCACCATTTATTCAAGGTCTTTGTGTCTTGTTTATCCTTTTTTAAAATCTGTTTTTGTCTTTTTAACAATGATATTTTGTATTTTGTGTAAAATTCTTCTTTTATGGATTGTTCTTTGTCTCGTTAGTGCATAACAATGTATGATATTTATCTTTATTTTCGTTTTGGCAGTTTTAAATGTTGCTGATTAGCCTGGGTCCCATTGTTTTCCATTCTGAGTGCTTTTGTGCTTTGTTTGATAACTGATGTGGATTTGTTGACCTGGTCATGCAGTGAGAGAGCTGACAAGAGTAGCTTCAAGAGTACATGTATTGGCGACATTAGATATGGATACGGGAGACATACTAAGGACAATTCATGATCGCCTGTTAAAAAAATGACATTGCAATTGATGAATCAACAAGGCTAAGATTGGCTGTCATTTGTCATCAAATGTTGGACTAGCAGGGATGTACATATGACAGGATGCATCCATCGTGTATACAACCAGCGGCTAACAGGAACATTTAGCATTCATACCCTTCAACATTTTCTGAAAAGGGGGGGGGAGGGGAGGGGGGGGGGGGGGGGCTTAGCATCTGTGGGTTTTCTCATAGTGCAGTGATGTCGTTTCTGACCAGTAATCAACATTATTTCATTTCTGCTACAGTGTTTCATTTCTGCTACAGTGTTTCATTTCTGCTACAGTGTTTCATTTCTGCTACAGTGTTTCATTTCTGCTACAGTGTTTCATTTCTGCTACAGTGTTTCATTTCTGCTACAGTGTTTCATTTCTGCTACAGTGTTTCATTTCTGCTACAGTGTTTCATTTCTGCTACAGTGTTTCATTTCTGCTACAGTGTTTCATTTCTGCTACAGTGTTTCATTTCTGCTACTGTGTTTTTTCATTTCTGCTACAGTGTTTCATTTCTGCTACAGTGTTTCATTTCTGCTACAGTGTTTCATTTCTGCTACAGTGTTTCATTTCTGCTACACAGTGTTTCATTTCTGCTACAGTGTTTCATTTCTGCTACAGTGTTTCATTACTGCTACAGTGTTTCATTTCTGCTACAGTGTTTCATTTCTGCTACAGTGTTTCATTTCTGCTACAGTGTTTCATTTCTGCTACAGTGTTTCATTTCTGCTACAGTGTTTCATTTTTGCTACAGTGTTTCATTTTTGCTACAGTGTTTCATTTCTGCTACAGTGTTTCATTTCTGCTACAGTGTTTCATTTCTGCTACAGTGTTTCATTTCTGCTACAGTGTTTCATTTCTGCTACAGTGTTTCACACAGTCCCCGCATGTCAAATTTTATTTGTAGTTTGACATTTCTGCTACAGTGTTTCATTTCTGCTACAGTGTTTCATTTCTGCTACAGTATTTCATTTCTGCTACAGTGTTTCACACAGTCCCCGCATGTCAAATTTTATTTATAGTTTGACATTTCTGCTACAGTATTTCACACAGTCCCCGCATGTCAAATTTTATTTATAGTTTGACATTTCTGCTACAGTGTTTCACACAGTCCCCGCATGTCAAATTTTATTTATAGTTTGACATTTCTGCTACAGTGTTTCACACAGTCCCCGCATGTCAAATTTTATTTATAGTTTGACATTTCTGCTACAGTGTTCCCTTGTTCATTTAATGTACAGACATCCCAGGTGCCAAATGTGGAGATTTTTCTAGAAGAAGAAAACTGACGAGTCAGCAGCTCCGACTCCTTTTATCTTTCTCAGAGGCGTCATATGCCTCCATACCAGAAGACCTTCTTATGTCTTGGATGGTTGAGTTTATTCTCTTTATTTGGCCTGTCCATATTGTTGTTGAGTTTCCATACCAGAGGACCTTCTAATGTCTTGGATGGCTCAGCTGAATTATTCTCTTTATTTAGCCTGTCCATATTGTTGTTGAGTTGAATTATTTTCATTATTTGGCCTGTCCATATTGTTGTTGAGTTTCCATACCAGAGGACCTTCTTATGTCTTGGATGGCTGAATTATTTTCTTTATTTGGTTTGACCATATTGTTGTTGAGTTTCTTTTGGCTCAAAGTTTCAACATGATGGGGTAGCCACCCACCATGCCCAACCCTCCTTACTTGCCTTTTACAACATATCTGGCAGATTACAGTGTTTTTATTCTTTTCTCCCTTATCAGGCCTGGGTAACACAAGGGCAAATTCCTTACAGGAAATGTGAAAATTGTCTACAATGTGTGATGTTTTTGTAATCATTTTTGCCATTGTTATCATCCAGAATTCTGAATAGCTAGCCATGATATGTGTCATATGTTGTGATATCTGTAGCATTTTCTTCTCCTATTTGTAACATTGTCACTGCTACATTGTTTATGTTATCGTATGTAGTGCTGCTAGTATCTATCCACTTTTTGCACATCTTCTTTGTCTGTGATTTTCCTGTGGGGCATAAGCTTTCAGTTACAGTAATGAGAAGCACTGAAGTCTTGTGCCATCTGTTCAAACTCCTTTTATGTCTACTTTATCTTAATTCCTCTTTTCCACAAGTTTTTGGGCCTCCTTGTGGTTCTTTGCTGTTTTTGATTTCAGAACAAGGACTGATGGGTAATACTGTCAGCTGGTCTCCTCACATGTGTTTCCTATACACAGCTGATATCTTGTCCTCACTTGTGTTTCCTGTACACAGCTAATTTCTTGTCCTCCTCACTTGTGTTTCCTATACACAGCTAATATCTTGTCCTTCTCACTTGTGTTTCCTTTACACAGCTAATACCTTGTCCTCACTTGTGTTTCCTATACACAGCTAATACCTGTCCTCCTCACTTGTGTTTCCTATACACAGCTAATACCTTGTCCTCACTTGTGTTTCCTATACACAGCTAATACCTTATCCTCCTCACATGTGTTTCCTGTATACAGCTAATACCTTGTCCTCCTCACTTGTGTTTCCTATACACAGCTAATATCTTGTCCTTCTCGCTTGTGTTTCCTATACACAGCTAATATCTTGTCCTCCTCACTTGTGTTTACTTTACACAGCTAATATCTTGTCCTTCTCACTTGTGTTTACTTTATACAGCTAATACCTTGTCCTCACTTGTGTTTCCTTTACACAGCTAATATCTTGTCCTTCTCACTTGTGTTTACTTTATACAGCTAATACCTTGTCCTCACTTGTGTTTCCTTTACACAGCTAATATCTTGTCCTTCTCACTTGTGTTTACTTTATACAGCTAATACCTTGTCCTCACTTGTGTTTCCTTTACACAGCTAATATCTTGTCCTTCTCACTTGTGTTTACTTTATACAGCTAATACCCTGTCCTCACTTGTGTTTCCTATACACAGCTAATATCTTGTCCTCCTCACTTGTGTTTACTTTACACAGCTAATATCTTGTCCTCCTCACTTGTGTTTCCTATACCCAGCAAATATCTTGTCCTCCTCACTTGTGTTTACTTTACACAGCTAATATCTTGTCCTCCTCACTTGTGTTTCCTTTATACAGCTAATATCTTGTCCTCACTTGTGTTTCCTATACACAGCTAATATCCTGTCCTCTTCTCACTTGTGTGTCCTATACACACCTAATATCTTGTCCTCTTCACTTGTGTTTCCTTTACACGGCAAATATCTTGCCCTCCTCACTTGTGTTTCCTTTACAATGCTAATATATTGTCCTCCTCTCTTGTGTTTCCTATACACAGCTAATATCTTGTCCACCTCACTTGTATTTCCTGTACACAGCTAATATATTGTCTTCCTCACTTGCGTTTCCTGTACAAGAGTCTGACTGATTTTGCTTGTCTGCAGCAAGAATCTTGACTGATTTTGCTTGTCAGCAGCAAGAGTCTGACTGATTTTGTTTGTTTGCACCAAGAGTCTGATTTTGTTTGGCTGCACCAAAAGTCTGACTGATTTTGTTTGTCTGCACCAAGAGTCTGACAGATTTTTTTTTTTTTGCGCCAAGAGTCTGATTTTGTTTGGCTGCAGCAAGAGTCTGACTGATTTTGTTTGTCCGCACCAAGAGTCTGACTGATTTTATTTGTCTGCACCAAGTCTTACTGATTTTATTTGTCTGCACCAAGAGTCTTACTGATTTTGTTTGGCTGCAGCAAGAGTCTGACTGATTTTGTTTGTCTGCACCAAGAGTCTGACTGATTTTATTTTTCTGCACCAAGAGTCTGACTGATTTTTTTTGTCTGCTCCAATCATCTGACTGATTTTGTATGGCTGCAGCAAGAGCCTGACTGATTTTGTTTGTCTGCAGCATTTTAAGTGATACAGATGTGAAGAGAAATATTTTTGGAAGCTCAAAGGAGTCTTTGGTCACACTTTCTATCTCTCTTCCTCAGCGACCATACATGGCAGTGGGTACGTTAAGAGACCAGGTCATCTACCCTGACAGCCATGCAGAACAGCTCAAGAAGGGAGTGAAAGATGATGAACTAGCTGATATACTGGGCAAGGTTAGGTAACCGTTGATATACTTGTCAAAGTTAGGTAACTGCTGATATAACTTGACAAAGTTAGGTAACTACTGATATACTTGACAAGGTTAGACAACTGCTGAAATACTTGACAAGGTTAGACAACTGCTGACATATTGGATAAGGCTAGACATCTGCTAATATACTGAGTAGTACTAGATATGCTGGATAAGTCTTGACAGCTGCTGACATACTGGATAAGTCGGGCAACTACAAACATACTGGATAAATCTTGACAACTGCTGACATACTGGATAAGTCATGGCAACTGCTGACATACTGGATAAGTCATGACAACTGCTGACATACTGGATACATCTTGACAACTGCTGACATACTGGATAAGTCTTGACAACTGCTGACATACTGAATAAGTCTTGACAACTGCTGACATACTAGATAAGGCTAGACAACAGCTGACATACTAGATAAAGCTAGACAACTACTATTGTACTGGAAACGTCTAGGCAGCTGCTGACATACTGGATAAGCCTAGACAACTGCTGACATACTGGATAAAGCTAGGCAACTGCTGACATACTGGATAAAGCTAGGAACCTGCTGACATACTGGATAAAGCTAGACAACTACTGACATACTGGATAAGGCTAGGCAACTGATAACATACTGGATGAGGCTAGACAACTGCCGACATACTGGATAAGTCTTGACAACTACTGACATACTGGATAAGTCTTGACAACTACTGACATACTGGATAAATCTTGACAACTGCTGATATTCTGGATAAGTTTTGACAACTGCTGACATAATGTATAAAGCTAGGCAACTGCTGGCATACTGGATAAGTAGACAACTGCTGACATACTGGCTAAAGCTAGGTAACTGCTGACATACTGAATAAAGCTTGGCAACTGCTGACACACTGGATAAAGCTTGGCAACTGCTGACACACTGGATAAAGTTTAGCAACTGCTGGCATACTGGATAAAGCTTTGCAACCACTGGCATAGTGGATGAGGCTGGGCAACTGCTGGCATACTGGATAAGGCTAAGCAACTGCTGACACACTGGATAAGGCTAGGCAACTGCTAATATACTGGATGAGGCTAGACAACTGCTAACATACTGGATGAGGCTAAGCAGCTGCCGACATACTGGATAAGGCTAAACAACTGCTGACATACTGGATGAGGCTAAGCAACTGCTGACATACTGGATATGACAAGGCAACTGCTGACATTATGGATGAGGCTAAGCAACTGCTGACATGCTGGATATGGCTAGGCAACTGCTAACATACTGGATGAGGCTAGGCAACTGCTAACATACTGGATGAGGCTAGGCAACTGCTAACATGCTGGATGTGGCTAGGGAACTGCTAACATACTGGATAAGGCTAGGCAACTGCTAACATACTGGATAAGGCAAGGCAACTGCAAACATACTGGATAAGGCTAGGCAACTGCTAACATACTGGATGAGGCTAAGCAACTGCTGAAATACTGGATATGGCTAGGCAACTGATAACATACTGGATGAGGCTAGGCAACTACTAACATACAGGATGAGGCTAGGCAACAGCTAACATACTGGACAAAGCTTAACAACTGCTGACATACTGGACAAAGCTTAACAACTGCTGACATACAGGACAAAGCTTAACAACTGCTGCCATACTGGACAATGCTTAACAACTGCTGACATTCTGGATAAAGCTTAACAACTGCTGACATTCTGGATAAAGCCTAACAACTGCTGACATTCTGGATAAAGCTTAACAACTGCTGACATTCTGGATAAAGCTTAACAACTGCTGACATTCTGGCTAAGGCTAGACAACTGCTGACATACTGGACAAAGCTTAACTGCTGATATTCTGGATAAACATTAACAACTGCTGACATACTGGCTAAGGCTAGACAACTGCTGACATACTGGACAAAGCTTAACTTACTGTACAAAGCTTAACAACTGCTGACATACTGGACAAAGCTTAACAACTGCAGACATACTGGACAAAGCTTAACAACTGCTGACATACTGGACAAACTTAACAACTGCTGACATACTGGATAAAGCTAGGCAACTGTTGACATAGTGGATAAAGCTTAACAACTGCTGACATTCTGGATAAAGCTTAACTGCTGACATACTGGACAAAGCTTAAAAACTGCTGACATACTGGACAAACTTAACAACTGCTGACATACTGGACAAAGCTTAACAACTGTTGACATACTGGATAAAGCATAACAACTGCTGACATTCTGGATAAAGCTTAACAACTGCTGACATTCTGGATGAAACTATGTGACTGCTGACATACTGCTTAAGACTAGGCGACTGCTAACATACTGGATAAGATTAGGCAACTGCTGACATACAAGACAAAGCTTATCAACTGCTAACATACAAGACAAAGCTTTGCAACTGCTAACATACAAGTCAAAGCTTAGCAACTGCTAACATACAAGACAGAGCTTAGCAACTGTTAACATACAAGACAAAGCTTAGCAACTGTTAACATACAAGACAAAGCTTAGCAACTGCTAGCATACAAGACAAAGCTTAGCAACTGCTAACATACAAGACAAAGCTTAGCAACTGCTAACATACAAGTCAAAGCTTAGCAACTGCTAACGTACAAGACAAAGCTTAGCAACTGCTAACATACAAAACAGAGCTTAGCAACTGCTAACATACTGAATAAGGCAAGTGCAGGGGTTGGCAAACTATGGCCCACGAGTTGAATGCGAGCCACGACTTCATTTTATCCATCTTACCAGTGATATTTCAACCTTTTCAGTCTGAGATCAATTTCTTATTTCTTAAAATAATTTAGTCAGATTTATTTTGCACAGAAGTGTTTTTACAATTTGTGTGTGTGACAAAACCTCAGAAATGAGGTATCTGAGGAAGGTGGTTGAAGTAACAAGAAGAGACATGGTCCGCAACCAGACGATACGTCAAGGCCTAAAATCCCACACCCTGCAGACCCAAGTAGAGCAGTCCCAACTAAGATGGTTTGGCCATGTCTGCAGAATGGGAGAAGATCAGCTACCACGACAAGCATGGGAAACAAAGAGCAAGGGATCCAGACCCCCAGGATGACCCAGAGTCCGCTGGGAGGACAACATTAGACAATCTTTGAAGGACCAAGGACTAGAATGGAACCAGGCCAAGAGGAAGATAGCCACCTCACGGTAAAAGGGGAACGACTAAGTAAGTAAGAATGTGACATTTTAAAAACTGTAGTAAGTTAAGGGTAATTAGGTCTTAAATAATGAAATCAATGTCTCTCACTACCCCCCCCCCCCCCCTTTCCAATATCCAAGATCTGACTGTACATAATGATATTTTACAATACATGTATTCTGATTAATAAAAATTAATGTGTGCAGACGTTTATTTCTGATCATTATATTATCCTTGAGTTTACCACATCCTCATGACCCCATGAGACCTTCAAATGTTGACATTCTGGCCTGTCTCCAAACAAGTTTGCCAACCTGTGAGCTAGGCAACTACTGGTATACTAGATAAGGTGAAGCAACTGCTGATATACATGATATGGCTAGGGGGGCTGCTGATTTAATGGATGAGGTTAGGCAACTGCTGATGCATTAGACAAAGTCAGACAACTGCAGATATACTGGGTAAAGTAATATTGCTGGGCAAGTTCAGGTAGCCTTCTTTAGCCTAAATAACATCTGGAAGTCCTCCCAATACAGCACAAGCACAAAATTAAGATTATACCAAAGTTGCGTGCTTTCTGTGCTTCTCTATGGTGCGGAATGCTGGAGAGTCACAGAGAAGGAAATGTCAAAATTGTCCTCTTTTCACACAACATGCCTAAGAAAAATTCACCGAATCTTTTGGTCGAATACCATCACCAACCAAGATCTGCTTACTCGTAGCAAGCAAGAGGACATGCATACCATCATAGCTGGCAGACGCTGGAGCTGGGTTGGTCATGTCCTCAGAAGAGACCCCGATGCCATCACAAGAACAGCTATGCTTTGGACCCCTGAAGGAAAGCGAAAGAGAGGCCGACCAAAAACAACTTGGCGGAGGACTGTGGAGGCTGAGATGCAAAGAATGAACCAGAGTTGGGGCACTGTACGAAGGATGGCCACTGACCGTGCAAAGTGGAATCAATTTGTTGTTGCCCTACAAGACGCCACTAGGCGTGATGGCCACTGACTGCTTTGACGGTCGGTGGTTAAGGATCGAAGAAGAAGAAGAAGTTCAGGTAACCGCTAATATACTGGACAAAATTGATAACTGCTGATATACTGAACTAGGTTAAGTAACTGCTGATATACTGTACTATGTTAAGTAACTGCTGATATACTGGACATGGTTAAGTATCTGCTGATATACTGGACACGGTTAAGTAATTTTTTTTTTAAAAATAAAGTTTTGCCTCGTTTTGGCAAGGCGCGTCCTGTTCAACCTAGTCGGTTATATTAGGGGGCATGTCCAAATATAAAAGACCCTTAGGTCTCAGATTATAGTTGATTGGTTAAGTAACTGCTGAAATACTTGACTAGGTTAAGTAACTGCTGAATACTGGACATGGTGAAGTAACTGCTGAAATACTCGACTCGGTTAAGTAACTGCTGATATACTGGACACGGTTAAGTAACTACTGATATACTGGACACAGTTAAGTAACTGTTGATATACTGGACACAGCTAAGTAACTGCTGATATACTGGACACGGTTAAGTAACTGCTGAAATACTGGACACGGTTAAGTAACTGCTGAAATACTGGACATGGTTAAGTAACTGCTGAAATACTGGACACAGTTAAGTAACTGCTGAAATACTGGACATGGTTAAGTGACTGCTGAAATACTGGACACGGTTAAGTGACTACTGAAATACTGGGCACGGTTAAGTAACTGCTGATATACTGTACTAGGTTAAGTAACTTCTGAAATACTGGACAAGGTTTAGTAACTGCTGAAATACTGGACACGGTTAAGTGACTACTGAAATACTGGGCACGGTTAAGTAACTGCTGATATACTGTACTAGGTTAAGTAACTTCTGAAATACTGGACAAGGTTTAGTAACTGCTGAAATACTGAACTAGGTTAAGTAACTGCTGATATACTGGACAAGATTAGATAACTGCTGATATACTGGACATGGTTAAGTAACTACTGATATACTGGACAAGGTTTAGTAACTGCTGAAATACTGGACTAGGTTAAGTAACTGCTGATATATTGGACACGGTTAAGTAACCACTGATATACTGTAACTGCTGATATACTGGATATGGTTAAGTAACTGCTAATATACTGGACTAAGTTAAGTAACTGCTGAAATACTGGACACGGGTCCTATATACCATAGTTGTGTGAGTGTCATGAGAATGACCTCGGCCAATAATGCGCTTTTTTGGGGGTGCAAAATTGGCTGAGCGTCCTTTCACGATGTACTGTCACAGCAAGGCGATGGCACCATTTGGTTGGTCCTAGGTTCGATTCCCAGTAAGCCTATCACTTATATTTTCTTTTCTGTTGTCTGGTGTCATCCTTTATGTCCAACGAGTACCTGTTAATTACCTTTTTTGTGCCTGTACACATGGCTGAATTGCCAATCTTGAATTTTGTATGCATGTGGCTGCAGAGTCGGTTGTGTCCTGTTCTGAGGCGCAGAATGACAATTTGTTCTGATCTGTTCATAGCTTGGTAGTCATCCTGTGTTGGTGTTGGTGGCTTTCTGATTGATTTGATCATCTTTTTCTTCTGATGGTACGTAACTGGTGCATCTGGTTGCTTGTCTGCAGCACCTTCTTTAGCCAGTCGATCCGCTCTCTCGTTTGCTGGTATTCCACAATGAGATGGTATCCACTGCATGGCGACCCTGCGCTGGTTGCACAGTTCAGAAAGTAGGGCTTGTATACCTGGCAATTTTCTGGGCTGAAGTGCTTGGAGTGCTGATCTTGCATGAAACCTTATCGAATGTACCTCATCTAAGATTGGACGAAAAGAAACTCTCACAACAAGAAGAAGAGAAAAGAAAATGTCAAAAAGAACACAGGAAAATAAGCAACTGAGGGCTGTCAAATCAGGGGCGTATTCCCATAGTCAGTTATGACTGAAGGGGCTATTATTATTAATATCGAAAGTAATGGTCAGGAATACTACTGTTTTATCTGTTTCCAGTTTTAGAGTTGTGTTAGCCTGGAGCAGTTCACTGCAGAAAATACTGTACTGTGTGAAGATACTCAAGTTACTATAACTGTGGCTCTTATAAAAATCTATATAGAACCCAACAGTGTTATGGAGTTTTATGGTTGAATGGAAAAAAAAAAACACAAAAAACAAACAAACAAACAAAACACACAAATAGTAATACGTTTTACAAGAAGAAAGGACAAGAAAAACCTACGTTGCGGCCACAAGGCCTTCGTCAGGGACAGACAAACAAGAGACAGGAGGGAAAGAAAATGAGAATTAAGTAGAGAACATGAAACTATAAAAATAAGAGAAAAAAATACTCCCTTATGTCCAGTCACATGCAGCAAGATGGCTGCCACTAAACCGGAAAGTGGAAGCGGAAGTCGATAGTACATTAAAAACAAAAAAATAAGAAATAATGAAAACAAGGACTGGAAAACAGAGTGAAAAAAAAATAAATAAATAAAAAAAATAAAACAAAATATATAAATAAATAATATAATAAATAAATTTAGCACACAAAAAAATTATAATTAATAAATAAATAATTTTTTTATTTTTAAATACATAGAGTGAGGAAAAAGTGATGGAAAAAAAAAATTGTTTTTTCATCGCAACAAGGTAGAAAGTCATAATACAGCTGGGACTAGATAGAAAAGGACGCCTCAGACAAAAGAATGTTGGGTATTCAAACCGTGTGGTTTAAGGCAACCCTTTTTTTTCCATTCAACCGTTTTACCCCCGTCATACGGCAGTTCTCCTCATATACTTATATGGAGTTTTACTGTAGCTTAATGTTCTACAGGTTCAGCTTGGTCACATCCTGGACAGAGAAAGTGGATGGGATACAGTCCAGGTGAGATATTTATTGGTTAAATACCCTAAGCTAACTTTTACGGCAAGAAGGTCACTTAGGGTTGGGCAGTTTGTTATTGTTTTTGTGACCTGAGGCCATACAGTTTGTTGTTTTTGTCACCTAAGGCCATACAGTTTGTTGTTTATTGTTTCTGTCACCTAAGGCCATACAGTTTGTTGTTATTATTTTTGTCACCTAAGGCCATACAGTTTGTTGTTATTGTTTTTGTCACCTAAGGCCATACAGTTTGTTGTTATACGTAGTTTTTGTCAGCTACGGCAATACAGTTTGTTGTTATTGTTTTTGCCACTTAGGGCAGTGCAATGTTTTTTTTGGCCATAAAGTTATTGCTTTTGTCACCTAATGAACTCAAATACGTAAGCACGATATCCGATGACTTTATACAGTTTGTTGTTATTGTTTTTGTCACCTGAGGCCATACAGTTTGTTGTTTTTGTCACCTAAGGCCATACAGTTTGTTGTTATTGCTTTTGTCACCTAAGGCCATTGTTGCGTACTTTTTGTGTACCTTAACTGTAGCAAAAGTGGACATGAGTCTGGCTGCAGTTATGTTTGTATGCACCAGTGTATGTATTAAGAAGATAATTGTATATTTAATTTATCGCGCACGATAGCGCACAATTTTGGAAAAGATATTTCTTGTGCGCTTGTTGCCAAACAAGGAGAATGACGTAGGAGCTGAACCAAGCTAGCTGGCTTCGATATCAGACCTGTGGTCTGTGGATCTTTTGAAAAAACCCGTGTGATGGGTAAAAATATTTCTTACTCGACCCAGCCTTCTGGATAGAAGTCATTGCCGGTGGTCGACTACGTAAGTGTTTCTTCAATGAAGTAAAGCAAAGCTTTAATTATAATTTTTTGACATTTCTGCAAGCTATGTTAGTATCTAGTCGAGACAGTCAACCAGGCTGTACCGAAATGGATTAACGATTGTAGAAATCGTTGAAAGCCAGCCGAGATATATTTCTATTTAAATGAATGGTATTTCCGAAGATATAACTACCGAGATAATTTATTATACAGCCGTCATTCGAGTAACGGCAGATGGGAAAGGTCAATCAGAGGACTAAACCAAAAATTTATTTATTTGCACAAGGATACCTGTAGGATAAATGTTCCGAGGTTCCAGATTATTTTAATGATGAAATTATATGAAAAGGATGAAAGCTTGATAATGAATTTTGAAATATGGGACATAATCATAAACGATAACCTTGCAAAGGTCAATGATGAGAGGGGTAACCCCAGGTTCACAACTGCTTGAACATCCTTGTACATTATAGCAGAACTATGCATGCTGTATCTATCATATTGTCAGGTAACCCCAGGTTCACAACTGCTTGAACATCCTTGTACATTATAGCAGAACTATGCATGCTGTATCTATCATATTGTCAATCGAACTGTCAAACGTCTATAACGAATGTCTTGTCCCGTCCATAGTCGTCGTTGAATAAACATTGTATGAATTTTGAATCCGGGAGTTGCAGTATACTTCAGTTGGCACAAGCCTTGATTTGACGTGTGATAAAGTGTAGACTCTCACCGCTGGTGTGTCAACGATTACCCCGGCACAGTGTTGGTCATATAGGTCACCTGGTCCATAAAGTAGTGAGGCCCTGAACAGGTGATGTTGACAATGAGTGAAAGTATAAATGTCAATTGCGCGATTGTGTGGAATGTTCTGAAGTTGACATGTTGGTTAGAATACAATCATACACTCGTATGCAAGTCAATGATGTCCTGAACTGCTATTGACGTTTTCATATATTTATTGTGACACATACTCTGACATTACGGTTGACAGTCACTGGAACAAGTTGACACACACATTGTTGTATACGTGAAGAAATACATAGCATCTGGATATAATGGAATGGTCGTAGGCAAGCACATAGTATTCTGATCTGTCTATAGTCTCATTCCTTAGCTGACTAATCGCGTCAGCCAATAAATATTACTTAATAATGGCTCCTTATCAGACCCTCTTCTGCCTAAGTCTTACAAGCCTTAAATCCAGCAAATGTTCATGATAACGATCTTAAACCACCAGTAGTGGGGTTTTATTTTCCTTATAGATAACAGATCTCTATCATCATCAGATAATAAGATTGTCCCTGTTCTCGATAGATGATTTTATTAAACTGGCAATGAGATCCAAGATGGCTTTACTTTTCAGTGAGCCTCGCTCACCCAAGGTGAGAATATGAAGCATAATTAAAGATGCTGTTCATACATAAATGTCCTGATTGGGCTCTGAATATTCTGCAATTAATAATGCTGGTCACATCAAATAACATAGGACTGCTAGGTAGCATATCATCTTCCTCTGTAGTCAATAATAATCTAGGCACGACGAAACGTCTGCCCATCTAGGCATTGCAGAAGGGTACATAAACTGGCTTCGTTACCTTGTTATGGAAATACACTGGCGAATAGCTCACACCATCTTTTGGCGTTAGGAACAAACACTGGGGAGGATTACCGACATAACAGTCATATAGAGAAACTATCTCCTTTCCCCAAATAAACCATGGAAAGATCCCATCTTCGGACTTCCCTGGTACAGACCAGCCATCGCAGAAAAAACCTAACGGAAGACCCTTTTCAAAACACACCCAGTCTGGGCATGCGTTAAAGATAACCTCTGAACTCTATATTCAAGTGGGACAACTATATATTACATTCATACAAAGCAAATACAGAGTATTCGCCCTTTGTCTAGAGTTCTAATCTCAGACTCAAAATATTATTACCAAATATTTCCAAACATAAGTATACAAACAAATAAATATCTTCCTATATATATACATCTCTATCTTCATTGTCCCCAGTAATCTGTTGGTAACAACGTGCCACTGTTCTTGTTACATTTTGACCTGATCGCCCCTGTTCAAATTACATTCGATTTAATTCAGTCATCCTTAATACTTTAATTTCTCTAATTTCTTTAATTTTTGCCACATTGTTCCAAAGTTCGTCAATAGTGGTTGTATGCTTTCTTGCATATCTTTTGTTTATTTGAGTTGAATTAAATTTCATATTTACTTTGTTATTATTAATTAATATATAGTTAGTTTATTATTAATATATGTAGATGTAAATCTGATTCACCTTTCCTCGGTTATTACATTAAAAAAATATAATAGAATTATATTTTTTCGGGGGGGGGGGGGGGGGTAAATTTAACTGTTGCATACTTTTTGTGTACCTTAACTGTAGCAAAAGTGGACATGAGTCGCTGCAGTTAAGTTGGTACGCACCAATGTATGTATTAAGAAGATAATTGTATATTTAATTTATCGCGCACGATAGCGCACAATTTTGGAAAAGATATTTCTTGCGCGCTTGTTGCCAAACAAGGAGAATGACGTAGGAGCTGAACCAAGCTAGCTGGCTTCGATATCAGACCTGTGGTCTGTGGATCTTTTGAAAAAACCCGTGTGATGGGTAAAAATATTTCTTACTCGACCCGGCCTTCTGGATAGAAGTCATTGCCGGTGGTCGACTACGTAAGTAAAGGAAAGCTTTAATTATAATTTTTTGACATTTCTGCAAGCTATGTTAGTATCTAGTCGAGACAGTCAACCAGGCTGTACCGAAATGGATTAAGGATTGTAGAAATCATTGAAAGCCAGCCGAGATATATTTCTATTTAAATGAATGGTATTTCCGAAGATATAACTACCGAGATAATTTATTATACAGCCGTCATTCGAGTAACGGCAGATGGGAAAGGTCAATCAGAGGACTAAACCAAAAATTTATTTATTTGCACAAGGATACCTGTAGGATAAATGTTCCGAGGTTCCAGATTATTTTAATGATGAAATTATATGAAAAGGATGAAAGCTTGATAATGAATTTTGAAATATGGGACATAATCATAAACGATAACCTTGCAAAAGTCAATGGTGAGAGGGGTAACCCCAGGTTCACAACTGCTTGAACATCCTTGTACATTATAGTAGAACTATGCATGCTGTATCTATCATATTGTCAATCAAACTGTCAAACGTCTATAACGAATGTCTTGTCCCGTCCAAAGTCGTCGTTGAATAAACATTGTATGAATTTTGAATCCGGGAGTTGCAGTATACTTCAGTTGGCACAAGCCTTGATTTGACGTGCCACTGTTCTTGTTACGTTTTGACCTGATCGCCCCTGTTCAAATTATATTCGCGTAACCAGTTAAGCACGATCCAGATAGAAGTCATGCCATACACCTTCACAACTACAAATAAATAAAAGGGTGTCTACAAATGGCTTTCTACAGCCATACAGTTTGTTGTTATTGCTTTTGCCACTTAGGGCGGTGCAATGTTTTTCTTTATGTCACTTAAAAAAAAGTTAGTTGCTTATCCTTTACAGGACGTGGCAATCAACCCCAGCTTTTATTGGCTGTTTGTGATTTTTCTAGGCAATTATTTCATTCAGTAGTTTGCCATTGCTTTCTGAACGGTACGGCGCTTATACCATTGTTAAAAATCCACACAAAGCGATCTGCTACCAAACCGCCTGCAGCAGGTTTCGAACCTGGTATATCTGGATTATGAAACTGCGTTCATATTTATGTCACTTAGGGCATTGCAATTTTTCTGTTTTTTTTTTAATTTAGAGAGTCACAGCACAGCAAATTTTTTTATTTGTAGTATGTTTTGCAAAATGCAGTCTATCAGTGACTTACTCCCAGTTTTAAGCCCTGCATACCAAAGCCAAATTACCAGCAAGGCAATCATCAGCCCTCGTCATGTTATGACTCAATGCAATAAATATTTAGGCCAATAAAGTAATGACAGTTACTTTCCTTAATTGTATGCACATCTGCACTTATTTCATATTATTGATGTGTTGTGTAAGATTATGCGAAGAAATGGGGTCATTGACACAATGTCCTGTTATTGATGTGTTATGTAAGAACAACTGCAGTAAGACATCAAGTTAATGAACATCAGGTATTAATAGGGTACATATTACTAGCTCAGATCATGTCTACATGGATAACACCATCACTGACTGCATATCTGGAAGTGAAAGTTTCAAAACGCAGAAGGAAGCAAGTTGAAACATTCAAATTGTTACTTCTGATTCTGTTTTACCATAGTGATTACATATTTCTTTAGTTTTTCTTTTATTGTAGCATAAGATTACTTTACGCTGTCTTTCTGTACAGCTTTTGTACATCATGTCCTTGATGAAGATTTCTTGGTCATAATATGGGCTGTATTCTGTGCTTCGTGTTCAGTAAGACTTTCCATATTATCCACTTTCATCCTTCTCATTGTATTTATTTGTTACCAGTGATGCTGAGAACTAGAGATGGCCTGTAGATTGTTGTACTTTGATCACACTGTTGTTAGTTCTAGAAAATACATACTCTGTTTACATGATAGAAGTTCTCCTGAGACTATCATGTAAACAAACAATGCTAAAACAGACCAGGTGATGATATATGATGTTTTCTTGAACTTTTTAATTGCAGTAGACACTAGTTACACTCACAGACAACAAACAAAATGTAACTGTGGTTGACTGCTTGTTTGTGACCACTTATTCAGAACACTTGTTCTTGATAACAAAGAGATGGCACGTGACTTAGACCTAACATGCATTAAATGTCCCATCTGGCTTGTCATTTTGGTCAGTAGTATGGCATGTTGTATTGGAAACTGTTAAGATTTTAATATTTTCAGGAATTTCTCAAATGTGTAATTTCTGAAAAGGCGTGTAAACAGAATTGGAATTGCTTTAAATTGGGTGACTTGACTTCAGTTTTGCAGGACACAGAACTCATGTAAAGAGAGAATTTTCTCTGTCTCTGCTTTATAGTTATGGCTTCCTGTAGTTCTTATTTTGTTCAGTTTTTTAATGCTGATTTCCATACAAGGAAATAGATTTTTAAAATATTTGTTTTATAAAACTCCAAAAATGCAATAAAAATACTCTGTTTTTGACACAAGACTTAAAAACTGCTCATTGGAAAAATTAACAAAATTACTTTTTCCTGTAGCATCAGAGTATTAGTACATCAGTATGTAATACTCTGTCTACTAAAGTTCATTCAGTTACCCAATAAAGTCATATATGCAAATAAGGTTGACTTAAAATATGTGACATACATTTGAAAGTTTGTTTCATAGTTATATTAGTAGGGGGGAGCCGCGCTAGCGTAGTGGTTACAACACCGCTCTGGCGACCGGGTGATTCAGGATCAAACCCGGGCGACGGCATTTGAGGATTTTTCGTCGACCGGGAATTGGACTGGATTAACTCGAGACCTGGCGAGCACATTTGAAGGAGTGTCGTCGACCAGGGATTGGCGGCTCCTGAGCCGACCCAGCTCTAATGGGTACCTCCGAAATCGGCGAGTATCTGCCTGAATGGCGAGGGACACCTGTCTCTGCACAAGAAAAAGGGATACTCACGTAAAATCAATGTCAGGTTAGACATTAACAATAACCTGAGATTTCGCCTCGAGTATTAGCGGGCGTATGAAAAAAAAAAAAAAAAATATTAGTAGGTACCGCAAACTACCATTTTGCCACGGTCGAAAAATTCTGTGACGCGCAAGCGAGGCCCAGTTTGGGCCCTTTTCAACCTCGCTCTGCCTAGTAATTAATTTGCCTTTTCTAAATAAAAATTATATCTTCTGGTTCGGTTTCTTGATCTTTCTTCTTTCGTAATATGTCAATTGTAACTTTCTGCGTGTCATTGAAATTAAGTGAGACAACAAAAAAAACACCATTAAAACCGTCTTGCCGTGCGCTGGCTGAGAGCGAAATTCCCTGAAAGGACCCCACCTCATTCAAAGCGGTGGTGCTAGGTCCTCAAAAATGCTACATTCATACAATCGATCAATATCCTTTAGCTCTTCGAGGAGCAAAGGCCTTCAATAAACACATGCCAAGTCTTCCTGTCCCGTGCCATCCGCTCAAGTTCTTTCCATGTTTTTCTCATCATTTTCACCTCTGTATCCAGCTCTCTTCTCCATGTGTTTTTTGATCTACCTCTGCCTCTCTTTCCAGATTTCTTATATGGAAGATATAGTAAATTTGAAGTATGAGAAAGTGTTCACATCTGGGAGTAAGTTTTTGTTACACCAAACAAACTATTCAAATTTCAGACCATATTTTATTTGTGAACGTTATTTGCAAAATAGCAATGGCAAGTGATGGAGGGGGGATGTATTAGTAGAAGAACAGCCAAATGTGACCTCGATTCACACATTTAGACAGAAAGTTTTTCATTTTTTTAAGCAATTTTGGGGGTGGGGTATTGTTACTAATGTACCTATTGGGTTGTTTTATCAGACCATCACCATTTTCTAAACATTCGGTATCAGATTTAAGGTCTAACAGCTTATGAACTCGCTGACCTCCTTTCGATAGATCTAACTCTAAGTTATGGATGTCGATGGTCATGTTTAGAATTTAGCCTGCTTAGTGCTACACATTTGTGAACGTTTGTAAAAAAAAAAAAACTATTGCTCTCTCGCTTAATTAACCTTTTTTTTTTTTCTCAATTATTTCAGGGGACGATCATTATGATGCATTGCGAGCATATTTTTCAATGACGGGAAGAGGCAGACTTCCGGCTCTGCCACCGATTTCTACTGTGACAAACAGACTATTGGCATAGTTCTGTCTTCTGAAGGACTCAGAACATGCAACATAGGAGCTAGTTCGTCTTGTTGTGTAAAGTTTATATATCATATTATTTCCCCCCATCATTCTCTGATGTTAAAAATCAGTAGGCTACTATGTAGTTGAAGCTTTCCTAGAAGCCTCTACAGGTTTTGAGTTTATTTTACAATTACAAACATAAAAGACAGAAATGACATAATCCGTGGAAAACATTTTTCTTAAAAATATAATTTTGAGCAGTAAAGTTGTTTCAATCAAGAAAATAACCATCAATTTGAATTGTACAACTCAAATTACATATATATTGAAGTTTTCAGTTCTATAGCTGCAATATTTATGATTTTATGACGAAATATGTAATTTTGTGAGATTCTTCTTCAGAACTGCAAATTTAGCCTTTTATCCATTTTCACATAATGCAGTTTTATAGTATTCACTATTTCATGTGGCTCAAAAACATTAAGCATCAAGTATATAATGCTCTCTTTAAGCGCAAGAAATCTTATGGCTTTCCTATGTGAAGTTTTTGATGTATGAGTGCACAAAAATGACACTTGAAATTGTATTTTGTGTCAATTTTGATGGACCATAATTCATTTAGTTGATTTGTTGTACTTCCCATGTTTCATTTCTGCAATAAGGACTTGTATGGCCTATTAAAAAAAGCATTATTGACTTGGTGAGAGTTTGTTGACTGCAGTTATGATTGTACAAAGTCGGGCACTTTGTTCGGTGCGAAGTTGTTCGGAAAATTTTTTAAGTGCCCAAAATTTTGAAATGATGTAACTCGGTAGTTTGATGTCCGATTTTAAAAATTTTAAATGGAAATTTCATGGTTTGAAGAGATCTATTAAGATCTATAAACAAAGACACTCTACAAACAAAATGAAAAATCACTTTGAGGTACCTATTCTTAGTCGTTGAACAAAACTGCTGGGTCAATAAAGAGTTGAACAGAAATGTTGGTTTATCAGAGAGTTGAACAAAAATGCTGGTTCATCGAAGAATTCAACAGAAATGCTGGTTCAATAATGAGTTGAACAGAAATGTTGGTTTATCAGAGAGTTTAACTGAAATGCTGGTTTAATAAAAAGTTGAACAGAAATGCTGGTTCAATAAAGAGTTGAACAAAAATGCTGGTTCATCAAAAAGTTTAACAGAAATGCTGGTTTAATAACAAGTTGAACAGAAATGCTGGTTCAATAAAGAGTTGAACAAAAATGCTGGTACTTCAAAGATTTATGTGTGGAGGTTTTGCTGTGAGGTATATTGTTTTCAATTATGTTGTGCTTATGGGGTTCAGCAACATTTTTAGTGAATATTGGACGTTTATTTTGCTAAATTTGTGAATAACATCATAATAGTGGAGCTGTGTATACATTAAAGAAGTCAATAAACAATTAGCAGTATCATTGTTAAATTTTTCAAAGTTCTGTGGATATGACATTTGTTTCCAAGTGTCAGAGCTGTGAAGTAATGTTAATATATGTTATGCCTAGCTGCCAAGTATTTATCAAGCTAGGTGTGTATTTAGTTTGATTTTGTCAACATTAAATGTGCTGTTTTTGCTTCCTTGTTTAGGACTGGATGGATGTTCTGAGTGGCGGAGAGAAACAAAGAATTGCAGTAAGTACAAGACATTCTTCTTCTTCTTTGATCCTTAGCCATCGACTGTCAAAGCAGTCAGTGGCAAACACGCCTAGTGGCGTCTTGTAGGGCAACAACAAAATGATTCCACTTTGCTCGGTTGGTGGCCATCCTTCATACGGTGCCCCAACTCTGGTTCATTCTTTGCATCTCAGCCTCCACAGTCCTCCGCCAGGTTGTTTTTGGTCGGCCTCTCTTTCGTTTTCCTTCAGGGGTCCAAAGCATAGCAGTTCTTGTGATGGCATCGGGGTCTCTTCTGAGGACATAACCAACCCAGCTCCAGCGTCTGCCAGCTATGATAGTGTGCATGTCCTCTTGCTTGCCCCGAATAAGCAGATCTTGGTTGGTGATGGTATTCGGCCAAAAGATTCGGTGAATTTTTCTTAGGCAAGTTGTGGGAAAAGAGGACAATTTCGACATTTCCTTCTCTGTAACTCTCCAGCATTTTGCACCATAGAGAAGCACAGAAAGCACACAGCTCTGATATAATCTTAATTTTGTGCTTGTGCTGTATTTTGAGGACTTCCAGATGTTGTTTAGGCTAAAAAAGGCTGTTCTTGCCTTATTCATTCTGATGTTGATGTCTTTGCCTGCCCCGCCGTCTGGTGTTACAATGCATCCTTGGTATGTGAAGGTGTCTGTCTGTACCAGTTGCTGATTCCTTACTGATATGGGCTCAGGGTTGCTCACATTGAGCGTCATGACCTCTGATTTCTTTAAATTGATGTTCAAGCCCACCTGCTAGCTAAACTTATTTAGTCTATCCGTTTTTTCCTGGATGTGTTGATATGAATGTGCTAGTAGTGCAATGTCATCTGCATATTCCAGATCTTCCAAAGTAGAAAATGCAGTCCATCTTATTCCTCTTGGACTGCCCTCTGTTGTCTGGCGCATCACCCAGTCTATGACTGTTAAAAATAGAGTGGTTGATAAGGGGCATCCCTGTCGTACTCCTGTCTTCACCTCAAAGGTTAGGTTGCTCTGCCCAACACTACACGTAAAGTTTGCATTGAGACTTTTTATGATTGACATTATGCAGCTTGGAATTCCATAAGCCCTCAGTATTTTCCATAAACTGTCCCTATGTATGCTGTCAAAAGCCTTTTCAAAATCAACGAAATTGATGTACAGCTGTCTTTGCCATTCTGAGCACTGCTCTATAATGTTCCTGAGAGTGAATATATGATCTACACATCTTCTGTTCTACTGCTTTTGAAATTCTCTGTATAATTATCCTGCCTAGTATTTTGCTGGGAACTGAGAGAAGAGTTAGACTTATGAGTCATGCAATTAAGATACTGCTCAAAATCATACAGGAAAGAATAAAAAGTAAAGTAGACAGCGAAATCCAAGAAGAACAGTTTGGTTTTAGACGGAACAGTGGAACAAGAGAGGCAATATTTTGCCTAAGAATATTAGCAGAAAAATATACAGAGGTCCAAAAAAGTATGTATATGTGCTTCATTGACTATAAGAAGGCTTTTGACAGAATCCATCATGAGAAAATAATTGAATGCCTCAAAGACATAGGTATTGATGGAAAAGATATAAGAATACTCAGTAACCTTTATTGGGAGCAAACTGGCACAGTAAGATCGGGAAGGAATTATTCACCATACATAGACATAAAAAAAGGTGTCAGACAAGGTTGTGTGCTGTCCCCCTGCCTATTTAATTTATACACCGAAAAAATTTTCAAACAGATACAGGAAATACCAGGACTGAACATCAGTGGAAAATCAATAAACAACCTTAGATATGCAGATGATACCGTGTTGTTAGCTGAAAGCGAACAGGAGTTACAAGAACTAGTGAAGCAAGTGAACAGTATAAGTCATGAATATGGACTCGACATTAATATTGAGAAAACTAAAACTATGATAATTAGCAAAACAGACGATAAACCCACATTAAAGATAAGCGTAAATGGGAAAATCCTGGAACAAGTCAAGAGCTACGTATATCTTGGTCATATAATAACAGAAGATGGCAGATGTGAAACAGAAATCAAGAAGAGAATAGGAATGGCCAAAGCTACATTCAACAACATGAAACATATACTGACATCCAAACAGTTATCTCACAAATTAAAACTAAGAATCATAAAGTGTTATATATATTCTGCATTTTTGTATGGTGCAGAAACATGGACGATGAATAAGCATTTGGAAGAAAGAATTGAGGCTCTTGAAATGTGGATATATAGAAGAATGGGGCGTATCTCATGGAAAGAGATGAAAACAAATAAGGAGGTCCTAGAAAATCTAGGTATGAAAAGAGAACTAATGAGGGAGGTCAAAGTTCGGCAGCTAAAATACTTTGGCCACATAAAAAGGCATAACACCTTGCAGAAGACCATAACAGAAGGGAGAGTTGAAGGCAAACGTGCAAGGGGAAGACAGCGCTATAAGTGGGAAGATAACATCAAGAGATGGACAGGAAAGAGTCTATTAGAGTGCACCACCAAGACAAGAGACAGAAGACGTTGGAGATCCATTACAGCCAACCTTCGTTGTGGAGATGGCAACTGATGATGATGATGAGAGAAGAGTAATTCCTCTCCAATTATTGCAGTCTGCAAGATCTCCCTTCTTGGGCAATTTGACAATTATTCCTTTGTTCCACTCTGATGGTGTTGTCCCCGTTTTCCAGACTTGTGCAAATAGTGGTTCTAATAGTTCTGCTCTAGCTCAGGATCTGTCTTAAATAGCTCTGCATTTAAGTTATCATGGCCAGGAGCTTTTCCGTTCTTTAACCCTTTGATTGCTGTGATGATTTCTTCTTTCTGTGGAATGTCTGTATTTACATCTAGATCGTTTTCAGCCTCAGGAACATTCAATTGTGTCTCTTGTGATTCCTTGTTCAGAGTTTCTCTGAAGTGCTCTGCCCATCTTGTTTCCTGTCCCGCTGCTGTCGTGATGAGATTTCCTTGCTTATCTCTTTCTAATGTAATATTGTTTGCACCTCGTTTTCCGCTGATGAATTTAGTTATTTTGTATACTGTACTTTGTTCATTTCTCAGTGCTGCCTCTTCTGCCTGTCTTGCAAGATCGTCTAGGAAATTCCTTTTGTTGGCTCGCGTTTGGCGTTTAACTTCCTTGTCCAGCTGACTATACTGTTCGCTATATAGTTGCTTTAACCTGGGGGACTTCGCTTCTGTTTTCTTTCTTTTCATTTCCTTTCTCTGTGTTATGGTGTTTAATGTTTCTAGTGTTATCCAGTCTTGCTTCTTCCTTTCCTGGAATCCCAAGCATGATTTGCTGCTTTCTTTATATATTGTTGAAATGGTGTTGAATTTCTGGTCTACATCATCAGTCAATGTCTTTTCCTGACTTTTGGCAAATTGATATCGTTTCTTTATGTCGGCCGCAAAAGCTTTTCTGGTAAGGGGGTCCTTCAATTTGCTGATGTCAAACCTTTTCTGTGCAGTTACAGTTGGTCCAGCCCTTCTTAGTTTCACTTTCAGTTTTGCTACTACTAAATGGTGATCACTTCCCACATCTGCACCTCTTCTTACCTTCACATCTTGTAATGCATGTCTCCATCTACCGTTAATCATGATGTGGTCTATCTGGTTTCTGTCCCAACCATTTGGTGATTCCCATGTTAATTTGTGGATTTCTTTATGTGGGAAAAGTGTTCCTCCAATAACCAGGTTGTTAACACTACAGAAACTTATTAATTTATCCCCATTTTCGTTTGCTGTTCCGCTGCCGCATTTCCCCATTACTCTTTCATTATATGTATTGTGTGTACCAACTTTCGCATTGAGGTCTCCCATTACTATAATAAGATCATATCTAGGTGTGTCTTCCATTTCTTTCTGCAGTTGTTGATAGAATTCATCGCTGTCATTCGTTGGTGCGTAGCATTGTATTATTGTAGTATTGGTGAATCTACCTCTCAATCTTAATCTTATCAGTCTGTTGTTGATGGGTTTCCATTCCAGTAATGACCTTTCTATTCCTTTCTGCAGAATAATGGCTACCCCTTCATTGTGCTGTCCATCCTCTCTTCCAGAATAAAGTACTGTTTCTCCTGTTGCTGTTTTAACTTTTCCTGCCCCTGTCCATCTGCTCTCGCTTATCCCTAGAATGTGTAACCTATAGTTTCTCATTTCTGCCATGACCTGTTTTAGTTTACCCGTCTCATTCATTGTCCTGACATTCCAAAATCCTATTCTTGTATCATGTTTTGCGATCAGGACGTCCGTTCTCATGTCAGTGGCTTCCTTTCGGCTTTCATCACTGACAGTCATATGAGCCTCAGACTCCGGATGTTCGTCCTGCAGCAAAGTTTGTTTATTCGTTGTTGTTTCCGTAACTTCAATTTTTTTTACATAGACAGGGGTGTCGGTCCTATGCTAAAACCCCCAACCTGGAGGACCAGGGCGTCTGCTTTCGTCTGACCCCTGCCCGTGCAAACCTGTCCAGCTTGGTAGAACCTTCCAGGAGTAAAACTCCCGCTGGCATAGCTCTGGGGGTAATCAGGGTACGCAAGCCGCCATACTTCGACAAGGTATTGACACCTGTGATGGCAGAAGTACAAGACATGAAAGAAAATACTGTTGGAAACAAGCAAAAAAAAACATGATATAATGAATTAGACAATCTTTTGCTTGGTGTAGGTGATTGAACAGTGCCAGATCTTGTTCACATAATCTTGAATCATCATCATCATGTGACGTATTCTTTCCAGAACGTTGTCTCCATTACAGCTGCTCTGAACGCATCACGATTCTGGGCAAGTCGACCTGCATCAGCCAAAGACAAATTCAGACTCTCTGTGATGTCCTGGGTCCACCGTCGTCTAGGTCGACCCCTTCCCCTTTTTCCAGGGACCATGCCTTCCATCACTATTTTTTTCCAGACTATTATGTCTTTTTATATGAATGAAAAATTTCAGCTTCCTTATTGCGATGGTATTTAAAAGCCAATGTTCCTGTATGTTTAGTGAGTGCAGTACTTCTCTGTTGGTCTTTTTTTCTGTCCAGGGTATTCTCAACATCCTTCTGTAGCATTTCATTTTGAATGATGTAATCTTTTTTGCAACTGTTTTATTGAGTTTAATTCCACACCTGTGGCCATCCACTTCAATGGCCCTGACCACCACGGTGCCACATACATCCAGGTGACAGCCATCAGATACTGTTCCTCGGACGCTAACAGTCGGTTTCGCCAGGAACAACGCCTCATCCATCTTATGGGTTGCCTCAAACCACACGGTTTGAATACCCAACATTCTTTTGTCTGAGACGCCTTTTTCTATCGAGTCCCTGTTGTATTATGACTTTCTACTTTGATGCGATCACCCTTTTTTTTTTTTTTTTTTTTTTTTTTTTTTTTTTTTAAATTACCATTTTTTAAATTTAATAATTTTATTTATTTATTTATTTTTTTATTTTTTTTTTTTTAAATTTGTTTATTTATTTTATTTTAATTAAAAATTTTTTTTTTTTTTTTTTTTTTTAAATAATTTTTTTCCTTTATTATTTTTTATTTTATTTATTTCTTTATTTAGTTTTTATTTTTATTTAATTATTTATTTGTTTTAAATTTATTTATTATTATTATTTATTTATTTATATTTTTTTATTTTTTTTTTTATTTTATTTATTATTTATTGATTACTTTTTTCTCACTCTTTTCCAGTCCTTGTTTTCATTATTTCTTATTTTTATGTACTATCAACTTCCTCTTTCCGGTTTAGTGGCAGCCATTTTGCTTTGCTTCACATGTGACTGGACTTTATATTAAGGGAGTTTTTTTCTCTTATTTTTATAGTTTCATGTTCTCTACTTAATTCGCATTTTCTTTCCCTCCTGTCTCTTGTTTGTCTGTCCCTGACGAAGGCCTTGTGGCCGCAACGTAGGTTTTTCTTGTCCTTCTCCTTGTAAGACGTATTACTATTTGTGTGGATGTGTGTTTTTTTTTTTTTTCAGCTGTTTTATTGAGTGTCCAAATCTCGCAGCCGTATGTTGCTACTGGGAATATACATGCTCTGATCAGTTGTAACTTTGTTTCTTTGCTTGTGCCTTGCCATAGGTTTTTCATCTGTATTAGTTTATGTGAAGCAATTGCAAGTCTTCTTTTAATTTCTACTGCACAGTCACCAGAGCTGTTGATGATTGATCCTAAGTATTCGAATTCATTAACACTTTCCAGTTCTTTGTTATCAATTTCAATTTCTGGTTTGGTCTTTACTTTGTCTGTTGTCAATACTTTGGTCTTCTTGGTGTTTAGGTATAGATTCTGGGCCTCGCTGTGTTTTTTGGTGGACAGAAGTAATTGTTCAAGTCCTTCTGGGTTGGTCGATAGGAGGACTGTGTCGTCAGCATATCTGATTTCTGGGATCTGGTACCCGCCGATGTTAAATGAGTCAAACTCTGTGTGTTCTTGGTCATCTCTTATGTTTCTCATGATATTCTCGGCATAAATGTTAAACAGGTAAGGGGAAAGGGTACAGCCTTGTCTTACTCCTTTCTGTACTTCAAACCATTCTGATGTTTCCCCCTCTATTCTTATGGCTGCCTGTTGTTCTTGGTACAGCAGTGCGATGAGTTGTGTAAGGTGGTTTGGAAATCCCATATTTTTCATAATAGCCCATAACTGCTGATGTTGTACACAGTCAAAAGCTTTGGTGTAGTCAATGAAACAAGTATGTAGGTCAACGTTGAATTCTCTACACTTTTATATGATGATCCTCATGTTGAATATATGATCTCTAGTGCCTCTACCTGGTCGAAAACCCGCCTGTACTTCGTTTATTTCTGTTTCTAGCTTTTGTTGCATCCTTTTCATTATGATTTGTAATAGTATTTTGCTGGCATGGCTTATAAGAGCTATAGTTCTGTAGTTTGTGCACAGTTTCAGGTTGCCCTTTTTTGGCAAAGGTATGTAAATTGATCTTTTCCATTCCTTGGGCCAAATTCCGCTTTGCCAGATCTTGCAGCATAATGCATGGTATATACGAGCGCTGCCTTCGCCTCCCGCCTGTATCATTTCAGCTGTTATTTCATCACAACCAGGAGATTTTCCACTTTTCAAGTGTTTGATTGCGTTTTGGACTTCCTCTATGCTAGGTTCTGGTTCACATTCCACTTCATTCATGACGTTGTTATCTGCCGCTTTGTTTATTTCCGTATACATTTCTTGACAATACTCCTTCCATCTGTTCAGAATATCTTTACGTTCTGTTAGAGTGTCACCTTTCTTGTCATTTATTGCTCGAGGTGATGATTTATAGTTGCTGTTCTTCAATGTTCTTACTTCAGAAAACATATTCTTACTCAATCCCTGTTCGCGCATTTCCTCTATTTTCCGGCAGGTGTCGTTTATGTATTGTTTGTCTTGTCTGACTCGTTTTTTAATCTGCTTTGTGTATTCCTTGTACAACTCCTGATTTTCTGTATCTTTTTTGGACTTCATTTTTCTTCTCTCTACCACCAACTTCAGTGTTTCATCTGAGATGTATTCTCGTCTCTTTATACTTCTTTTAGGAATGAGCCTCTGTGCATTTGTAATATAAACATCTCTGATGTTATTGGCAAGTTCATCTGGTGTCATTTCCTCCTGTACTGCCATAAGAATGTCAAATTTGTTCTGAATATCGACACTGTACTCTTCTGGTATGGCGCTTGTGTCATAATGTATTACTTTGTAGCTTGTAACGACTTTTTTCAATTTGATCTTGAAGTTTGCAGCAAGAAGTTCATGGTCGGAGTCACAGTCTGCTCCTGGCAGCGTCTTGATGGATGAGATACAAGATCGCCACCTTTGTTGTATTAAGATGTAATCTATTTGGTTCTTGCTTTTTCCGTCCGGTGACGTCCATGTATATAGTCTTCTAGGGTGTTGCATGAAAAGAGTATTTGTGATGACTAGGTTGTTTTCTAGGCAGAATGTTGTCAAGCTTTCTCCTCTCATTTCTCTGGCCCAATCCATAACTTCCTTTCACTCTTTTTTTATATTCTAATCTTTCGTTTCCAACTTTGGCATTAAAATCTTACTTACTTACTTACTTAGTCGTTCCCCTTCTACCATGAGGTGTAGAGGTTTGGAAGAGAGAGCGCCAGACCATTCTATCAGCTGTCTTCTTCCTGGCCTGGTTCCATTCTAGTCCTCGGTCCTTCAAAGATTGTCTAATGTTGTCCTCCCAGCGGACTCTGGGTCGTCCTGGAGGTCTGGATCCCTGGCTCTTTGTTTCCCATGCTTGTCGTGGTAGCCGATCTTCTCCCATTCTGCAGACATGGCCAAACCATCTTAGTTGGGACTGTTCTATTTGGGTCTGCAGCGGGTGGGATTTTAGGCCTTGACGGATCGTCTGGTTGCGGACCATGTCTCTTCTTGTTACTTCAACCACTTTCCTCAGATACCTCATTTCTGAGGTTTGGATCTGGCTTTTGTTGGTTGTAAGGCATTAAAATCTCCCATTATTATCTTAATATCTTGCTTATTTGCTTTCTCTAATGCGTGTTGCAGTTCATTATAAAAATCTTCAATTTCTTGTTCTTCAGCAGCTGCTGTTGGCGCATATGTTTGTATAATTGTGATGTTCTTTCTTTTTCCTTTCAGTCTGATTGTGACAATGCGGTCATTTATGGGATTATATCCTAATAGAGAGGCAGCTGTCCTTTTAGACAGGTAGAAGCCAACGCCACTCTGACCTCCTTTCTCTTTGCCTGAGTATATGAACGTTCCTCCTGATGGATTCAAAAAGTGTCCCTGGCCCGACCATCTGTGCTCTGAGATGCCCAGGATATCGATGTTTAGTCTTTTCATCTCGTTCTTCACTATGTACTGTTTTCCTTGGTATAAGCTTCTGACGTTCCATGTTCCTATTTTGATTATTTTTCTAAGACCGATGACATGGTTTTCCATGGTAACACAGTCAGGCTTTTGGCCGTCATCACGATTACCTGTACTGACGCTGCCAACGATCTCTTCCCCAGTTAAATATGATCTGCCTGGCCTGGGGGACTCACCACCAGATCTTTGCGTAGTATTCAGATTAGCCATTATGGATTTCTTGGCATTGTACACTTGAATATTAAGTGATTTAATGAAGTACATTATTTGTGAATATTAGTTCAGTACTTTGTGTTAGTCACAACGGGCTGATCACCCGTTTGCCAGTCACTTCGATTACGGAAACAACAGCAAATGGGCTGATTTGCCGTTGCCCTAAAGACGCCACTAGGCGTGATGGGAAACAATGGCAAAGAAAACCTATCTGCTGTTGCCCTAAGACGCCACTAGGCGTAATGGCCACTGACTGCTTTGACGGTCGGTGGCTAAGGACGGAAGAAGAAGAAGAAGAAGAACTTTGTGTTAGGTAAACCAATAGTACCAGATCTGGTACACAGACAAATATTGAGGGCATTAACCCTTTACAGTCCACAGCTCTGCCATCAATGGTACCTATACCTTGTAGCGGTATGGCAGCTTGTGTACCCTGACAATCCCCAGAGCTATGCCAGTGGGAGTTTTACTCCTGGTAGGTTCAACCAAGCTGGACTGGTCTGCATGGGTAGGGGTCAGACAAAAGCTGGTACCCTGGTCCTCCAGGTTGGGGGTTTTAGCACAGGGTCGACACCCCTGTCTGTGTAAAAAATCGCACATGTTACGGAAACAGCAATAAATGAAAAAACTTTGATGCTGGACGGACATCCGGAGTCTCAGGCCCATATGACTGACAGTGGTGAAACCCCGAAAGGAAGCCACTGGCATGAAAACGGATGCCCAGACCACAAAATACGAAACCAGAATTGGTTTTTGGAATGTCAGAACTATGAATGAGGCAGGAAAGCTGAGACAGATCACAGCAGAGATGAGGAATTACAAACTACATATCCTGGGAATAAGCGAGAGCAGATGGACAGGGATGGGGAGAATAAAAACAGCTACAGGGGAAACAGTACTTTATTCTGGTAGAGAGGACGGTCAGCACAACGAAGGTGTAGCCATTATCCTTAAGAAAGGAATGGAAAGGTCTCTACTGGAATGGAAACCCATTAACAACAGACTAATAAGAGCAAGACTGAGAGGGAGATTCACCAACACCACAATTATACAATGCTATGCACCAACAAACGACAGCGATGAAGAGATCAAGGACGAGTTCTATCAACAGGTACAAAAGGAAATGGAAACACTACCCAGGTACGATCTTATTATAGTAATGGGAGACCTAAATGCGAAAGTTGGAACACACAATAATTATAACGAAAGAGTAATGGGGAAATGCGGCAGTGGAACAGTAAATGAGAATGGGGACAAATTAATAAGCTTCTGCAGTATTAACAACCTGGTCATTGGAGGAACACTTTTTCAACACAAAGAAGTGCACAAGTTAACATGGGAATCACCAAACGGACGAGACAAAAACCAGATAGATCACATAATGATCAATGGCAGATGGAAACATGCACTACAAGACGTGAAAGTAAGAAGAGGCGCAGATGTGGGAAGTGATCATCACCTAGTAGTAGCAAGACTGAAGGTGAAACTCAGAGCTGCTGGACCAGTTGCAGTCAAACAGAAAAGATATAACATCACGAAACTTAAGGACCCCCTCACCAGAAAAGCGTTCGTGGTTGACGTAAAGAGACGATATCTGATTACCAAAAGCCAGGAAAGAACAGAGACCGACGATGTCGACCAGAAATTCAACACCATCTCAACAATATACAAAGAAAGCAGCAAGTCATGCTTGGGATTCCAGGAAAGAAAGAGCCAAGACTGGATAACACCAGAAACGCTGTACACCATAGCGAAGAGAAAGGAAATGAAAAGAAAGAAAACAGAAGCTAAGTCTCCCAGGTTAAAGGCAATATATAGTGAACAGTACAGTCAGCTGGACAAGGAAATAAAACGTCAAACCCATGCTAACAAAAGGACATTTCTGGATGACCTTGCAAGACAGGCAGAAGAGGCAGCACTGAGAAATGAACAAAGCACAGTTTATAAAATTAAAGTTATCACTGGAAAACGAGGTGCAAACAACATAACGTTAGTAAGAGACAAGCAAGGAAACCTCATCACCACAGCACAGGGGCAGGAAACAAGATGGGCAGAGCACTTCAGAGAAACACTGAATAAGGAACCACCAGAGACTCAGCTGAATGTTCCTGAGGCTGAAAGTGACAGATGTAAATACAGACATTCCATGAAAAGAAGAAATTATCACAGCTATCAAAGGGCTAAAAAATGGAAATGCGCCTGGTCACGACAATCTAAATGCTGAGCTATTCAAGACAGACCCTGAACTAGCAGCAGAACTATTAGAACCACTATTTGCACAAATCTGGGAAACTGAGACAACACCAACAGAGTGGAGTAAAGGAATAATTGTCAAATTGCCCAAGAAGGGCGACCTTGCAGACTGCAACAACTGGAGAGGAATTACCCTCCTCTCAGTTCCCAGCAAAATACTAGGCAGGATAATCATCCAGAGAATTTCAAAAGCAGTTGACCATAAACTGAGGAAAGAACAAGCGGGCTTCAGAAAGAACAGAAGATGTGCAGATCATATATTTGCCCTCAGGAACATTATAGAGCAGTGCTCAGAATAGCAGAGACAGCTGTACATTAACTTTGTTGATTTTGAAAAGGCTTTCGACAGCATACACAGGGACAGCCTATGGAAAATTCTGAGGGCTTATGGAATTCCCAGCCGCATTGTTTCCATTATAAAAAGCCTCTATTCTAACTTTACGTGCAGTGTTGGATCGAGTAATGTAACTTTCGAAGTGAAAACAGGAGTACGACAGGGATGCCCCTTATCAACAACATTATTTTTGACAGTCATAGATTGGGTGATGCGCCAGACAACAGAGGGCAGTCCAAGAGGAATCAGATGGACAACGTTTTCTACACTGAAAGATTTGGAATATGCAGATGACATTGCACTACTCGCGCATTCACATCAACACATTCAAGACAAAACCGATAGACTGAATAAGTATGGCCAGCAGGTCGGCCTGAACATCAATTTGAAGAAGACAGAGGTCATGACACTAAATGTGGGCAATCCTGAGCCAATAACAGTAAGGAACCAGAAGTTAGAACAGACAGACACATTTACTTACCTAGGAAGCATAGTAACACCTGACGGCGGAACAAGCAAGGACATTAACAACAGAATGAATAAAGCGAGAACAGCCTTTGCTGTTCTCGACAACATTTGGAAGTCTTCCCAGTACAGCATAAACACCAAATTAAGACTGTATGAGAGCTGTGTACTTTCTGTGCTTCTCTATCGTGTGGAATGTTGGAGAGTAACAGAGAAGGAAATGTCAAAACTGTCCTCCTTCCACACAATCTGCCTAAGGAAAATTCTCCGAATCTTTTGGCCATCAGCAACCAAGAACTACTTATTCGGAGTAACCAGGAGGACATGCACACCATCATAGCTGGCAGACGCTGGAGCTGGGTTGGCCACATCCTCAGAAGGGACCCTGATACCATCACAAGAACAGCTATGCTATGGACCCCCGAGGGAAAGCGAAAGAGAGGCCGACCAAAAACAACTTGGCGGAGAACTGTGGAAGCTGAGATGCAAAGAATGAACCACAGTTGGGGCACTGTACGAAGGATGGCTGCCGACCGAGCAAAGTGGAATCAATTTGTTGCTGCCCTACAAGACGCCACCAGGCGTGATGGCCGCTGACTGCTTTGACGGTTGGTGGTTATGGATCAAAGAAGAAGAAGTCCACAGCTGTGCTAATATTTCAGCCCTGAACGACCAAGCAAAGGGACAAAACTGTTTTTCTTAACTAATTCTTATGTTTTAAAAATTATTTATAAAATATCCTAAGTCAACAAAACATAAAAACAAAGGTATTTGTACAGTAAAATGGACATACTTTATTTCCAGTATATTTTAATGTCACATTTAAATGTTTTTCGCAATTAAAAAAAACCCTTTAAATTACTATATTTTTTATCATAGCCTTGCACTGGAAAACTTATATATATACTCTATTTACAAGTTTTCATGAAAATGTGAATATCAGACACATTTACACTAATGTGGAGAACAATATTTACAACCATAAACGGCCTCTAGAACTCTGCAAGTGTCTGTTTTGTCTTCATTTTTTTACAGCACTGAACATCTTTTGTGTATTTTCTGCCTGGCCATTGATGCGCATTAAATGTTGGTTTTGATTATGCTCACACAGAAAAACATATTCAGCTGTTTTCAGCTCTGTTGATTTATTCATAAGTCCATCTTCGGGTATAAATAATAAGAAAAATTATTAAGCTGCTGCTTCATCAGACAAATTATGTTTCGGCCCAGGGAGCTAACACAGCTGGAACAATTCCATAGGAGTAAATTTGCCACTCTATCCACTGTCTACAATATTGCTAGTTCCTGCATCGATTTTCCTATTTTCACCGTCATCGATAACTGGGTCACAGTCCACATCGATGTAGGATTAATCATTTTCACTATCAGAATAACACAGAAATGTAGATCTAATCCTTCACAGTTCATTTAAAATCTCTTCCATGGTTTGAAATAGCATTTTTACAAAACGTTATTTTTTTTTTAAACAGCAAAAAATCAAACTACTCGACTTAAAAAAAAACATGATGTATATTTTTTTTAAATTAGAGATAGCCTCTGTGAACCAGAAACTCACAAAATCTCGTGCGTTTGAGACTTTCGTTGTCTTTTAGCAATGGAATAAGTAACCCATTATTGGGCGCTTTTAGGCGAATAGGGCAGTACTTTCAAAGAAAAAATATGGGCACTTTTAGGCGAATTGGACTTGAAAGTGTTAATGGTACATTATGTGTGAACATTAGTGTTTGGTATAATGGGACCAGTAGTACCAGATCTGGTACATAGACAAATATTGAGTGCATTAATGAAGTACATTATGTGTGAACATTAGTGCTTGGTATAGGTGAACCAATAGTACCAGATCTGGTACATAGACAAGTATTAAGTGCATTAATGAAGTACATTATGTGTGAACATTAGTGTTTGGTATAATGGGACCAGTAGTACCAGATCTGGTACATAGACAAATATTGAGTGCATTAATGAAGTACATTATGTGTGAACATTAGTGCTTGGTATAGGTGAACCAATAGTACCAGATCTGGTACATAGACAAATATTAAGTGCATTAATGAAGTACATTATGTGTGAACATTAGTGCTTGGAATAGGTGAACCAATAGTACCAGATCTGGTACACAGACAATATTGAGTGCATTAATGAAGTACATCCTGTGTGAACATTAGTGCTTGGTATAGGTGAACCCATAGTACCAGATCTGGTACATAGACAAGTATTAAGTGCATTAATGAAGTACATTATGTGTGAACATTAGTGCTTGGAATAGGTGAACCAATAGTACCAGATCTGTGTTACGGTATATGATATTAACGCCGTCTGCTAAAGGTTATCGGACGTGCAATCGTAAAGGTTAAGACATTTAATATATTGCGATAGATGTTTCAATTATTGAACGCTCCATACACGATCGATTATGACGTGTCTAGCGTTGTTTAGGACACAGTCGGTAACTAGGAGACGCTACCCTTTGTTACTTGACCGCCAAGCTGAATAGCTGCGTTTTTCTAACCTTCCAATTCAATGGCATGATATAGCCATTTATATGTGCATTTTTGATGGACCAGGGTCAGTCCTAGAACTCTATATGAGAGGAAAATTTATGGAGGTTAGTATTTAACTAGAATCCTCAGAAGGAGGAGAATAATCGTCAAATTCGTATGAAATATTCAGACTCGCAGTCTCACTGTCGGCAGGTAGCCATGTCTAGCTGCGCGTGCATATAGCTGTGATGTTCTGACGACAATACTGCATTGTATCCTTAAACGGACATTGACACGTAAACCAGCAGTCTACGTTATTGATTAATTTATGCATGACTTATAAGGACTTATGTTCTGTTCCTATTTGAAATGATCATCCTGTGTGTACATGTGATTAAATATTACGGACTCAATCTGAAGGCATTAATTACTTCATTAATGTTGCTGAGTTCAAGTTACATGAACTACTTCTTCATACCATGCTACTGAGTTGTATGAACACCTTCACCCTAATTCGCGTAATACTAAACAAAGCACGATTAACAAGAGATCACTAAAGTAACCATACTCAGTGCATGATCTTCAACCGGCAAATAACTCAGCAACAAAAGTGGCGGCCGAATGCGGGGAACGACAGAAAAAAAAGAAACAAACTTCTGTTCCTTACGCACATGTTAACCACAAATATTTACGATCAATTTTCGATCACATGATCCAGTCGAAGATGACGCAGTACTCATTATAATGCCTAACAACGTGACGTCACCGAAAGTCGTGTAGGTGATCTGTCGGAGAAACTAAGGCCGTTTCTAAGTCTAACCAGGGGAAACATGAGCCATTTGAAGCAAACACGTGATATGGACTACAGGAGCAGACAGTCTGGGGCTTTAGCCTAGCTGTTGACGACCTCTAGCACTGATATAAGCAACGGAAAAGATAAGTCTAGGTGTTTAACTGTTGTTATTGCAAACAGTGCTAACTGAGTCCATGCCCTCTGCCTACATCGGCATGTTTTTACCTATGTTTAATGTACTTTTTGTTGTCTTAATGTGTTGTTAATTCGTGGGAGGTAGGGAGGATGAACCGAAATTAGATTCTGTGGCTCTCACGATGCCTGAATTGATTTCGGTCGTTTCTTAGGGCAGTTAAACGATTGCACTTTTGGAAGCCCCATTGAGGTTTGCCATTGGACTACCTGTCCAAATCTGCTGTCGCTTGACGATTTGTGTTAGCTGTACCGTTCCGTAGATAACTGGTGTATTTTATTCGTACTCAGTTCACAATTTTATTCAGTTTTGTATCATGTTCGTTAACTATTTCGTCCAGTCTCCTCTTACTATCATTTATTTGATGATTGTTAAATGGTCGTCCGTTATGAGTCCTGTGATGTCATCATTTTTTGCAGTCATTTTTTTTTGTGTACTTTGAATATTAAGTTGACCTCGGGTCAGACCTTGACCCTTCATTTGGCTTGTGACACTTCCGCTTGTTTTATTTAGTTCATAAATTCATTTTTAATTGTGAAAATGTCTTGTTTGCGTCTTGACATTGTTTGTACCCTTTAGTTGCATCATTGTTTTGTTTGTCCTCATGATATATATTAAATACTACATTAATAATATGATATTATATGCAATAATACACTTGTAATTTAATTTAATTAATTTTTTCTGATATTTAAGGTTAATATGGGACATTGCATAATTATGCAGTGATAGTCCAAGAAATTAGCACTACAATTTATAAAAGATGCCTAGGGCATAATAATATAATATATATATTGACCAAATAAAATAATCTTATAGTCTACCTTTGAGGTAATAGACCCATTGTATATTATTTAATATACTTTTCTGGTACTAAGAGAGTGACTTCGTACATTGAACAATATAATTACTAGGAATCATACCCAACATTATTGGATATTGAGATTAATTGTGTGATGTAATTACATTATAGTTAACAGATATCATAACTATTTATGATATAGTTCGTATTTAGATACAATATTGTTACAAAATATTGTCTATTAGTTGAACTTAGACATTAGAGTTCAGTACTATTGTGATTATTTATATTGAATATTCCTAAGTTGAGTAAGTATAATAATTACTCTGAAGCTACTATTGACTATTTTAATCAGTAATTACCAATAATTACTTACCAGATAAAAGTCAAAATGCTTACTATAGACCATTTCGTTAAAATTGGTAAGGAATATGGTTATAAATCTCAAGAACTTCGTCAGTTTGCTGAGGCAGAACTGGAAAAACATGAAAGAAAAGAAGCAGAGAAAAAGGCTGCATTAAAGAAAGAGGAAGAGGAACAAAAGGCTGCATTAAAGAAAGAGGAAGCAGAACGTGAGATGAAGCAAATTGACAAGGAAAATAGATTGAGAGAGATTGCTCAACGTGAAAGAGAAGAGCAAAGAGCAATTACCAAACAGGAAGAAGAGAATAAATTGAAACGAGAGGAAATTATTTTACAACAAGAAATGGAATTGGCGCGTATTAAATTGGAGACAGCAAGATTACAAGCACAAAGTGCTGATGCAAACCAGAATAATAACGCACAAAATGGATCGTCATCCAGCCAAACTAAACATTTCTACAACTTTAAATTACCCACTCTCAACTTAAACGTGGACGACCTTTCATCGTTCCTGTCACGTTTTGAACAGACTTGCAAAACAAATCATTTGCCTGAAGAGTCATGGGTACTCAAGTTAAATGAATTCTTGGTTGGAGAACCACTGACGGCTTCTCAAAATGCTGACCCATCAATAGCAAATAACTACGGTGCTATTAAGTCCTTGCTTTTACGAAGGTTTCACCTGGACGAGGAACACTGTAGGTTGAAATTTAAGGGAATTTTACCTGAATCTCCAAAAGATTTTGCAGGATTCATTGCGAACATACGCAATACATTTAATAGATGGGTTGAACTGGCAGAAGTCAACAAATCGTACGACAAATTAGTTGATTTACTACTACGGGATAAGGTATTATCTTCGGTTAGCCAGCCATTTTTTGCATATTTGCAGGAGCGTAAAACCAGGTACTATGGACGAGTTAGAAAAAATTTCTTTAAACTACTGTTCGGCACATCCGAATGCAACCATTTCTAACTCCTCATTAAGAGAACCTCTACCTGTAGCGTCTAATATGGCCTACAATCATAATAACAAACAAAGACATCACAGTGTAGACAGAAGCAGGTTCCAAAGAAATCACAATGTTAACTTTCAGAAGGGACATAATAATGATTTCAACAATAAAAATGAGTTCAACAGAGGTAGATCACGAGATAGAAATTATTCACCTCAAACAAACTACCACAATGGTCAACATAACACTAATTATAATCGATCACATACTCCCAATAATAATAATAACTGGAATGGTAATAATCATGGCTCGAGACATCGAGATAATAGTTACTATAGAGGACGACGAGATAATTCTAACAATTATACTCGGAATCGATCTCATTCTCGGGGATCATCTCATTACAACCATAATACAGGGGCGGCAGTTACAAATAATACTACCCCTATAGCTCAGGTCCCACTTGACAATAATACAACACAGTCTTCTGCTGCATGTTTTGCTATTAATTATAATGTGGCAAATAGTTGCCAACAATGCAATCTTATTTTTCAGAAGGCGAAAGAAACAGTGCTTAACTGCGGACATATTATACCACAGGTAGGTCTTGCAGTCAACGATGGAACAGGCTTACTAATTTTTAACAGGGGATTAGTTAATGGATCCGTCGTCTCAGTGCTGAGGGATTCAGGATCCACGACGATTGGTATACGTCAGTCGCTGGTACATCCTAGCTGTGCGACAGGAGAATATGTACGCTGCATGACATTTGGTGGAACTATTGAGTTCTACCCAACAGCTATTGTTCATATTAGAACACCCTTTTTCACAGGGAACGTAAAAGTATGTATGTATGCTAAAAAAGCCTATAGCTGATCTGATGGTTGGTCGTATACACGGCAGTAAAGATTGTACTCCAGATGAGATCATAGAATGGGAGAAACATAACCTATGCACTGGAAACGCCGTGACGACTAGAGCGCAGACTCAACTCATGGAGAAAGTTGATGATAATAAAATGGATGCAGACAACCAAGAGGAATTTGTAGTCAATTCACCTATTGACAGGGAAACATTTGCAACCAAACAAAAAGAGGATAAATCTTTAAAAAAAATTTTTAAGTTGGTTGATAAAGTTGCCAATCTATCCTCAGGTAATAATAACAAACATTGGTTTGTTATTAAAAATGACATATTGATTAGATGTTTTCATGACAAATCACAAATGAAACAACAAGTTATGGTCCCGTATACTTTTAGACGGTACATTCTTCAACATGCACATGACTCACATTGTGCTGGACATATGGGATATACTCGAACACGATCTCGAGTACTGTCTTCATTCTTTTGGCCAGGAGTGTCAAGAGATATTTCGCAGTATGTACGTTCCTGTACTACATGCCAAGAAGTGAAAGCACGTGGAGCTTTTCACACGGCGCCTATTCAGGCTTGCGATATCTCAGTAAGACCTTTTGACAAGATGGCCATAGATATTATTGGTCCATTGCTACCATCGGCCAGAGGACATAGATTCGTCCTTACGTGCATTGATTTGTGCACACGATGGCCAGAAGCTATCCCATTAAAGACCACCACTACCACAGATGTAGCTGATGCACTACATCTCATCTTTTCTAGAATAGGGTTTCCTAGAAAACTTTTATCAGACCATGGGTCACAGTTTATATCTGACACCATGAAGGAAGTCATGAAAACTTGGAACATTGATAGGAATTTAAGTAGTATTTATCATCCTATGAGTAATGGTGCGGTTGAAAGACTTAACCGTACACTTAAACAACTACTACATAAGGTTACTGCTAAGCACCCTCATGACTGGGACAGAGCACTCCCAGCTGTTCTATTTGCTTATCGGGAGGTACCGCATGAACAAACTGGCTTCTCTCCCTTTGAATTAGTTTTTGGTGCTCCCCCAAGAGGTCCTATGGGACTAATAAAAGACTTATTAATTGACGTGGAGATGACTCAGGACACTCAGTCATCTTACGAGTACGTGATTAATCTTCGGAAGAACATTATTGAATCTTGCCAGTTGGCAACAGCTTCTTCTGAGGCTGCAAAAGCTAAGGCTTGATCTCTACAAAATAGGTCTCGACGATTACGCCAATTATTCCCAGGCGATGAGGCTTATGTGTTACTTCCTCACAATAACAATAAATTATTGATATCTTGGAATGGTCCTTACAAAGTCATTGATAAAATTTCCGACGTTGATTACGTCTTAGATATCAAGGGACACAAAAAGATATTTCATATTAACATGCTCAAGCAATTTCATACACGTCCTGAACACTTACAGTCAATTTTTCATGAACTAGATGACACCACAGTATCTACTTGTTATTATTCTAACTTATCCGTCATCCAGGAAGAAGAATCTTCTTTTCCTGAGGTACAGTTACCGTTACCGGTACCAGTAGTTCAACCTACTGAATCTTGGCGGGATGTAACCATCTCTTCAACGGTTACACCGCAACAGCGTCTACAGATTGCTAATCTATTACAATCTTATCCAGATGTATTGACCGACGTCCCGGGTCGCACATCGGCTATCAGTCATGACATTACTCTCAATGATGATACACCTATTCGTGTACATCCCTATTCGGTTCCTTTACATTTCCTTGCTAAAACTACTAAGGAACTTGAACAGATGTTGTCTCTGGGAATCATTGAGACTAGTAATTCGCCATTCTCTTCTCCATTAGTGATTGTCCGGAAGAAGGACAATAACATCAGACTATGTGTTGATTATAGAAAATTAAATGCTAAGACTATAGTTGACAGCGAACCACATCCACTTATCGACGACTTACTGCCACGTCTATCCAACGCAACTATATTTAGTAAGATAGACTTAACTAAAGGTTATTGGCAGATACCACTGACCGAAAAGGCTAAGTACTACACCGCATTTTCCACTCCACAAGGTCTATACCAGTGGAATGTGATGCCTTTTGGGCTTGTTAATGCGCCAGCTACCTTCATTCGCCTGATGCGACAAATTTTATCAGGTAGACCAGACGTTATTACATATATTGACGACATATGCTTGTTTAGTTCGTCGTTTGAGGAACATGTTTCGGGACTTAGATATGTTTTCGACACTCTAAGGAATTATCATCTAACTGCTAAACCTACAAAGGTGCAAATCGCGTGTAATGAGATAACCTTTTTGGGACATATCATTGGATCGGGATATATCCGAACGTTACCTAGTACAGTCTCCAAAATTCTAAACATAGCAGTTCCTCAGACGAAGAAACAGGTCAGGAGTTTGTTAGGACTTGTTCAATATTACAGTAGATTCATACCAAACTTGTCATCCATCACGGCTGTATTGTCTTCATTGTTAAAAAAAGACATGCCGGTGAAGGTGACATGGACTGGTACATGCAATGAAACTTTCAACAAAATTATAAATTTGTTCTCGCATGAACCAATTTTAAGACTTCCCGATGCTTCCAAAAGATTTTTCTTACGAACAGATGCTAGTAACTACGGCATTGGTGCATGCCTGCTCCAGAACCATGATGGCGTTCTACATCCTACCTTATATATTTCAAGAAAGCTAAAGCCGGCAGAAACAATGTATTCCACAGTGGACAAGGAACTTTTGTCAGTGATATGGGCAATAACTAAACTTGAAAAGTTCTTGCTTGGTGCTCCCTTCACCATACAGACGGACTAACGTGCTGTAGCATCTTTGCGTCGATCTAATCATAAGAGCCAAAAACTCGCCAGATATGCAATCATCCTACAGCCATTTGAATTCTCCATTGAACATATTCCTGGCACTGAAAACATTGTGGCGGATGCGTTGTCACGTAATCCTATTGACGACGAATAATCAACATTAACATTCCTAAAACATATCAACTATAAGGGAACTAACCTTGCCTTCAATTTAAACTTTATAAACACTATATGCATCACAGAATTGAACTAAAGACAATCAAGGTATACATATTGACATTGAAACTTCGTCTAACGTCCATACACGATATATGAATATTCGTTGAACAATCATGGAACAATATCTGACGACAAGTCGAACTTATTATCCTATGTGCACTTAATTCTTGGATGCTGGGATAAATGACATTTCTTTCCAACGTAAACGTTTGAACATTTTTGCCTAAAAGAATTCATCAGGATCAAGACTACGGATGGATCATCATATCCTATACTAATTAATTAGTTAACTTAACTTCTTAATTGAATTATTATCAATAAAATGAAATGTGAGAAAAAAAATGAAATGAAAGAACAAAAAAAAAGAGAACGAAATATAAAAAAAAGAAATTATGAAAAGAGAAAATAAATCTCACACAAGTATTAGATTAATATTTTTTTTTAATGTACCTATACGTTATTTAGTTAGTTAAATTAGATAGTTATTATTCACTAACACTTAACACACACAATTAAGTTAAACTTATATTCGAATTTCTTTCTATTTCTTCTCACTTATTTTGTCTTTTCTTCTCTCATAACATCGCGTTACATTAGAATCTTAATAATTTAACTCTTAGTTTAATTAATTAATTTAATTTTAATTAGTCAAATTAATTCCTATATGACATACTAATACGACAGACCTTACTTTAATTTAATTCTATCATTCACTATTAACATTGGACATTTTATTTAGTTGATATAATAATATGTATAATATTGATATATAATGTGATTAATGTTAGATGACTATGACAAATAGTTAGTTGACATGACCGCGACACGGTTCTACTCAGAACATCGTCGGCCATATGTCACAATTGTGTTAAATTTTTTTTTTGAAAAATTGTTAAGTCGGATAGATCTTGAAAAAAAATCTATCGATTTTTTTTTCCCCGGTGTACAGGGAATTGTTACGGTATATGATATTAACGCCGTCTGCTAAAGGTTATCGGACGTGCAATCGTAAAGGTTAAGACATTTAATATATTGCGATAGATGTTTCAATTATTGAACGCTCCATACACGATCGATTATGACGTGTCTAGCGTTGTTTAGGACACAGTCGGTAACTAGGAGACGCTACCCTTTGTTACTTGACCGCCAAGCTGAATAGCTGCGTTTTTCTAACCTTCCAATTCAATGGCATGATATAGCCATTTATATGTGCATTTTTGATGGACCAGGGTCAGTCCTAGAACTCTATATGAGAGGAAAATTTATGGAGGTTAGTATTTAACTAGAATCCTCAGAAGGAGGAGAATAATCGTCAAATTCGTATGAAATATTCAGACTCGCAGTCTCACTGTCGGCAGGTAGCCATGTCTAGCTGCGCGTGCATATAGCTGTGATGTTCTGACGACAATACTGCATTGTATCCTTAAACGGACATTGACACGTAAACCAGCAGTCTACGTTATTGATTAATTTATGCATGACTTATAAGGACTTATGTTCTGTTCCTATTTGAAATGATCATCCTGTGTGTACATGTGATTAAATATTACGGACTCAATCGGAAGGCATTAATTACTTCATTAATGTTGCTGAGTTCAAGTTACATGAACTACTTCTTCATACCATGCTACTGAGTTGTATGAACACCTTCACCCTAATTCGCGTAATACTAAACAAAGCACGATTAACAAGAGATCACTAAAGTAACCATACTCAGTGCATGATCTTCAACCGGCAAATAACTCAGCAACAATCTGGTACACAGACAATATTGAGTGCATTAATGAAGTACATCATGTGTGAACATTAATGCTTGAATACAGGCTGCCCTAGTTAGGTATATTGTAAGTGACATCTGAAAGTGGAAAAAACAACTGAAATTTGTCAAGTCTAAACAGGAAAAGGCATTCCTCCCCAGTCTGCTTCCTGCGGAGCATAAGTCTTCAGCCAGATCAAATCATCCTTGTCTTCTTCATCGTCACCATCATCTACTGAAATAGGAAACTTATGTAAGCTTTAATTGTTAGAGATTATTCTCTGACTTGATGGCAACATCTCCATCATTCTTACATTGATTGTGTATATTTGTAGAAGTGACTGTAGTTCTTCTTCTTGTTATTTGAAGTAGTGATGTTAATTGTTGCTTGTATAATACAGATGGCCCGCCTGTTCTATCATAGACCACAGTTTGCTATCTTAGATGAGTGCACCAGCGCAGTCAGTGTAGATGTGGAGGGTTACATGTACCAGCACAGTCGAGAGGTCAGTTAGTTTACATTACTTGTTAAATAATTTGTGTATGTGAGTTGTGGCGCTCATCAGAGACCATGTGGATCTCTCAACATTGTTCTCTTTTATCTGTTAACTTTTTTTTTTCTTAGATACCTTCTTGCTTTGTAGACTTTATGTTAAAGGCGTGTACTGACTGGTAGCTGATGTATGTTTGTTCACCACCTCTTATGTTAAAGGCATGTACTGACTGATAGTTGATGTATATTTGTTCACCAGCTCTTATGTTAACTCATTCATTCCAGAGTTATTTTGCACGCTGTGCCAGACTTTTTTTGTGGGCAGAATTTTATAGAGTGAAGTGTTCATCTTTCAGTCTAAATTTGTTTGTGAATTTTCCTTTGAACATGTACTTATTATATACCAAACTGTAGGGAAATGGATAGAGAATTCAAATATATAATGTCTGTGGTAGTATTAACACAAGTATGTTCGGTATAATTTAATCATTTTGCATGTAAAATTGAAAAACGCTAAAAAGTTGACTGTAGAATACGATCTTACCAAAGACAAATTACTGTCGTAGACAATAAAACTTTCTTTTTAGTCTTCAAACGTCATATACAAAGTAAAAAAAAACATGCTTATGGCCAAAATTAGTACATTTAGTGTTATTCGCACCAGTTTTTCCGTGGTTCTTTGTAAGAAAAAAATAAATTATGCAATCGTGCATTACGTAATTTTCAAACAAATAAATAAGAATAACGTCATATAAATACTTTTTTTTACTCTTGTTTAATGTTTTAATAGTATCCCTAGCTTCATCTTCTACCAAGAACTAGTGATTAGATGTTACGGTAGGTCTAGTTTTGTTGCTTTTTGATCGGCCAGAATATGACTACGCCCACTCATCAACTAAATCTAGTGTGTCTAGCTTTTCTGCATATATTCCGTATTTTGACAACAAACTGTGACTACCAAACAATCATCATCAATGTCAGCAATGTTTCAAAGTAGTTTGACACAATTATTTGCTTAGGAGACTTAGAAAATGTAAATATAAAGCGTGACATATTTCTCTAGCAAAAACAACGAAAAACGTAAACACGCAAATCTTCACAAAAATTGTGATAATAACATCAAAACACGCACATGTGCTGATTAACTAAAGTCAAATTAGTTGTTTAAATAGTAGCGGAAGTCATTCTACGAGTTTTAATATATGAACTGCATTAAGCGGACGATTTTTAGGGTTTATTCGTGATAAACTAAAAACCACGCTCTGAGCGTTGCTCTGGCACGGCGTGTTGAATTTTGCAAAGTCAAAGAGTTAAAGACCTGTACTGACAGCTGATCTCTCGTTTCACAGTATTTTCTCATCAACCATTTTATTTCTTTTCTCTTGTTTCACAGTTTTACCTCATCAACCATTGTTTTTCTTCATGATGTCATAAAATATTGCATGCTAAAATCAATACATTGAGTTTTTTGTTGTATTGGTGAAGGGACGGTGGCTTACAGGCAACACGGCGTATATTATATGAGGTGTCGGGCGCAAGTAGATTCAAGCCTCGTTGGCTTTGCGCAGGTGGGTCAGTGTCTGTCCCTAGTCGTGTTGTGCTGTGGCACAATAATTTGTTTTCAACATAAGGGTTACTTTTACAATTTTAAAGCTGTAACCAAGGTGAAGTGGGTTCATTTTCTACGTAAGACAACAGGAGGCGGAGACACTTGAGAGTCATGACCCAGGTGGGCCAGCCCCCCTTAGAGTGTAAAGGAGAATAAAGGGGCGAAATACTTGTTCGACGGGGGGAACACTTCTGATGATCAGATTGCCTCCTGTTGTATCACTGTATAGAGTTTCCTATCATAGTTGCATGGTCAAACCAGTGACATTCGGGGAAAAAACCAATGGACTTCTGTAAAGACAGATGACACTGGGAAAGACTAGAAACCGGCTGACCAAGTTGGCACCCCGTAAGCTGTATACAATTGCTACAGGGCCCAAAAATGATAGATGCCCCCAGGATTCACCGAAAGGACGGGAGAATGATGAATCCACAGGCGCCTCATTGGAATCGACCAGACCCGTTACACGGACTTCGAGCTCTGAACAACGGCTGGAATTTCCATGTGCCTGTCGTCAGAAATTCTCTACTGGAATTAAAATCCACAGAACGAAAAAGGGGTGTGGGAGTTCATCAGGGGGAGGTCAACAGCGCTCTGTCTTGACAGGTAAGACGTTAGAAGAACGCAGCCAGGAGTCAATCCACAGTGCTGAGTATATTCAAGTTGATCTGCCTGATGATGATCTCACACACTTCTTGGACAGGAAGAGAGATGCAATCAAGTTTCCACCTGCCAATGCAAAAGGGCTTTGGGAACAGCTAGACGAAGCCTTGGCAAAAGAGTTGGATAACAGCCTGAAGCAGATAACTTTGGAGAAGAAGCTGGAAATCTTCGGCGACATAATATATCTTCACTGTCGCAAAGTTTTTGGAGTCAGGGAGGCAAGGAAAAGTAACATTCCGTCAAAAAGTAGAAGACAAATTAAAATAGAAGAAATCAGGAAACAGAAGAAGCATGTCCGAAAACTGTTCAAGAACACAGTTACCACAGAGAGGGAAGGGTTACAACAAGTTTTGGAGCACCTGAAAGGCCACCATAATGCACGTTGTAGAACAGAAAGGTTGTGCAGGATGAGAAGGAAGACTTGGAAGGATAGGGAAAGATTCTTCAGGGAGCCCTTCAAGTTTGCCAAAGAACTGTTTGAGCAGCCATGATCGGGAACGCTAAACATCAGGAAAGAAGACCTGGAAGAACACCTTAGAATGACTTATTCAGATGGTCGCAAAGATGAGCCGCTCAGCAGCATGGCAGGCCTTAAATGGCCTAGTAAGCCAGGAGCTGAATTTAACACCAAGTCCCCAACGATGCAAGAGGTAGAAAGCATTGTCCAGAAAGCTCGGTGCAAGTCAGCTCCAGGTCCTAATGGTGTTCCATATGTTGTGTATAAGAGATGCCCTGAGGTGCTCAAACGACTGCTCTGTTTACTGAAGAATGCGTGGAAAACCCAGCTTGTAAGCAAGGAATAGAGAAAGGCAAACAGAGTCTACATCTCGAAGGAACAAAATTCCACAGACATCAGTCAGTTCAGGCCAATCTCACTACTTAATGTGGAAGGGAAGATATTCTTCTCAGTGATGGCGAAAAGGCTCACTACATACCTCCTGGCAAATGGGTACATTGACACTACCATTCAGAAAAGAGGTATCCCAGGTACACCAGGATGTCTAGAGCATGCCACAATGATCTGGGAAGCAATTCAAAAGGCAAAGTCTGACAGAACAAACCTCCATGTTATCTGGTTGGATCTAGCAAATGCTTATGGACCCGTTCCACACCAGATGTTGTGGCAGGCCCTAAAAATGTATCATGTTCCACAAGAGATTGCAGCAATGCTGAAGCTATATTTCGCAGGGTTCTCTGTCAGATTTTCAACCAGAGAGTACACAACGAAGTGGATTGGCCTTGAAGTTGGAATTGTGACGGAATGTACCATCTCTCCAATACTATTCATGATGGCTATGCAGGTAATCCTCAATGCAGCTGAAGGAATGGCTATAGGTCCAAAGCTCAGTGGAATGTGTCACATGCCACAGCTCAAAGCATTCATGGATGACACAGCAATTCTGACATCAGATGAACATCAGGCCCGGAGAATGTTAGCACACCTGAATGAACTAGTCAGCTGGTGCAGAATGAGCTTCAAACCCAAGAAGTCGAGAAGCCTATCAGTCAGGAAATGGAAGTTAGCGGAGGTCATATTCATAGTTTCCAACCAAAGCATCCCTACTGTCATTGAGGAATCTGTTAAAAGTCTTGGCAGGGTGTACGATGCCTCATTAAAAGACTCGAAGGCAGTGCAACAGAAAATAGAAATGGCAGACAGAGGGCTACAGATCATAGACCAAAGCAGACTCCTAGGAAAATTCAAACTGTGGTGCCTCCAGTTCATGTTGATACCTAAGTTGCTGTGGCCACTGCTTATATATGAAATAAGCACAAGTACAGTGAATGCTATAGAGCAGAAGGTCAACAAGTTCATGAAGAAATGGCTAGGGGTACCACCAGGTCTGTCAGATGTAGCACTGTACTGCAAAAAGTCAAAACTTCTGCTTCATTTCAAGTCAGTTGTTGAAGCGTACAAAGTTGGAAAGGCAAGGCTTGCAATGATGCTACGCGAGTCAGCAGATGACGTGGTTAAGTCCATTCAGCCCAAACTGAAAACGGGAAGGAAGTGGAGAGTGGAAGAAGCTGTTGATGGTGTCCAAGAGTCGCTCAAACTGAGGGAGGTAATCGGATACACACAAACGAATAGACGGGGATTTGGTCATGGAGACATCCGCTGGTGGTCCAAGGCATCAAGCAGGGAGCGCAGAGACATGGTAGTTCAGGAGATACGAGGAGCTGAGAATAATAAGAGGTTGCAACAAGCGGTGCAGCAGGCCCAACAAGGCCAATGGACTACATGGGAAGGAGCCCTGCAAAGGTCATTGACATGGAATGATATATGGCATATGACACCTCTTAGGCTCAGCTTCGTTATTAGATCAATGTATGACCTCCTGCCATTGGCCACAAACCTTGTGAGATGGGGAAAGTTGGATGATGAGCAGTGCCTCCTGTGCCATGAGAGGCAGACACTTGAACACGTGCTCTCAGCTACAAGGTGTCATTAGGGCAAGGGCGATATACATGGCCCCACAACAAAGTGCTAAATGAGCTGGCTGCGACAATAGATCTGGCAAGGATGAAGGCGAATAGCAATGTCAGGCCGAACACCGCAAAGACATACTTTCTGAGAGCAGGAAAGTCAGCACACCCAAAACTGAGTAAATCAGGTAGCAGTGTACCATCTCTCCTTGACTGTGCAAATGGCTGATAGATGGCGGTAGACCTACCTGGACGAGGGGCATATCCAGAGAGTATCAGGAAATCTTGAAGATGGCCGGATATAGTGCTGCATTCTTCATCATCGCACCAGGTTATATTGATTGAACTGACCGTGCCATTTGAATTCAGATTGGAAGAGCAACATTTGTTCAAATCGGCCAAGTATAGTGATCTGGCCGTAGATCTGAGACACGATGGGTTCACTGCAAGGGTCATGGCTGTTGAGGTGGGTGCAAGAGGGCTCGTGGCTGCATCAGTGTATGATTTATTGAAATTGTTGGGGCTGAGGGGACAGTCGAAAACAAGGGCACTGAAGAGGCTTAGTGAAACTGCGGAAAAGGCATCATATGGGCTATGGAACTCAGGACAGTAAACTCTATCCCCACCTGCGTTACAGGAAACATCTGGAAAGTGGAAAATTTTGCTGTCTGCAATACACTGAGTTTTTCTTTGTATTGGTGAAGGGACGGTGGCTTAGAGGCAACACACGGCGTATATTATTTGAGGTGTCGGGCGCAAGTAGATTTCAGTTGCAAGTATGCAGTGGCTTCAAGACTCGTTGGCTTTGTGCAGGTGGGTCAGTGTCTGTCCCGTATCATGCTGTTGCACAATAATTTGTTTTCAACATAAGGGTTACTTTCACAGCTGCCTCCGGCTGGCAGAATTGTGGATTTTAAAGCTGCAACCAAGGTGGAGTGGGTTCATTTTCTACATAAGACAACAGGAGGCGGAGACACTTGGGAGTCATGACCAATGTGGGCCTTCCCCCCCCCCACCCCCAGAGTGTAAAGGATAACAAAGGGGCGAAACACGTGTTCCACGGGGGGACACTTCTGATAATCAGATTGCCTCCTGTTGTATAACTCTGTATAGAGTTTCCTATCATTGTACCGTGATATCGGTAAAATGGGGTTAGAATGAACAATTAAAAAATGCTTGGTTACTAGGGGACACATCAACATTTCAAAAGTGATGTAGATTTAGAAATTAACTGACCAGCACTTAGTTGCAAAGGACAGTTGCGCAAAAACATCAACAGGAGCAGGCAGATTTTACCAGCTCAGTATTATTACATCCTCTTGCTTATAACTTACAACAAAGTGCCTAAACACAAATAAGTTATAGCAGCCTTTGTACAGAGACACATCAAAGGCATCCACCAGTTTAAAGTGGTCAAACTTTTAGCAACTCAAGTAAGTACAGATCCGTATCCCAAAATCCAAAATGATCGGTGTTACATGTGATGTTACATGTTATGTCGTGCTGATAACGCGAATGTAAAATGCGAACACTGCAACTGGAAATGACGTAGCCCAGTCCGATAAATGTTCAATATTCTTTAATGTGACACTTCACAATGTGACAACGCTCCACAGTTTCCAGAATCAAATGATCAAATGAGATTTCATATACACAGTCCTCTGTCCGTCCCAAAGGCAAGAATACGTAGGCAAACTAGCTGTCAGTAGTAAAGTTCTGCGTCCACAAATAGTCTTGTAGCCATCGTCGCGAATGTCGACAGAATAACCTTCATATAAATTGTTGCCACAATCTCAGGCATGCATTAAGCTGCAGTCATCATAAAATCTTCGAATAAACTAGTAGACTTTAACACATATCAGGAGCGCACAAAACACAACCTTTCACCTCGTCGGACACCAGCCAAAAGATCAAGATTGACCATTATCTCTCAGAAGCAGACGTCGCATACATCATAATTTATTTAAACTTAACATCACAATTAACATCAATGGTGCGGTTTCAAAATCGATGCGTTTTTGTGCCTCCTCATTTTGCATGCAGCGATGCCTTCACAACTGAGTGCAAAATGAGGTATAACACTTTTACACACACACACACAACCCCCCCCCCCCAGAGAAAACTGAAAGTTTTCACGTGAAGGAAGACGGCCAACTAAGCACGATTATGACGCGCATAAAGTTAACGTCAAGTCTCAGTCTCGTGTGGTCAACAATCAATCAAAATGTCGTAAAACCATAAAATTGATGGAAATCTGATGAAATATGGTAGTGAAATTGGAAGTTATTCTAACATGAATAATATCGATGTAATGCATTAAATGAGCAAGTGAGTGCTGAACATCTAAGTAAATGGAATTCAGTAAATGTCACAAGTGGCATTGTTTCACAATGTACGTTGGTATTTTCTAATCTTGCCATATTTGCCCTCTGGAGGTGTATGTGTGTGGCTCATGCCATTCTATTCATGTATGGGGATTAATTATTGATTTTGTACATCTCAACGTAAGAATTCTGTTAGAGTTTAATAGATTCATGTAAGCTCAAGGTAGGAGCTGTGTAATTCACTCAGTGATGGTTAATTGCAGTGTGGCCATTCGTTAGAGAACAGTTATATAGAAACGAAGTACAGTATCTTCATAGAAACCACGATTTCTAAATAGCTTGGGACCTGTCTGGAGACAGTCCTATAAACAACGAGAGTGTATTCGCCCGTGAATAGAGGCTCAAGGTAGCCAATTCGTTATTTACAAGTCAATGACAGACTTACGTGTGCTATACGCACAAAATCCATTACATTTCTTACTAGAAATCACTACCAGGATTTCTGAAGGGCCAAGTGTTCATATTGGCTAACATTGATTTATTTATTGTAATCTGTTTTGGAATGTGTCGTATAATGGAATTTCATGTATTACATGAATAAATCTGTAGAAGTCGCCTATGCCAGGCATCTGAGGACATTTTATCTGAATGTGGTGTTCCAGATGTGTTGTACAGTCTGTGGTATTGTGGGCAGTGCCTAATTTCACAGAACACCTCCTAACACACCATCAAGTCAAGACAAATACACAGAAACCCCACAGAACATTCACGAGCACAACACGGGAAAATTCACACCACCTTCTCGACATTAAACTTTAGTAAAGAACCCTGCGACATTAGTGGAGATACTTTATCCCACTAAACTTAATGTTCGTAACAGATAGATTAAACAGTTCATCTCCAATATCAGCGTAAACTAGCCTTGCAAATGTTACGAATGAACCTGTTTGTTAAACAATGTCTCTTCATGGAAATCAAATCCTAAATGTCAAGTGTATTGGTCAATGTTATCATAATACTGGCAGTTCAACCAAGAAAATGCATTATCATAAATCTTGATGAAAGTCACCTGCTGGATTTGTCCATAACAAATGTGAATGAAAGTTTGATCGTCCCCTACAAGAGATGAGTGTTGGGAAATGTCCTTTGCAAGTGCTAAATACCTTGAGATCATGAGTAGTCACTCGAGTCTATCAGGTTGGAATTTCATAGTGCGATTTCTGAACCATATCGTAGTTAAATTGGTTAATATCACCTGTCTGGGTGAAATGTCTTTGGGTCTCTGCAGATTGAAGGTATCACAGTCTCTGTTTTCTAGTTCACGGTGTGATATATAAATATAAGCACAGCCTTGCACAGTAGTTATGTATCGAGTTTCACGGTTCTAATATAAGAGATCAGGGTTTTCAGAATGTGCAGTGAGATAAAGCATCCACTAAGACATTAATGTCACTTTTAATAGAGCGGATGTTGTAGTCGAAGGGTTGGAGGTTGATGGCATACCTAGCCACTCTTGCGTTTAGGAGGTCGGATTTCTGCAAGAAAGCGAGAACCTTCTGGTCTGTCTCAATAGTGAAACGAGAACCGAGAAGGTACTGTTGAAGTTTAGTGACTGACCAAATGATGGCCAAAAGCTCCCTTTCAATAATCGGGTAAATGCTTTCTGTCTTGGTTAATTTCCTTGATACGAACATAACAGGATGAAGAATGCCATCCACCTTTTGTATTAGAGAGCCACCAATGCCTTCCACGGATGCGCTGTTCTGAGGACAAATGGCAAATGTGGATCAGGTAATTTCAAAATTGGTTCGGATGAAAAATATTTTTTTTATATATTCTAAGGCAGTCTCACAAGGCTGAGTCCAATGGGAGAGCCTCTGCCAACAACTCAGACAATACTGAAGTAATAGAAGAGATATTGGGCATAAACTTGTGATAAAAATTCACAAGACCAAGAAGACTGTGAATTTGCTTTCTTGTCTTAGGGATAGATAAATTTAGAATCTTGGAAACAGTATTATCTTCAGTTTTGAGAAAACCATGGCCAACTTTATGGTCCAAGAAGGAGATTTCCTTGAAACCTATCTGGATTTTTGAAGGTTTAGCAGTAAGATTGTGGAAACAAAAAGTTTCAAGTAGAGATGTGAGACCAGAGGCGTGTTTGTCTCATGAGTCACTAAACAGACAAATATCATCTGATAATGTCAGATCTATGAGAGAAAATTGTTCTCATTATGCGAATGAAAGTTGCTGGAGCATTCATCAAGCCAAGGCACATATAATTCCAGTGAAAGAGACCTCTAGGGGTAGAGAAAGCAGTTAGAGGTTTAGCTCTGTCAGTAAGAGGAACCTGTCAGTATCCTTTGGATAAGTCAGATTTGCTAAAATAAGTAGCCTTTGAAAGTTTAGACAATAATTCTTCCAGAACTGGCATTGACTGCATCAGACTCAGTTATGCTATTGAGTTTCCTAAAATCAATGCAAAGTCTAATATTTTTATCTTTCTTTCTGACGATAACCATCGGAAAGAAATAAGGTGAATTAGAATGAGAAATAATATTAAGACGTAGCACTTTGTCTATTTCTTTTTCTACCTGTTCCTGAAAGTGCAAAGGAATAGGATAGGGTTTTAAGCGGATAGGTCAATGATCAGTAAGTTTAATTTCATGAGAATTGATAGAAGTTCGACCAGGTATGTCAGTAAGAACATTTTGGTATGATTCGAGAAGTATCGAATCTGACAGTGTTGTTCTGCGGAAAGATCCGAACAAATAGAAGCATCCTTCCTGAACTCTGTAGCATGTAGAGACATGACTGGAAGCTGTAGAGGTATGTCAGGAAATTAAGATTGTTCTTCATGAATGACAGATAATGAAGCATATGAAGAATGATGATCAGTTGACTCGTCAACAGCATCAAAGACAGGTTTAAGATAGTCAGGTCTATCATGGAATTTTCTCAACATGTTAATGTGAAAAGTTTTATTCATGCGTTTTACTTCAAGAATATAGTCAACATCAGTTAATTTGGAAATGACTTTGTATGGGCCACTCCACTCAATGAGCAAGCGATTTTCTTTCCTAGGTAGCAAAACATAAGCTTCGTCTCCTGGCCAAAGGTGTCTTAAAATGGCTGGTAATACTTGGTCCCAGTCTTGTGGATATTTAGTAGTTACGTTACCCAGGAGTTGTTTAAGCATTTTGTTTAGATGCTCCACCATGCCGTTGGACATTGCATGATATACGGAGCTAAGAGATCTATCAATCTGGCATAGTTGCATGACCTTTGAAATGACTTTTGACCCAAACTGTGTTCACCTATCAGATAAGAGTCTATCTGGGAAACCTAATCTCTTGAAAATAAGGAAAAGAGCATCCGCCACATCTATGGTGGTAATGTTTTTCAGAGGTATTGTCTCAGGCCATCTCGTGCACATATCAATGCATGTCAGGACATATCTATATCCTCTGGCTGACATAACTGAGAGTGGTCCAATGATGTCTACAGCCATTTTTGCAAATGGTCGTATAGAAATATCAGAAGCTAGGTGCCGTATGATAAGCACCTTTTGTCGCCACCTGTTGGCATGTCGCACAAGAACGACAAAACAATGTAACGTCCTTTGCTACTGCAGGACAGTAAAAAGAAGACAGGACTCTATATTTAGTTCTAGCCGAGCCCATATGGCCAGCACAGTTTGAATCATGAGCATGTCGTAAAATGAAAGGTCTAACCTCAGTAGGCACCATAATTTGTTTGCGTACTGAAGAAGAATCTCTAAAATTGTGAATTAAAATATTATTTTTTCAATATATACCATTGTCGCGAATTGTCTATCAAATTCACATCATCTGATTTGACCAAGTGAAAAATTTTTTTCAAGGAGTTATCATTTCTTTGCATGTCACTAAAAGAATATTTACTGATAATTGGACGGAGTTGTACATCCCCATCATCATCATTCAATCTCCTTACTATTGTGTCTTGGTCATGAACCTGTGCCCTTGTAATCACCACATTGGCTGACAGCAAATGCTGACGTTCCCACTCTGCTTTCTCCTCAGCTGAGCAATCCTTTATGTCATGGACATTGCTCAGAATCAAATCAGCCACTGGATCCTCTAGGAGACATACTTTAATCTTACCCAAGAAGAATGGGGTGTTAATGTACACAGCCATGGGATAGTGCTCTGCCGTGCCTCCAAACGTGATACATTTAACCTCATCCCCTGTGTAACATGAGAGGTTTACAAGAGATTTTCGCACTCCCACAGTAGTGCACTTTGTGTCTCATAAGACTGAAACGAGTTTGTTGTTCATCAAACCTCTGTGGAAAGTAAGTGACCCTTTACCATCGTGTGAAGCGAATGCAGGCAGAGGATGGCCACACAACAGTCTGGACACTACATCTTGCCGAAATAGAGTGCTGCATTCAAAACCCTGTGATGTATTAGACAAATCAACAGAACAACCATTTGCATGATTGGTATTGTCATTATTTTGAGTTACCATGCCTGAATTGCTATTTTGAGCTGAGTTAGAATTAGAGTTTATGCGTTCTACACTACGAGAACGATTTGAATTATTGTTCCTCCGGTAATTGTTAACATTATCTCTCCTATCCTGTGGGGTATTTAAGTGATTAGGAGGTGCATATTGGTTGCCTTCTGAATAATAAGATCTGTCACCTCTATTGCTGTAGGAATTGTCAGATCTGTGCCACCCTCTGTTCGATCGATTGTAGTTTTGTTGTGATCCAGCATACCATTGTCCAAGGTTCCTTCGATCAGGAGGTGATCACTTACCAAAATTGTAACGTTCCCTAAACGATTCAAAGTTCCGATAATTGTTGCGACCAAAATTTCTGTCTATACTTTGAGATCTATATCTGGGGTTATTCATATGCCAGGAATGTGCGGATGCAACTGGCAAAGCTTCCTTAATCTCAGAGTTGCTGACAACTTTTCCAGGGTGTGCTGTCATGAACTGACGTCCTAACTCTTTCACAATTGATAAAGTTTGTGGTTTTCGTTCTTGGAGATATGCTAAGAAATCTGGACTAATGGATGATAGTACCTTGTCTCTCAACATGAGATCCATAAGGTGCTGAAATCTATGCTTGATTTTAGATAGTTCAGGCCATCGATTGAAGCATAATTTGATGGATGCAATGAACTCTGTAAAGTCCTTGTTAGTGTCAGGCACTACTTTCTTGAAGCATAGTCGATAGCCATTTTCATCAAGTTGATATTTCTTTAAAAGCAGTGCTTTGACAGAATCATAAGTATTCCTGTTTTCCTCATCCATGGTACATGCTGCTGCTAAGGCTTTTCCAGTTAACAGTGACATCAAATGACTGCAGCATGAAGACTTTTTTAATTTGTGTTCATGGCACACTTTTTCAAAGTGGTTTAAAAAGCAAGAAATATCAGTATTTGGTTTAAAATTTGGCAAATGCAGTTTAAAAGAACCAGTATGTTCTTTTCTTGAAGTACCTTCAGCATCCTGGTTATTTTGTTTATTGTCACTTTTTAATCTCAATTTCTCCAACTCAGTAGTGGCCATTTTTTCTGCATGTTCTAATTTCTTTTCTTCCAGAACCATCTCATCTTGCCTCCTTTTCTCTTCTCTCTCTTCTGCCCTCCTTTTCTCTTCTCTCTCCAATTCTTCTACCCTCCTTTTCTCTCTCCAATTTGTCTAACCTCTTTTTCTCTTCTCTAGCTATTGCTGCAGTAGTGGTCCCATTCTCCTAGAAAGTGAAAGTAGAACAGAAGAAGAAAACAGAACAATGTCCCTTCTTCTGTAACAGTTGCCTTTATTTATGAGTGACATGTTTATTGCTAACTTTATTATCTATGTGTTTGTAGGTCAGGATCACCCTGTTGTTAACAGTTGCCTTTATTTATGAGTGACATGTTTATTGCTAACTTTATTATCTATGTGTTTGTAGGTCAAGATCACCCTGTTGTTAACAGTTGCCTTTATTTATGAGTGACATGTTTATTGCTAACTTTATTATCTATGTGTTTGTAGGTCGGGATCACCCCGTTGTTAACAGTTGCCATTATTTATGAGTGACATGTTTATTGCTAATTTTATTATCTATGTGTTTGTAGGTCAGGATCACCCTGTTGTTAACAGTTTCTGTTATTTATGAGTGACATGCTTATTTCTAACTTTATTATCTCTGTGTTTGTAGGTCGGGATCACCCTGTTCACAGTTTCACACAGAAAATCTCTCTGGAAACATCATGAGGTATGTCATTTAGAGTTGATACTGAAAAAACAGTGTGAGATTCTATTTGCTGAAATATTATGGATTTTGCACTGTTTTGTGTGTTGTACTTTATGCTGCTTTTTTTTTAACTCATCACTAGTCATCGTCAGTCTCTTCTTGTCTTGCTACACGTGGACTAAATATCACTCATTTTCATCAACAATATCACCTAATCATGGCATTCATAATCATGGCATCATCATCATCAAAATTATTACATCACAATCATAATTATGACATCACTGTTATCAACATCATAATTATGACATCATCTTCATCATAATCATGGTGTCAACATCATAACATCATCATCATTATACTTGTAGGTGCATAACGCAGAGTCAAAAACCTTCTCATAGAACATTATGTATCTGTACCTACCTGTTTCTCTCTTTGCGGCTTACCCACCCTGCACCCAAATTGTTCTTTTATTTGAGAGTTTGCCTCAAATGCCCATCTCCAGGTCTACTTTCGTGTGTATGTTCTTTCTAGTTGTAGCTGGCATTTACCCAGCCCATTTTATTTAATAATGAAAGCAATGTTAAATAAAATGAAAATAACTCCATTAAGGTAAGTTTTATAGTATGAGGAACAAACTGCAAATATAGATTGTATTTTGTAGTTGAAGGGGCAGGTGACAAATAGTGAATGGTTATGTGCCATTTAATCAATGTGTTTCTTCAGACAACTAGATCAATGGGTCTTTTATTTGAAACATAGCTTTGATAATGATAAACTTTGATGTGAGCTTGACATGAGATGTGTAGACTTGCCAAAGTATTTTATGTACAGATAAATGCTAGTCCACATCAAAACTTTGATGTGAGCTTGACATGAGATGTGTAGACTTGCCAAAGTATTTTGTGTACAGATAAATGCTAGTCCACAGCAAAACTAACATTTAGTTATGACTTGTAAATCAAGTTTTAGAAACCACTTTTAATATTGTTGCCTAATGCACTGAAAGCAGAAAGCAAATGTTGAGTACATTCTCTTGAATAGAAAAAAAGTAGATGACCACTTCTCATTACCTTTCACCAATTTATATATATTGTTAGTAACTGGCCAGGCCACTTTAATTCTCTACAATAGGACTGGATGGACATTTGGTTTTCTGTTTTTTAGTGCATTGGTAACACCAATCAAAGTTGTTCCTAAAACTTGTTTTTGCATTTACTTTTTCTATTCTCTCATTTCCCAGTTTTATCTCAACACTTTTACTTGTTCTTTTCATTTTATCTCATCCTTTATTTGTTTTTTTCTCTTCTCTCATTTCCCATTTTTTACCTATTCACTTTAACTTCTTCTGTTCTCTTCTCTCATTTCCCAGTTTTATCTCATCACCTTTACTTGTTCTTTTCTCTTCTCTTATTTCCCAGTTTTATCTCATCACTTTTAATTGTTCTTTTCTCTTCTCTCATTTCCCAGTTTTATCATCACTTTTAATTGCTATTTTCTCTTCTCTTGTTTTCTAGTTTTATCTCATCACTTTTACTTGTTCTATTTCTTCTCTTATTTTCTAGTTTTATCTTATCAACCATTGTATTTCTTTCCTTTTCTCTCATTTCCCAGTGTTACCTCATCAACCATTGTATTTCTTTTCTCTTCTCTCATTTCCCAGTAGTTTTTGATCAACCATTTTATTTCTTTTCTCGTTTCACAGTTTTACCTCAACAATCATTTTTCTTGTCTATTGTTTCCCAGTTTTATGTCATCAACATTGTTTTAATTTTCTCTTCTATTGTCCCATAATTTTGTTTTTCTTTTCTTTTCTATTGTCCCAAATTTTTGTTTTTCTTTTGTCTTCTATTGTCCCAAATTGTTATTTTAATTTTCTATTGTCCCAAATTTTTCTTTTCTATTGTCCCAAATTTTTGTTTTTCTTTTCTCTTCTATTGTGCCAAATATTTGTTTTTTCTTTTCTTTTCCGTTGTTCCAAATTGTCTCAAGATGGATGTCAATATTTAACTTGCCATTACCCACAGTATTATCTCAAGATAACAATGTTTAACTTTTCAATACTCACAGTACTACCTCAAGATAAACATGCTTAACTTGTCATTGTCATTACCCACAGTTTTACCTCAAGATAAGTGTTTAACTTGTCATTACCCACAGTATTACCTCAAGATGGATGGTCGTGGATACTATGAATTCATGCCTATCACTGATGACACAGCAGAGTTTGGATCTTGATTCTGGCTCTCACATCAGAGGTCACCCAGACTGAAGATTAGTCTTGATGTGGTTTTATTTTTATATTTGTTGATATCATACTTGCTTTTTCCCCTCTTTATGTTTCTATTTTTATTGTAATATACTACATGTGAATTGTAAGTGCTAGGTTAATTGATTGTAACATATTTTGTGTTGGCAACCTTCAGAACTTTGAGAGGATTTCATGCCTCATTCTACACGCATGTTTGAGTTTAATGAATTCCCTTGGAGACACAACAAGTAGTTAGCAGTTTCTCTTCTGTTGCAGACAAAGAATTTAAAATCTCCCTACAAGTTCAACTTCTATTTTTGGACACACCCAGAATGATGTGAGATGTTAAAGTGTTTTATTAACAGCTTTGTCAGGCTTTAACATCATGATGTAGCTGTATCACAAACTGAATCATATTTATCGATGTTAAAGTGTTGTCTATACTATTTTGTCAGTCTATAATATCATGATGTAGATGTATCAGATCTTCAGATGTTAAAGTGTTGCCTATACAGTTTTGTCAGTCTGTAATATCATGATGTAGCTGTGTCATATCTTCAGATGTTTAAGTGTTGTCTATACAGTTTTGTTAGTCTATAATATCATGAGCTTTACGCTCATATCTGAGCTTTGCGCTAGAGAAAATACCATTATGCCTGCAGCTCTTGATGCTGTCAAATGCCTGCCAACTATGGAGGAGCTGGTTGCCGAACCAACATTAGAGGAACTCATCAAGACCATTGATAGCTTGGCCTCTGGCAAAGCACCAGGAAGTGATGGGATTCCTCCTGATTTAATCAAATGCTGTAAGAGTAGGCTATTACATCCCTTGCATAGGGTGCTGTGCCGGTGCTGGGAAGAGACAACTATTCCTCAAGACATGCGAGATGCCAAGATTGTAACACTGTATAAAAATAAAGAAGACAGAAGTGATTGCAATAACTCAGAGGCATCTCTCTCCTTAGTATTGTTGGTAAGGTTTTTGCCAGAGTCATTTTAATGTGACTACACAAGTTAGCTGAGCGCATATATCCAGAGTCACAGTGTGGATTTTGAGCTGATAGGTCAACAACAGACATGATCTTTTCTCTCCGCCAGCTTCAGGTAAAATCAAGAGAGCAGAAAAGGCCCTTATATATTGACTTTATAGACCTCACAAAAGCATTTGACCTGGTTAGTAGGGATGGACTTCAAAATCCTCCTGAAAATAGGCTGCCCTGCTAAATTGCTGGAAATGATAAAGTCATTCCATGACGACATGAAGAGAACAGTCCAATGTGCTGGAAGCACATCACAACTCTTTGACATACGAAGTGGCGTTAAACAATGCTGTGTTTTGGCTTTGACCCTCTTTGGGATCTTCTTTGCCTTACTCCTGAAACATGCATTCAGAGATGCATTTGAAGGAATATGCCTTCACACTAGGTCAGATGGCCGTCTGTTTAATCTTTCAGAAGGCAAAAACAAAAATCAAGAGGGTCACCTAAAGGGACTAGTTGTTCACTGATGACGCTGCAGTCGTCACTCAAAGCCAATGAGCTTCAGAGCTTGATGAATCACTTCACCCAAGCATGCAATGACTTTGGCCTCACAATAAATCAAAAGAAAACGAATGTGCTGAGTCAGGATGTGGGTGCTGCACCAGTTATCACTATCGATAACTATGAATTGGCAGTGGTGCACCACTTCACGTACCTGGGGTCTACCATCAATGATAAACTCTCACTGGACACAGATATTGACAGCCACATTGGCAAAGCTGCAGCTACCTTTGCCCGCCTCACATCGCATGTTTGGGGAAACTCCAAACTCACAACGAAGACCAAGGCTGTGGTATATAGCGCCATTCACCAGCACTCTCCTATATGACAGCGAGACTTGGACAAACTATGCTAAGCAAGAAAGAAGGCTCAATACCTTCTATTTACAGTAACTACGCCACATCCTCATCATCTCGTGGAAAGATAAAGGGACAAATGTCGAGGTATTGTCACGTGCTGGCCTTCAAAGCATGTATACACTGCTTAGACAGTGCAGACTACGCTGGCTTGGCCATGTCCGCCGCATGGAAGATGGTCGCATCCCGAAAGATATCTTCTACGGGCAAGTAGCAGATGGCAAAAGAACAGTTGGGCAGCCGCAGCTGAGGTTCATAGATGTGTGCAAGAGAGATATGAGGGCACTGGACATAAATCCAGCAATGTGGGAGGATGAAGCTGCAGATCACACCAAATGGCGATGCTATTTACGGCGCTACCTCAGATTGGGCGAAAAGAAGCTCACACAACAAGCTGAAGAGAGGAGAAAACATCAAAAGGGAGCATCAGGAAAACAAGCAGCTGAGGTCTGTCACCTCAGGGGCGCATTCCCATAGTCAGTTATGACTGAAGGGGCTATTATTATTATTATAATATCAAGATGTAGCTGTATCAGATCTTCAGATGCTAAAGTGTTGTCTATACAGTTTTGTCAGTCTATAACATCATGATGTAGCTGTTTCATATCTTCAGATGTTAAAGTGTTGTCTATACAGTTTTGTCAGTCTATAATATCATGATGTAACTGCATCATATCTTCAGATGTTAAAGTGTTGTCTATACAGTTTTGTCAGTCTATAATATCATGATGCAGCTGTATCAGATCTTCAGATGTTAAAGTGATGTCTATACAGTTTTGTCAGTCTATAATATCATGATGTAGCTGTATCAGAAAATGAATCAGATCTCCAGATGTTAGGTAAACATTGAATAGAGTGTGGACTCAAAAGTAGTGAGTGGCTTGTTATGAATTTGACATATGGGAAATTGTCTGAAATTTTTCAGCACATTCTTTTTTAAATCCAAGACACTTGTATCATAGTCAGCTGTGATAGCTCTACTCCCGATTTTTTTTTTTTGTGGTTTTTTTTGTGGTCATTATCATTCACATGTTTCCATGTAAATCACAGTTACAGCTCTTGTTGACCACAGATTTCTGTTAGGCGCTTCTTCATTTCCGCCCATCATCTTCTGGTGGCTTTAGCTTCCTCTTCACTTCCTCACCACTCAAGATCTTCTGGTGGTTTTAGCTTCCTGTTCACTTCGTCTCAAGCTATTAGTTTCTGGTTTCTTTAGCTTCCTCTTTACTTCATCTGCAGCTTTGTTTTGACCTCACCACCATTCTTCTCTTTCCTGTGGATTCAAGTCAAGTGTATATCTAGTTATACTGCTTGGTTTTTTTCTTTCTACCCATCTCCACTTTCTTACATCTGTAGCTGAAATAGTTCTTGTCTGGTTCTCTTTGGCAGGTTTGTGATTTTATCTACTGTCTGATATATTTTTTTTTAATGTACGCCCACTATTACTCGAGGCAAGAATCTCTGGTTAATATATCTAACCTGAGATTGATTTTTACATGAGTATCCCTTTTTCCCTGTACACTGACAGGTGTCCACTCGCCATTCAGGCAGATACTCGCCGTCTTCGGAGGGTACCCATTAGAGCTGGGTCGGCTCAGGAGCCGCCGGTCCCTGGTCGACGACACTCCTTCAAATGTCTTCTCCAGGGCTCGAATTAATCCACTCCAAGCCCCAGTCAACAAACTCGACTGTCTGATATAGAAGATGCAACAAATGCACCTGTTGTTGAATATGAGAAATCTAAGTACCGTTTCACTTTCTCTGCAGTGTAGGGGCTGAAGAGTTAGTGGCAGATCTATGTAGGCTCTGACAAATGTAAACACTGGTTATATAAATTAATAGACACATGTGGTATGTATTGTCTCCATCACAGCATTTCATCTTGATTGTGACTGAACATTGAGATACAGTATTATGTTGTGTTGTTGATACAACAATTCTGGGCCTTGAGATACAGTATTCTCTAATGTTGTTGATACAACAATTCAGGGCCTTGAGATACAGTATTCTCTGATGTTGATACCACAATTCTGGGCCTTGAGATACAGTATTCTCTGATATTGTTGAAACAACAATTCTGGGCCTTGAGAAACAGTATTCTCTGATGTTGTTGATGCAACAATTCTGGGCCTTGAGATATAGTATTCTGTTGTATTGTTGATACAACAATTCTGGGCCTTGAGATACAGTATTCTCTAATGTTGTTGATATAACAATTCTGGGCCTTGAGATACAGTATTCTCTGATGTTGATACAACAATTCTGGGCCTTGATATACAGTATTCTCTGATGTTGATACAACAATTCTGAGCCTTGAGATACAGTATTCTCTGATGTTGATACAACAATTCTGGGCATTGAGATACAGTGCTCTCTGATGTTGATACAACAATTATGAGCCTTGAGATACAGTATTCTCTGATGTTGATACAACAATTCTGGGCCTTGAGATACAGTATTCTCTGATGTTGATACAACAATTCTGGGCCTTGAGATACAGTATTCTCTGATGATGTTGAAGCAACAATTTGGGCCTTGAGATACAGTGTTCTCTGATGTTGATACAACAATTCTGAGCCTTGAGATACAGTGTTCTCTGATGTTGATACAACAATTCTGGGCCTTGAGATACAGTATTCTCTGATGATGTTGAAGCAATAATTCTGGGCCTTGAGATACAGTGTTCTCTGATGTTGATACAACAATTCTGAGCCTTGAGATACAGTATTCTCTGATGTTGATAAAATAATTCTAGGCATTGAGATACAGTATTCTCTTGTGATGCTACAATTCTGGGCATTGAGATGCAGCATTCTCTTGTGTTTCAACAATTCTGGGCATTGAGATACTGCATTCTCTAATGTTGTTGATGCTACAATTCTGGGCATTGAGATGCAGTATCCTCTGATGTTGTTGATGCTAAAATTCTGGGCCTTGAGATACAGTATTCTCTTGTGATGCTACAATTCTGGTCATTGAGATGCAGTATTCTCTGATGTTGTTGATGCTACAATTCTGGGCCTTGAGATGCAGTATTCTCTTGTAATGCTACAATTTTGGGACTTGAGATACAGTATTCTCTTGTAATGCTACAATTCTGGACCTTGAGATACAGTATTCTCTTGTGATGCTACAATTCTGAGCATTGATTTGCAGTATTCTCTAATGATGTTGATGCTACAATTCTGTCCATTGATATATAGCATTCTCTGATGATGTTGATGCTACAATTCTGGGCCTTGAGATACAGTATTCTCTTGTGATGCTACAATTCTTGACTTTGAGATGCAGTATTCTCTGAAGATGTTGATGCTACAATTCTGGGCATTGACATGCAGTATTCTCTGATGATGTTAATGCTACAATTCTGGGCATTGACATACTGTATTCTCTTGTGATTATACAATTCTGGCCATTGAGATACAGTATTATCATGTGTTGTTGATTCTACAATTCTTGGTATTTGAGATACAGTATTCTCTTGTGTTTATGCTACAATATGCATCAAACATATAGCTTAAGACATATTGACCACCACTGGACAGTTCACAGTAAGCGACTCAGCTCTCTGCTCTCAGTGCCATTTCCCCGTCTGTCTGTCATGTACTCATGCACTTCTCACATCACAAAATATTCTCTTCATAGTGTTGTACACTTACGTTCACTATGTGACACATACAGCGCCCATCCATTCTGCATACATATTACTCACATACTTTCTTGTATATAGCACTTCATATCAAACAAGGAAATACCCCAATAACAGGTAAATAACATGATATAATCAACCACACACAACTTTATATGAAACATGGAGAGACTTATAACAAATAAATAATGTGATATAACCAACTATCAAACATGAAGAGACTTATTACAAATAACATGATATAATCTGCCACACAAAACTTTATATAACCAACTATCAAACATGGAGAGACTTATTACAAATAACATGATATAATCTACCACACAAAACTTTATATAACCAACTGTCAAACATGGAGAGACATTACAAATAACGTGATATAATCTACCACACAAACCTTTATGTAACCAACTATCAAACATGGAGAGACTTATTACAAATAACATGATATAATCTATAACTTAACACATTATATAACCAACTATTAAACATGGAGAGACCTATAACAAATAACATTTTTAAAAATTATTATAAGGTATCTCGTTGAACCCTTCATAGGTTATAATTAGGAAATATGGTGTTCTAATTCAAGAAAACAAAATCAGATTTCCAATATCCAAATATAGTACCTTCCCCTCTCCACTCAGTCCAAATAGAGTAAATCAAAACTAAATTTATGTGAATGTTTTTTTGTCTGTGACCTCCCCTATCCAAGAAACAAACAAACAAAAATGAATAAAGAAAAAACAAACGAAAAACTAAAATAATGTCTCTCATAATGACCTTGTTGTTAACAAGATGAAAAGGTGTGAGAAAGCCCAGTGGGTGTCCAAGATTACATCAAATCCACCAATTATCTGTCATCAGCCATACAAGCACCCTATCAGACTACCCCTTTTCCTCACACCATCATTGATTCTTACACATTAATTTTAGTTCTTGTTATATACTGTTTTACTATATTGTGCAGTTCTCTAGGTCTATCTATTCTCAACACCTATTCCACAGTTATGGATGAATTGCATGCCTGTAAATAATCTAATATTGGTTTTCTCTGTTGTTCAAACTTCTTACATTTTAACTCTTTGACTCCGGAACAACGCTCAGAGCATTGGTCAGATTTGACACCCGTGCCAAAACAACGCTCTGAGCATTGTTTTTAGTCTATCATGAATTAAAATTACAGCACAGGGTGGAAAAAATTGCGGAATCAAAGAGTTAATAGGAAATGCTCTATATTATTTTTTTCTAGACACTGCACATTAAGGTTCTTCTATTCTAAAATAGCCCATTCCTAGTTGCAGTCTAAGAAGTTTCTTATTGCTAGGAATTTTTAGTTCTCTAGATACCTGACATGTTCTTGTTGGAGCCTTGAACAATTTATATGCATGTCTGCCCTTCAGACTTCCATCCCACTCTACTGTCCATTCCTCAGTTATTATTCATTTAATTAAGCTTTTGATCTCTGTTTTACTCATCCCAACATTTATTTGGTTTTTATTATTTCTGCTTTTCTTAGCTTCTTTATCCGCCTTTTCATTTCCTTCTATGCGAACATGTGAAGGCATCCAAGCTGTTAGAACAGAACATCCTCGGGAGCATAGGTAAGTATTTGCCAGTAATATCTCTTCTGCTCTATATCAGGTCAACTGCATTCTCGTACGTTTCTTATGACAAATAGCATGATACAACTTTATATAACCAACTATCGAACATGGAGAGACCTATAACAAATAACAATACAATCTATAACAATACTTTATGTATAACCAACTGTCAAACATGGAGAGACTTACAACAAATAAATAACATGATATAATCTACCACACAACACTTTTTATAACCAACTATCAAACATTGAGAGACCTATAACAAATAACGATACAATCTATAACACACTACTTTATATAACCAACTATCGAACATGGAGAGACCTATAACATGAACAGAGTTATGTTAGATAAGTCTCACCCAGCACATACAGATTTTACCAGATGCCAACTAACAACTCAGGCCAAGCCAATGAATACCACTAGATACCCTACAGGATGGAAGTGTACGGAGGAAATTGTCCATCTGGGTACATTAATTACATCAATTAATAACAGTTATGAATACAAGCCAGTGATTCCGCCCTGGGAGATCAAGAAACCAGACACGGACTACCAACTAGCAGAAATACTTAAGAAAACAAATAATATAGAAAATATTAAAAACACAGCCAATAAATATATACAACAAATATCAAAAGACAGCGTTACTGTGTACACAGATGGATCCAAGGGAGAGGATGGCAAATTGGGGATAGGAATATATATTCCAATATGGAAAATGGCAAAAGAATATAGCATCACGGAAAATACATCCATTTTCACTGCAGAGATGGTGGCAATACTAAAAGCACTAGAAATATTCTCTAATAACCTTCGAGTAAATCAGAAATTAAGAGCTTAATTAAAGATTTAATAACAGATGAATGGAAAGCAGAGTGGGATAAAAATCTGAAAGGAAGACATGCATATAAGATGTTCAGGGCTCCAACAAGAAAATGTCAGATATCTAGGGAATTGAAAATTCCCAGTAATAAGAAACTTCTCAGACTACAGCTGGGAAAAGGCTATTTCAGAATAGAAGAACCTTACTGTGCAGGATATCTTCAAGACAATAATATAGAACATTTCTTGTTAAAATGTAAGAGGTATGACCAAATGAGAATACCAATATTGGATTATTTGCAGGCATCCAACTTACCTATAAATATAGAGGAGGTGTTGAGAATAGACAGACCTAGGGAACTGCATAATATAGTCAAACAATATTTAACACGAACACATGTTAATATATAGTGGCTGGGAATGTGAAGGTCTGATGCTGTTCTTACAATGCATGTGACTTTAAACAGATGAAAGTCAATTCAATATCTGGTAAAGTCCGTTATATAACTAGAACCACCAGGCCTTTACACCCCTCCACTTTAATATTATTCTTGTTCATAGTTTCTTCTTGATTTTTTTATTTTTTTAACGTATAGGCCTAAGCACAATTGTGATTATCCCTATTTACAAATGTGATGCCACTTTCTCATGTCGGCAGTTGTTCATATTATTTGGAATTGAAAACAATATATATCCTAATTATAACCCATCAGAGGTTGAACGGGATTTTTGTTTATTTTCATTAATTTAAAAAAAAAAAATACCTATAACAAATAAATAACATGATATTATCTTCCACACAACACTTTATATAACCAACTATTGGACATGGAGATACCTATAACAAATAATGATACAATCTATAACACTATACTTTATGTATAACCAACTGTCAAACATGGAGAGACTTACAAGGGGATTGACATAAGTCTTGGGCCTGACCATGAAGGACATGTCACAGAGAGCTGAAATTTTGTATAGTGTCTATTCCTTTTCAATATAGCCACCGTCTGAATTGACACACTTCTGCCATCTCTGCTCGACCTTGAAAAGACCTTGGGAGTAGAACACCCTATTTTTCAAACTAAACCAGTCATCACATGCCAGTATAACCTCTTCATCGCTGTCAAAATGATTTCCTTTTAGCTGTTTTTTAAGATTTGGGAATAGAAAAAAGTCTGATGGAGCCAAATCTGGAGAATATTATGGGTGTGGAAGAATTTCAATATTCAAATCGTTGGCTGCTAGCTGCACAAGCCATGCTTTGTGAAAGGCGCATTGTCTTGAAGCAAAGGAAGATTTTGAGTGCGCGTTATCCCTCGTTTCCTGGTCACAACCTTTCTTAGTTTGGTGAGAAGATCTGCATAGTACTGTCCATTAACTGTGTTGCCACGAGGCAGATAATCTTTCAAAAGGACACCTTTGCCGTCCCAAAAAACAGCATCACTTTTCCTGCAGATTTCTGCTCCCTCGGCTTGACAGGTGTTGGGGAGCCCAGGGTTTTCCATTGCATGCTGGCAATTTTGGATTCGGGGTCATAATGGTGTACCCAAGTCTCATCTACTGTCACCATGGTCTCCAAAAAATTTTTTGACACACTTTTTGAGCAACTGTTGACAGCAATTTACCCTCGTTTGCTTCTGTTCACATGTCAACAGTCGCGGAACCCAGCGTGCACACACTTTTCTCATGTTCAGTCTGTTGTGTAAAATTCTATAAACTGTTCTTTCATTTAATTTTACTCTACTAGCTATCTCCACAATTGTCATTTTTCGATCCTGGTCAATGATTTTCTTCACTCTTGTTGCATTTTCATCGTTGCACTCTGAGGCTGGTCTACCAGATCTTGGTAGATCAGCAACATTTGAGCGGCCGCACTTAAACTGTTGACACCAGTTTTTTACCGAAGTATATGAAGGACAAGAATCACGAAACACTGGTTCCATCTCCCTGTGTATTTCTGTAGGTGTTTTTCCCTGAAACATCAGAAATTTTATCACAGCTCTGGCCTCCTTCTTTTCCATTGTTTTGTCAAATCTTTGGAGCAGCAGATCCGGTCAATAGGGTACATTGCGCCATGCACCGTAGCGGGAAAACCCATTGAAGAAACAAACGCGTACTTTACACATTCAGTGCAAATATGATGAACTTTAAATGTGCCAAGTTTCATCTTCCTCCTGTGACTCCTTCATGGTCAGGCCCAAGACTTATGTCAATCCCCTTGTATAACAAATAAATAAAATGATATAGACTGCCACAGGACACACTATTCCCTGACCGTGCGGGTGTAACATTGTTGGGGACATGTCACATTTCTCAACAACAGTAAGACAGATATTACGTTTGGGTTAAACATTTTTTACCCTGGAAAAAATCTGCACTAGTGGCTAGAGAGAGAGCTGAAGGCAAATGTGACTTTGTTAATCCTTCTTTATTTTCAGTGTTTCTTGCCACACAGATCAAACTATTTATTTTGTTCAGTTGATTTCTCCTCCTTTCTCTGGTCAAACTATGCACTTGTTCAGTTGATTTCCCCTCTTGTCAAACTATTTATTTTGTTCTGTTTATTTCTCCTCCTTCTCTTGTCAGACTATGTCATCATCATGTGACGTATTCTTTCCAGAACGTTGTCTCCATTACAGCTGCTCTGAACGCATCACGATTCTGGGCAAGTCGACCTGCATCAGCCAAAGACAAGTTCAGACTCTCTGTGATGTCCTGGGTCCACCTTCGTCTAGGTCGACCCCTTCCCCTTTTTCCAGGGACCATGCCTTCCATCACTGTTTTTTCCAGACTATTATGTCTTTTTATATGACCGAAAAATTTCAGCTTCCTTATTGCGATGGTATTTAGGAGCCAATGTTCCTGTACGTTTAGTGAGTGCAGTACTTCTCTGTTGGTCTTTTTTTCTGTCCAGGGTATTCTCAACATCCTTCTGTAGCATTTCATTTCGAATGATGTAATCTTTTTTGCAACTGTTTTATTGAGTGTCCAAGTCTCGCAGCCGTATGTTGCTACTGGGAATATACATGCTCTGATCAGTTGTAACTTTGTTTCTTTGCTTGTGCCTTGCCATAGGTTTTTCATCTGTATTAGCTTATGTGAAGCAATTGCAAGTCTTCTTTTAATTTCTACTGCACAGTCGCCAGAGCTGTTAATGATTGATCCTAAGTATTCAAATTCATTGACACTTTCCAGTTCTTCGTTATCTGTCAGACTATGCACTTGTCTATTTCTCCTCCTTCTCTTGTCAAACTATGCACTTGTTCTGTTTATTTCTACTCCTTCTCTTGTCAAACTATGCACTTGTTCTGTTTATTTCTACTCCTTCTCTTGTCAAACTATGCACTTGTTCTGTTTATTTCTTCTCCTTCTCTTGTCAAACTATGCACTTGTTCTATTTATTTCAACTCCTTCTCTTGTCAAACTATGCACTTGTTCTGTTTATTTCTGCTTCTTCTCTTGTCAAACTATGCACTTGTTCAGTTTATTTCTCCTCATTTCTCTTGTCAAGCTATGCATCAGTTTAATCATCTGACTATTGATATTTAGTATGATCTTTTTTATCTGTAATTCTAATTTTTAAAATTTATATTGATGGGTAGCTCTGTTTTTACTGCTTCTGCTGTTCGTCTATCTGCTTTTTCTTGCAAAAAGCTCCGCAGCCTTAGTTAAACAACAACAACAACAATAGCTACAATGAAGACTAGCAGACATCCTTGTCTGACCATGAGTTGTGTTGTTTGTCTCATCGCTCAGTCTATAGCTTGTCCCCCTTGTCTATAGCTATGATGAAGCCAGCAGACATTCTTGTCTGACAATGTTTTGTGTTGTAAGGGGTTTGTGGACAATTATGGTGGTAGCCTGTCAGTAGAAATCTGGAATTATTGAAATAAATGACATTGGGACTCCAGTAAGATCTCAGTATTTCTATTTTGCATTAGCCACCCTCATACTGCTAGTTTTTATAATTTATAAGTCACCTTTGGTTATTGACATAAGACCACAGCAGTGTTCCTGTTTGTATTCAACTAGATATTACTGAGTTGTTTCCTAGTATGGCAGCCATTAGGGCTTGTAAATCTTTTGTTTTAATAAGCTCCCTTGGAGCAGCTGTCACATGACAACACCATCTTCTGTTCATTGCTTATGAATTTGCATTGTCATTAATCACTTCATCTCCTAATAGTAGATTGTTAAAATGAGTTTTAAAGTTAGATTTAGTGCACATTGGAAATCAGATTAAATTTCAGTGTTATTTGTGTGTAAACCTGATGCCAGTTACAAAATAGGCTGACCACTTGATGGCTTGCTCTTGACATGGACCAGACATTTGTTACAACGTTTCTGAATGTATTCTCACCACATCATCTGTGATGGAGTCATGTATTTGTATACTTTTGTTACCAGACAATGTCTATACAGAAATACCTTTTTTTAATCCACTGTAGAAAGATGTCAGTTATTTATTTTTGAAATAAATGAATATTTTCCTGATGTTTTTATTTAGTGTCTTGTATTTCCATTATATTTTTTCTGCTTGTACAGAATGCTTTGGCTTGTTAATGTGTTTAGTTATGCTAGCCTGGTAATATACCAACAACTAAAAGAATCTATGGGAGAGATCATATCAGACATTAATCTGAGCATCAGAATTTTACACAAATCATACACATTTTTCGGTTTTGTAATGCCTTAATGCTATTAAGACGGATTAGGCTCTCTTTAATTCGGATTCTTAAGTTTTATTTCTCCCTTTTTTTAAGGGTGGAAGAAAGGGCTGAATTTGGAAGTGCTTCATTGTGTCCCATTTTTTAGTAGTGGTCTCATTGTGATCTTACTTACTGCCAGATGTGTTTGTTGTCTGCAAACATTCTTGAGTTTCATGCCTGAGTATAAGGAATTGGAAACTGTGCAGCTTTGGTAGCCATTAATAAACTGTATGATAGTTAATAGTTATAAACAAGCTTTAGACCAGTGTCAACTTTATTATAGGTAATGGTTGTAAACTTTATAATAGTTAATAGTTGTAAACAAGCTTTAGACCAGTGTCAACTTTATTATAGGTAATGGTTGTAAACTTTATAATAGTTTATAGTTGTAAACAAGCTTTAGACCAGTGCCAACTTTGTTATAGGTAATAATTGTAAACTTTATAATCCAATACCATAATTCCCACTATAAGTACTTCGGTCGGTCTGTCACTTTTTGCACACCGTCATTTGCACACTTTTTCTATTAACTTTCAACCACAGCTAAGGGGGTGCAACTGTGGTTGAAAGTTAGACAATAATTGTATTGTTTCCCCTTATATGTACTCTCTCGAAAATAGAAAAGTGTGACGGTGTGCATTAAATCAACAGACAATCAAGATACTCTTCTGTCCAGTTTCATTCGGGAAATGGATTTAACTCATCATTTTTCTTAAAATGTAAGTTTCTGATTGTTTCTTCAAGATAAAATTTTAATTTAAAGTATTGCAGACTTATTATCATGGATCAAAATGATAAGATGGCTAAAAGGAATAGATGATCACGTCATTCACAGCGAGCAAACAGGTTAATTATGGAAAGAAGCCAACAAGTTGAACTGGAGACAGGAAGGTGTGGAGATGCAGATTAAATCAACAGACAACCAAGATACTCTTCTGTCCAGTTTCATTCGGGAAACAGAGATTTAGCTCATCATTTTTCTTAAAAATGTAAGTTTTTTTTATTGTTTCTTCAAGACAAAATTTTAATTTAAAGTATTGCAGACTGATTATTATGGATCAAAATGATAAGATGGTTAAAAGGAAGAGACGATCACGTCATTCACAGCGAGCAAGCTAGACTATAGAAGAAGCAGCAATGTAATACGTGTAACAGAAACAACACACTATAATTAAAAACCTGCCAATTTTGGCGGGTTGTTTCTAGTAGTTAATAGTTGTAAACACATTTTAGACTAGTGTCAACTTTATTATAGGTAATTGTTGTAAACTTACTTAGTCGTTCCTCTTCTACCATGAGTTGTAGAGGTTTGTAAGAGAGAGCGCCATACTATTCTATCGGCTGTCTTCCTCCTGGCTTGGTTCCATTCTAGTCCTCGGTCCTTCAAAGATTGTTTAATGTTATCCTCCCAGTGGATTTTGGGTCGTCCTGGAGGTCTGGATCCCTGGCTCTTAGTTTCCCATGCTTGCCGTTGTAGCCGATCTTCTCCCATTCTGCAGACATGGCCAAACCATCTCAGTTGGGTCTGTTCTACTTGGGTCTGCAGGGATTGGGTTTTTAGGCCTTGATGTATCATCTGGTTGCGGACCATGTCTCTTCTAGTTACTTCAACCACCTTCCTCAGATACCTCATTTCTGAGGTTTGGATCTGGCTTTTGTGAGTTGTAGTCATTGCCCATGACTCGAATCCATACGTCAAGACTGGGACATAGGTGGAGCGGTATACAGCCATCTTCGTCTTCTTACCAACTTCTCTTTTACTGAGGAATCCTCGATTTATGGCTTGAAAAAGTCTCCCAGCTGCTGCTCTATGGGTAGCCAACTCTTGATGCCTCCCTTCTGGTCTATGACAGCTCCAAGGTATTTAAAGTGGTCGACCTGCTCCAGGACCTGTTCTCCCAGCTTAATCTGATGTCTTCTTTCCTCTCATGATATCACCATGGTTTTGTTTTCGAGCTGCTTATGATCATCCCCCTCTTCTCCAGCTCTTCCTTCGAATCTTGCAGGTTGGATTGAAGATGTGCCTCTGATTTAGCAATCAGGGCTACATCATCAGTAAATGCCAGCTCTGAAATACAGACCTGTCTCATCTTCCAGTACCCTACTGAATACTTTCCTGTCCTCTCCTTACAACATGCCTGTAAAAGTCTGTTTGCACGGATGTAATAAACATTTATCTCTCTTTGACCACATTAAACCAAACATACATTAGGTTGGCGTTTTTTTCCACCGTCCAAAATAACGGCAACATTACCACACCTCCCGGGGGAGAAAAAAAAATGGCACTTTTTTTTTTTTTGGAAATACATCTATGAGCCAGGTGCATTAAGCTCATAACGCATGAGTAATGCGCCGATGAAAGGATCACCAAAAATATAACATCATAATTTCAGATCCAATCGACGCCCAGTAGAGCGTCTGGTGAGAAGAAAAAAATCTCACTAGATAGGAGAAACTATTTTCTTAAAGTAAATATATCCGGGGAGGTGTTACCAACCAACTCAAAAGTGCAGGTAATGTTACAACAAAATTCATATCAATGTGTATAAATGGAGAATGACAATTTCCATAACGAGATTACACCAACATCAAAATCTCACGACGTATAATGCGTATATAACCATAAATTCAAATGGTCAATCATAAACAACATTTCTAAATTCTTTTTTTTACAAACATATGATTATACATGTGTATATAACTAATATCAGATGATGTCAGAAGACTAAGACGATGCTCTATTCCGGCGATGTCTTGTAAGCAAGATCCTCAAGGGACATCAGGACGTCTATAGAAGTCATCGTAGTTATACAGCGTTCCAAGATATCACACCGGTTTGCTGAGAAGAATACAAATAGTACACTTCTTAGAATATTATAATGTACCATAGTCACTTAATATATATCTAAACTATAAATGTGGCCGCATTAATTTTTTCGACCTTTATTTCATATGAAACAAAGCCTTCCTCTGTTTTACCGAAGACGGTAACAGAGAAAGCAAGAAATCAATACATAACCATGAGTTTAAACAAAGTGACAACAAGTGTTACAGAAGCATGTTATTGCAAGAATAGATCATAACTTTAGATATGTAACAGTGGATCTAGACAAAAGAGCTAAGTAGCTTCATGTGGGCATCGAGACAATATGTCTGCCATCACATTATCCAAACCACGGATAGCTCGTACCGTGAAATGAAAAGGTTGAAGAGCGAAAGCATATCGAGTGGATCTCGAACTCTTCAAATCCTTATTCTGCATAGCTGTGAGAGCTTTTTAGTCGGTTTCTACTACAAAATGTGCGCCGAGAAGGAATCTTTGGAGTTTAAGAATTGCCCAGACCATAGCCAGCAATTCTCGGTCTAGAACAGAATAATTCCTTTCTGCCGCATTCAGTTTTCTCGAGACATACATTACAGGATGCAGAGTCTGAGAATACTCTTGCATCAGTGCCGCCCCGATCCCTATTGCTGAGGCGTCACAACGAAGGACAAACGTCCTATCGGCTGTAGGTAGTCTTAAAATAGGAGGAGACGAAAATAATGACTTAATTTGATCCAATGAAGATTGGCATTCTTGTGACCAACGCACCATATTAGGAGACCCTTTCTTCAATAGGGTTGAGAGTGGTGCCGTAATAGAGGAAAGATTCTGAATGAATCTTCCGTAGAACTGTATAAGGCCCAAGAGACTACGGATCTGTTTTTTAGTCTTAGGAATAATGATGTTCAGTATCTTAGAAGTGTTGTGGTCTTCTGTCTTCAATAGACCATGACCAACACGATGACCAAGAAAAGAAATCTCACTAAACCCAACGTAGCCTTTAGAGGGTTTAGCTGTCAAATTATACTCACGTAGAGTAGACAACAGTTCATCTAATCCCAGATAGTGATCTTCCCAAGAATCGCTAAAAAGACAGATATCGTCCAAGTATGCAATCACTTCAGACCGATATGCCAGTATTCGACGCATCATGCGTACGAATGTAGCTGGGGCATTCATAAGGCCAAAAGGCATAAAGTTCCATTGGAACAAACCCCTAGGTGTGGAGAAAGCAGGGAAAGGTTTGGCTCGTTCGGTTAAAGGAACTTGCCAGTATCCTTTAGACAAGTCCAGCTTTGTAAAGAAACGAGAATTGGAAAGTCTAGTAAGTAACTCATCCAACAGAGGCATAGGTTCTGCATCGAACTTCGTTACTTGATTTAGTTTACGGTAATCGACGCAAATGCGTATGTTATTGTCTTTCTTTCGGACAATAACCATAGATGACGAGTATGCCGAACTGGAAGGTTCAATTATTCCTAACTTTATCATTTCATCCAACTCTTTCTCGACTTGAGTTTGGAAGTGGATAGGAATAGGATAAGGTCTGATCCTGATAGGAGTATGGTCAGTCAATACAATGTCATGTTCAATGACTGTAGTGTGTCCAGGAATGTCCATGAGAACATCCTGAAATGCTTGTAACATGAAAGAGATTTGTGACTGTTCCCTAGTTGATAAATTAGGTGAAATTGCAACATCCTTCCATGATTCCGTAGAATGAAGTGGAATCATCAGAAGAGGCAGATTAACATCAGAGAAAGTAGATTCCTCATCCTGTATGACGGACAGCGATGAGTAATGGCCACAAGCGACTGTAGCGTCGTCCGTCGCTTGAAAGATAGGTTGTAAGTACTCTGAACGTTCATAAAATTCTGTAAGCATATTTATGTGAAAGGTTTTATGCTTTCCGTCAATATCGACGACATAGTCGACATCAGAAATTTTAGATACAATCTCAAAAGGACCTTTCCAACCAATAAGAAGTCTATTTTCTCTGGAAGGAAGTAACACAAATGCTTTGTCTCCAGGCCAAAGTTGACGTAGGCATCTATTTTTATTTGCAAACTGTCTTGCCTTTGCTTTAGCAAATTCAGATGCGGAAGTTGCTAATTTGCAAGCTTCAATGATTTTCTGCCTGAGGGCAATGACATACTTGTAAGAAGATTGTGTGTCATCACTAATATCATCGGCAGCTATCAGATTGTGAAGCAAGGACATTGGGCCGCGCAGTCGCGCGCCAAAGATGAGCTCGAAAGGAGAAAACCCGGTATGTTCATTAGGAACCTCTCTATAAGCAAAGAGAGCAGCGGGTAAGTCTGTCCCAATCCTGAGGATGATCCTCAGTTATTTTCCCAAGTAAATTTTTCAGAGTCCTATTGAAACGTTCGACTAGTCCATTAGACATAGGATGATAAATACTACTCAGTGATCTCTTGATATTAAGAGTAGACATCACTTGCGACATTGTCTCAGATATCAGTTGGGTGCCATGGTCTGACAAGATTTCCCTTGGGAATCCCAACCGCGAAAATATCAGCAAAAGAGCGTCTGCAATATCGGCAGTCGAAATGCTCTTCAGAGGTATGGCCTCTGGCCATCGAGTACACATGTCCACACATGTAAGAATAAATTGATGTCCTCTGGCTGATTTTATTTTGAAAGGACCAATGATATCTATCGCCATTTTCTGAAATGGACGGATAGGAATGTCCGCAGCCTGGATAGGTGCTGCATGGCGAGGACCTTTCGATTTTACTTCTTGACAAACTCTACACGAGCGGCAATATAGACGTATGTCTCCGTTGACGAATGGCCAAAAGAAAGCCGCAAGAACTCTCGACTTCGTACGTGAAAATCCCATATGACCAGCACATTGGGAGTCGTGAGCATGTTGCAGTATTCTAACTCTCATGTCTTTCAGAACAAGAATTTGTGAATGTATAGACATGTCAGAGTGTTGTACCATACGCAGTAGTACGCCATTCTTCATAGTGATCCAAAATTTGTGATCTGTGTTCTTATTTGGGTCACCTTTTTTTGCCAGAACGAAGAATTTTTTTAACGAAATGTCTTCCTGTTGACTTTTGATAAAAGAGTCACGTGAAATCACATCATGATCATCTTGATTACGTACCTCAACACCTTCAGTCGATGTAGTCTGAGGCATATTCTGAGCTTGAGCTCTCGTGACAACTGCATTAGCAGCTTCTAAGTTATGTTCTTCCCAAGCAATAATCTGCTGCGGGGTACACTCTTTAATGCCGTGTATACGCCCGACAATAAGATCCACAATAGGATTCGGAAGCAGACACGCTTGGACCTCTCCCGTAAAGAAGGGAGTAGCTATACGAATGATAGCGGTAGAGTATTTTTCCACTGTGCCACCAAATGTTACACATTTGATCACTCTTCCAGTGGCACATGAAGGATCCACAAGAGATTGTCTAACCCCAATAGTGGTACATCCAGAATCAAAGAGGACTGAGACTGGATCATTATTCATTAGACCCCTATGTAGAATAAGAGATCCTTTCCCGTCATGCGCCGCTGCGGCAGGAAGAGTGGGCAGAGGATGACCGCAACTCAAGGTGGATATAGTAGTAGGTTCAAATAAAGTGGTGCACTGAGGGCATTGGGATGCTCTCCCAAAATCAAAGGCAGAACAAGCACTAGCGCTAGGTTTACTATTGTTTTGTTCATTACTAACTCCCTGTGACTCTTGTTCAGCACAGTTAGTATGATGACATGATCTATTATTATTATGCTGCCATCTACCTCGATTACTATTTCCTTTGGAATTATGGTAATTACCCCTATTGCTATTATTATTTTGGTTTGAACCGCAGGTTTCACAATTGTGATTGTGATTTACACCTTGATGAAAATATCTATCAGACTGATACTGCTGTCTTCCTGAAGAATTATGGCGAGGATAGTTTTTATTGTGGCTACCCCTACGAAAGTTACCAAATTTGTTGGAACCATAATTATGAGGGCTATCAGATTGCCTACAATTCCTAGAAGACGAGCCTCTTTGGCATTCTTCTTCTTCTTTGATCCTTAGCCGCCGACCGTCAAAGCAGTCAGTGGCCATCACGCCTAGTGGCGTCTTGTAGGGCAACAACAAATTGATTCCACTTTGCTCGGTCGGTGGCCATCCTTCGTACAGTGCCCCAACTCTGGTTCATTCTTTGCATCTCAGCCTCCACAGTCCTCCGCCAGGTTGTTTTTGGTCGGCCTCTCTTTCGTTTTCCTTCAGGGGTCCAAAGCATAGCTGTTCTTGTGATGGCATCGGGGTCTCTTCTGAGGACATGACCAACCCAGCTCCAGTGTCTGCCAGCTATGATGGTGTGCATGTCCTCTTGCTTGCTATGAGTAAGCAGATCTTGGTTAGTGATGGTATTTGGCCAAAAGATTCGGTGAATTTTTCTTAGGCATGTTGTGTGAAAAGAGGCCTCTTTGGCATGAATCATTTTTATCCTGACCAAAGTTACGTTTACTTTTCTTATCGACGTTGCACTGAGTACCTTTAACTTTACCTCCGAAATTAGAATTGTATGGAGTCGCAGAAGCCACGGGTAAACCTTCTTTAATCTTGCTATTGCTAATCGTTTGTTGTGGATGAGCAGTGACATATTGGCAACAATATTGTTCCATTTCTTTTATGTCCTTAGGTTTACGTTCGTGTATAAAGGCAAGAAAAGACTCATTAACAGATGACATTACTTTGTCTCTAAGCAACGAGTCCATAAGTGCTTCATAAGTATGTTCAGTCTTATACAACTCTATCCATCTAGTGAAAGTAAGGCGTATCTTTCCTATAAAGTCCGAGAACTCTACACCAGATTCTGGTAACATAGTCTTAAAACGAAGATGGTAATCATCTTTAAGCTGATATCTTTTCAATAAGGCTGCTCTGACAACTTCGTAGTTAGTCCTATCATGTTCTTCTATTGCCATTATAATATTTAATGGTTCACCTGTAAGTGAATTCAACAGTTGTCTAACATATTGTGCCTTATCTACATTATATGTTACATAATTAAGTTCTAGTCTATCTAGATAGAACGTTATGTCATCTTTCGTAGGGTTAAAATGAGGAAGTTTGAACTTATAATCATGACTTTTTGTGCTCGAAGAAGTCGCTTGAGAACTACCCATATTAGTCACTTTCAACTTCTCTATTTCCAAAGCCAAGAGTTTAGATGCTTTTTCTCTTCAAGTTCTCTTTGATGCTTTTTCTCTTCACATTCTCTGTCTAGCTGCGCTTGAATCTTTTTCTCTTCAAATTCTCTGTCTTGCTGAATCTTCCTTTCTTCAGCTTCTCTTTGATGCTTTTTCTCTTCGAATTCTCTGTCTAGCAGCGCTTGAATCTTTTTCTCTTCAGCCTTTTGTGCTTTGGCATATTGAGTAAGCGCGAAATCCTCCAATTTCTCATCAGTCTTGCCAAGGGCCAACCCTTGCTGTATGAAGAAATCTAATGTAGACATCCTGTCTACAAATGTGCTGTCAATATTTCTGAAATAGCAACACAAGTTATCCCAATCTCAGTGGGAGATGAGTCTTTTATAAAGACTAAGTACAATTACCTTATTTATAAAGTCACTATTAATCAGGGAGCCGCGCTAGCGTAGTGGTTACAACACCGCTCTGGCGACCGGGTGATACAGGATCAAACCCGGGCGACGGCATTTGAGGATTTTTCGTCGACCGGGATTTGGACTGGATTAACTCGAGACCTGGCGATGACATTTGAAGGAGTGTCGTCGACCAGGGACTGGCGGCTCCTGAGCCAACCCAGCTGCAATGGGTACCTCCGAAATCGGCGAGTATTTGCCTGAATGGCGAGGGACACCTGTCTCTGTACAAGAAAAGGGATACTCACGTAAAATCAATGTCAGGTTAGACATTAATAATAACCTGAGATTTCGCCTCGAGTATTAGCGGGCGTACGAAAAAAAAAAAAAAACTATTAATCAATTCAGTATATAATTTGCATCATATGAATAATAGTACATGATCAAGTATATATGAAGACTGTATATATCAACAATATCACGATAACTTACAAAGACAAGCATTTAAACAAACGAAAACATTCGCAGAGGTCAAAAGAAAATACAGCTTAACTACATCAAATATTGTGAAAAATCACAATGATACCTGGGAAAAATTCACAATAATACAATGACAACACAGTGTATAACAAAAGGGTGTAAAGAAATTAACAATAAAAAAGAGAAGGCAGACAAATACAAACAAAATGAATCAAAAACTAAAGTACGGAGAAAAAATAACGAAAACAACACTAACACATCTCGTCACAGCTAAGAAAAAAAAAAAAATAAATAGCAACAAAAGTCGCTTGCACTTTCCACTGTGTGAAATATGCACAATACCTAAAGAACGCTTACAGTAGCCCTCGGTTAAGTGGGATATTTACTGTAAGACCCTCCAACTTGAACCCGCAGAAAAAAAAAAACACACTAACTCAACAAGTAAACAAAGAACAAGTAAACAATAGAATGCATATAATGAATATAACGAGGAAGGCTTATTTGCACACAAAATAAAGGCTAAGTTTAACATGTAAAACCAGGCCACTTATCTTTAAGCGTCATCCTCTACAACCGCAAAGATGCAGTTCATTGCAGTACACTTGTAAACACAAGTAGACGTTCCACCGTTGAAGGTCACCGTAACTTTACAACAGGTGTAGTAGTCTCCCAAAGTGAAGCTATCAAACCATACTCGACTTCAGTTGAGAATGTTTGTAGAATGTCGTAGTAAACAACAGGTTGAACTGTTCTATGTTTACAATCCAAGCTTGCACGTAAACTTGTGACGTGAACATTGACACATATGTCCTTCGACGATTGTCACTGTATTAAACAACTTCGTCAGCAACTGTGGTCTATGTAGCACTATTGTAGCAGTTGTGGTCCATGTAGCAATTCTGCAGCAGCTGTGGTCCATGTAGCGATTCTGTATCATCCATTAATGTATACGTCGGTCAGCAGACGTTGACCTATTTCCTACTGTGTAGCTGACAACTAAACGTCAATCTTGTTTTCCGGAAGCATAAATCCAGATGTGGGCAGAAAAATCCGTGTCGTTGACAAAAAAACCCATGAATCTGGTCCACCAGATGTAAAAGTCTGTTTGCACGGATGTAAAAGATGTAAAAGTTGGGTTTGTGTATATGCACAGATGTAACGTACTGTTTTGATGTGTTATGAATGTTAGTACGTTGAGCGTGTCGTGTTGTCCTGGACAGTACCAAGTAGTAGCGGGTAATTAGGTCACTAGCATGAAGGGCCGCCAGGGTATAGTAAACACATACATAATGTCAGTGTTCCTGTAGATTCAGACGTGTAGTACTTGTATAACAATGTGGTTGATCGTGTAAGTGTGTAGATAACAGTGCTGATAACACGAAGGCCGTATAGGCTCTTGGACGTCTTCACATTAACTCACACAACCACAAGTAGAAGTCAGTGAAGTAGGGAATGCTGCTGACGTTTACAATATTTATTCATGACGTACGATAATACGATGATGATGGACGAAACAGTCAATAGTATAAGATCGTGTACATAATATGTGCAGTTACAAAGGTCAGCTTCAGACATCACAGATCCCAGACATGTAACAATGTCTTGTAACAATGTTTACTGTTTATGCAATAGCTCTAATCCCTGACTGAGCCCCGTCAGGTAAGCCCTAGCAAATATCTTGCTTAGTACGGGCGATATCAATTATTTAAACAAAGTCAATGCCATTGTCCTACAATTAGCAAAAAGACTTCAGACTGGCCTCACATGCCAGATACTTCATTCTGGAGAAGTCAGATTGGCCGTAACCACGGACCAATATGATGACAACGAAATCAGGCCGCAGGTCGCGGGCCTCGATAATCAGGTCACTCTCAGTTTACACAAGCTTCTGAGATTATATATATATTTTCTGCCAAACCATATTCCGCCTGCGTTGCGGATCCATAAAGATGATTCCTAGGCTTATGTATGTAACGGGTCAACTTAGACCTAGTCCTTCAAATGTGAAGCCATACTGGAGTACAGTATAATAACTCCTTGTGAGCTTCGCTCACTATGTCGCCATCAGCGATAAATGTACCTGTAAGATCTAAACAAGACGAAAATATCGAAGAATGTTTCAGTTACCTTCTCAAAGAATCCTTACACTCTAAGGTAACACAACACAGCCAATACTGGCATAAAGAAACACTCAGGGACGGAAGAATGACAAAACTGTCATTCCCAGAATTTCCAATCCCTATCAAAAACTTGGCAGAGAGGAATCTACGGATCGGGACATCCGTTCTAAGCCTCAGGTACACACTCTCTCTGAATCAGTATCCCGGCTTTTTTCGCCAAGACCCACGCATGCCCAAAGAGCATGCACCAGAATGAGGCAAACCCAGCCCAGGCGTTTCCGCCCAAACGGGTGATAAAGATTCTCCGTATATGATCCTATAAATAGACTTACGACATGTCAACTATAAGACATTGCCTGAGACAGGACAACATAAGACAGGAGAAGATAATCACCAGTCAAACCTGTCACAGAAAGATAATAAACATTTATCTCTCTTTGACCACATTAAACCAAACATACATTAGGTTGGCGTTTTTTTCCACCGTCCAAAATAACGGCAACAATGCCTTGATGACATTGTCCATGAGGAGTATGAAAAGATAAGGTAATAGAATATCACCTTGTCTTACGCCAGTGGTGGTCCTGAATTCTTCTAACTTATGGTTTGCCGTCCTCACATAATTTCTGCAAGACTTGCGGAAGCTCTGTGTCACAGCGTTATTTCACAGTGCATCTTATGTCTTGTGTTAGTTGAAAAGCCAGTCGGGAGAGGCCGAGGTTAGCCGAATCGGCAAGTCATGTGACTACCGGAAGTAGGGGGAAAATAAGCGCAAAATTGATTAGTGAGAAGTTAGCCTTCTTCCGGGACGGACATATTTTTCCCTTGTGCCAGCAAGATCGCTGTGTGTTCTATATTGGAATACTGTAAACTGAGTTCCTGCCATGTTATCGGATCGTGGGGATAATTACATTATAAAGTCTAGAGCAGTGAAGTGTCTAGATCATATTGTCTACAGGCCGTAGTTTGACAGTATGTCAATGATTTTGAGTGTGTCATTGTCATAGCTTTTGCTGCTCGGTTGAGCGATATTCATAGCAGCCATTTGTGGTAAAGTTTGTACCTTCGTGTGTGGAGGTGATAGTTTAAGCTGCTGAGGCAGGTTTACAGTGGTATTCTCATACTCATATGTGATGCGTTATGATGGCCGTGTGAGGCCTTATTGTGTGTATATATTCAATAAAGGGAAGTACCTGTTAAAGGTGTTTATTACTTTTGTCAGCCATTGTTTGTGTGGTCATACGCTTAGGAGGGCGAGCCTATAGTTGATAATATAAACCCACACAGCAGTGGTTTAACCCTTGGAGTGTTCTCCATGATAAGTGGTTCCTGACAGCTGGGGAGCTTTTATCCGGTTCTTTTGTGAGCCTAGAGGCCTTGTGGCCAATATTTTACATTATAGAGGGTAGAAGTTTCTATGCTCACATATGAGAAGTTTGTAGCAGCGTTGTGTACACTTCATCATGTTTTCCAGTGTTCACAGCAGTGTGTTTTTTGTTTTTTTTTCTTGTTAGACAGTATCAGTGAGCTGTTTTCATTCAGGTGTTAACCCGTCTGCGGTATTTGACCTAGTTTGGAAAGAGGGCACAGTGGAAGGTTAGCATTTTCTATACAGCTAATATTTGTCATTTATTGTGTTTTATGGTGGTTTTGGAAAGTTCACTTTTGTGCTAGGTTTTTTAGTTATGGATAGGAGAGGTGCTACAATGTGTAGAGTAAAGTTGTAGCTGACGTCGAGCATCACAATTTTATATGTTACAATGTGTACTTTGTAGCTTAGTGCTAGGAAGTTGGTGATCCAGACGGAGCAGTGGAGGTTAGTTGTGCAAGTTGTCAATATAGTTGGTCCTTGTAGGGCTATGGGCTTCTGTGCCTGACTGTGGTGTCAGCATAGGAGATTAGAAGTTCTTGTGTGGTTGGTGTTAGTATTTCGGGCTCCGGTGCTTGACTGTGGTGTCAGCAGACAAGATTATTTCATCTGTATTTGTTGGTATTGGTAGTGTCAATAGTGGTGGTGGCATCTTTCGGGCTCCGGTTCTTGACTGGTGTCAGCACAGGAGATTAGAACGTCTGTATTTGTTTGGTATTGGTAGTGTCAATAGTGGTGGAGGCATCTCAGGGTGTGTGCAAATCCTCTTGGTATTTGGTAATGCATACTACCCAGTACCGTATGTGAGGTTGTTCTAGATCATCGCAACCATTGATGTGCACGGATCCAACCTGCAGTAGTGTCATCATCTATACTGCTCTACCTACCTGGGGAACATTATGTCTTCATTCTGCAGTATTTGTTATTGACTGCACTGCATTCCTGCTGAGTTCTGAAATCATCATGCCTTACCGATGTGCCTTTCCAGAGGGAGCTACCCATGCCTCGATCTGGGTACCAGTACCGCTTGATGGGATGCCAGTTCCTGAAGTCTGCTGATCTGCGTGGTCCTGGAATATACTGTTCTGAAGAGTGTATGCTGCTGAGTTCCTGAAGTGATGGAGTGTGTTGAACTTTGCTTATATATTATATGCATCATTGTGCCAAAGGACTTGGTCGTTATTATCTGGCACGTATACTAGTGAAGAAGTTTTGTCACCAGGACATTATTGCGTCTACGGTCGTTATTCTTGCTGTGGATAGTGCTGTGATAACACCGTGAAGAACATTGTTTACTGTTTGGATGCTGTTTGTAGAGACTGGTTTGTGCTGTTTTCATCTACCATCATCTGTGTCTGAGGAGCTACGTGGAGGTGCATTGCTGGATCGTCAGTTAAGTTATTGTTTGAATATTTGTGTACTGTGATTTGTTGTATTTTCTTTTTTTTTCATTTCTTTTTTTTTTTTTCTTTAATTCTGTCTTCCTTTTCTGCTCCATCCGGTACAATTTATCGTACAGTCTGGTCTTCTAGGTTAGTGGGACCTTTCTGTTGGGGTCGTGTTAGGTTAGTATATAGCAATAAGCATTTTTCTTTTATACGTCTGTTCCTTGAGGTATTCTTATTTATTTTTTTCTTTTCTTTTGTTGTGTTCTTTTTTTCGCTTTCTTTTGTAGAGACTTAGTCTGTGACTTTATTTGGTGTTAGTTGGTTACGTGGGATCTGTCACGCTAATTTCCTTTTACTTTGAGTCATTACTTTATCCATAGTAAATTCATTTATATGTTACAGGGTTATTATTGTTTGAATGTTATTTAGTTTTATTTTGGTTTGGTATGATCTAGTTGTTGGCTAGTTTGTGTGATAGCTCTCAGCACTACATTGTTACATGTAGTTGTTGTTCTAGTCCACCGTGTTTAATATTATTTGTGAGTTCAAGGGTGGATGGGCGGAGAGTTTAATTCTTTCTTTTCTTACTGGTGGGAAAAGATTGGGTTAGACTGATCCCTTCTAGGGCGCGGCTGCATGTGTTTAGTGGTGGAGTCCGGCAGACGGGTATTCCTGCGACTGCCCTACTTAACATACCAAGATCAGTATTCGTTAGGTGTACTGGTGTGGTTTGTATTTACGTTGTCGTGTACATTCAGTAATTCTATTGTCGTGTTTAAGTGGTGTTATCTCTCATTCTTTCTTGCTATCTTGTAAATATGTTTACAGGTATCCCTTGTTTTCGAACGTTGTCAGTCACACATTGTAGATATCAGTCTATCTCTGCTCAAACTTTGTCTGTCATCTTATTCATTGTGACTGTTAGTTATCGTGGTGTTTAGTGTGATGTCTTCTCATCTGTGGAGTGTTCATTTTTGCCATTTGTAAACATATTAGGTAGAACTGAAGTATTGTCAGAGCACAGCACCAGGGTGGGTGCAATTAAGATACTGTTGTGTAAATGCTGACTTATTGTTCAATTTTCGGATTGGTGCCCCTTACAGTTGTAAGGTTGTATAGTACCGGTGGGTATTATCAGCAAGTGAGATACAACTATTGACTATAATAAGGGTCGTTTCAGATGTATCACAGAGACTGAGTGGTCTGGAGGACCAAACCTAGAGTGTAAGTAGACATAAGCCAAGAGGCAGAGAACGGGCATACTGAGTTGAGTGGTGAAGTAGGTTCTGTATACATTCATATGGTTGTACTTTGAGCAGTGCTATTTCTATGCATATATCATTACTGCATACTTGGTAAGCAGAGAGGTATGTGTTGATATAAGTGAGGTGGTTTAATGCACATGTTATTGAGTAAGTTAGTGGGTTAGTGAGAGTCTATTTCAAAAGGAGCTGAGTTATATATAGTATTGGGTATCGTGAGTGTACAGCATGGGTTTCATTCTGATTGGCAAAGAATGTTGGTACACTGGGAAAGAACTGATGGATTTTGCCAAGGCAGAATGCCAGTCAGAGGAAAATCAAGAAGCTTTGGTGAAGAAGAAGATTGAGAAGCAGAAGCAGGAAAGAGATGCTCGTGCTGAAGAGTTAGAGTTCAGAAGAAGAGAGTTAGAATTACAAGAAAAGAAGATAAAGAATTACAAGAAAAGAAGATAACAATTTGAAACAGAGAGAGTTAGAATTACAAGAGAAGAAGATACAGAATTACAAGAGAGGAAGATGAAAGAAGATAAAGAATTACAAGAAAAGAAGATAACGATTTGAAACAGAGAGAGTTAGAATTACAAGAGAAGAAGATGAAAGAGGACTCTATCCTCTTAGAATTAGAATTAGAAAATGAGAGTAGCTTTGGAGGAGAAGAAGATTGCAGCTGAGGAAAAAAGACTGCAGATAGAAGCTGATACGGAAATACAATTAAAGAGAATAGAAGTGGGTGCAAGTGGTCAGAACTCTACTCCGAGGGAGTTCCATCATCCCTTTAGGCTGCGTCTGCCGAATCTTAATGACAAAATAGATAGTTTGGACTTCTTCCTTGAGAGGTTTGAGACCGATTGCGTGGCCTGGAAGGCTAACAGAGATGAGTGGCCATCTCTGTTATCCACATTGTTAGTGGGGCCTGCGATGGAGACCTTTTATAGCCTCCCGCTGGAAGAGCGGGCAGATTACAATAAGGTGAAGGAACGGTTACTCCGGAAATTCCGTTTGACGGCTGACGGGTACCGAACACGGTTTAGAAACACAATGCCAAGTGCAGACCAGGACTTCGAAGATTTTATTTCGAAGATCAAACTTCTGCTCAATAGATGGATTGAGATGGAGGGATTAACAAGGACTATGATGGCTTGATAGACCTGGTGCTACAGGACAATGTGTTGTCGTCATGCTCGTCAGAGCTGGTAGCATTTTTCCAGGAATGACAACCTAAGGATATTGTATCTATGGCCAAAGTGGGGCACCACTACGTCCTGGCCCATCCGGGCAAACCCATCCATTGGTCTGGTCTGTCAGACGCCTTAGTTGCAGGCGTCAGCAAAGTCCAGCGCCAACCGTGGCAAAATCAGTCAGATGGTGCAGAAAGCTTCGAAGAGCAGAAACACGATAGGCCCTCCCGTCCCTATCAACCATGCGGAGGGAATTATGGTAACTTCCGATCTCATCGAAATGGTCAGTCAAACTGGCACAACCGACAGTGGAGAAGTGATAGCGATGGAGGAGAGCACCAAATGCGGGAGCAGGTATGCTTTGAGGAGTCTCGAGATGAAGATCGCTTTTGCTATAAAACAGAACCTTACAAGCGGAGGAATGGATCTGCAAATAGCCGATCATCCGACTCTAATGCGCAGTCTTCACCAGCTAGCAGCCCCAGCAAGAGTCCACGCGATGAGTCAAAAAGGGAATGCAGATGTTCCAATTGTAATGGCAGGGGTCATTATGCTGACGTGTGTACTACCTCAATCGAACACGCGAATTCCGCGTTTGTGTTGGACACAGTCAACAGCGATGATTGTGTGGGGTGTCGACCTCTATTTCATCCGGACGAGAATGCAGTGTTACACTGCAGACATGCGGTACCATGTCTGTCGGCTGTCCATGAGACTGGCAAAGGGATACTCCACAAAGGTGTGGTGGAGAAGAAACCAGTCTCGGTCATGAGAGACACAGGATGTACCACAGTTGGGGTGCGTCATTCGTGCATCGATGAATCCTGCCTCACAGGCAAAACTGTAAAGTGTACCACGTTTGGGGGCAAAGTCGTGTCTTCCCCCAGGCATGAATTAATGTGGACACCCCGTTTCTGGCAGGCAGAGTGAACGCCTTTGTCTTCGAGAATCTGGTCGCTGATTTAATCGTCGGCAATGTACGAGATGTGCATAATGCCACGGGAGGGGCTGGAGCAGGGTCTCAGCAACATCGAAGTCCCGGGGTGAACGATAAGGTGGGCGCGATATCATCATCTGAGGAGAAAGTACATCACAGACGGAGTTCACGGCAGGCGTTCATTAATACTCACAGTCTGGTGCCGAAGGACAAGAATAGGAACCGTAGAGGCATATCTGAGGGTCTGATAGCCAGTGACCACACGGTATGGTTCCGCAATATCTCCCCGAGTGCTAGTTGGCGCACACTCAGATGTGGGTTTAATGAGGTCGCGCCGGTTAAGTTCGTGGAGGTCTTGTCATTGCGAGACAGTACAAAGATAGCGCGAGTTACATTCGCGAATAAATGGGGTGTGCGTGATGCAGTCAGGTGGAAGCACAAGTCGTTGCTTCATAACCACCTGCTGATAGTCCAGCAGTAGCAAGGGAGAGGTGTCGGGTTTCACGTTCAGTTATGGTGTTTAGGTTAACGCGAACCGAACTGTAGAGTCTGATGCACTCCACCAGTAATGTTATGCTAATTAAAGGAGTACATAATGTAGTAGCGGACGCTCTATCCAGGTTATAATGTTGTGGTAAGGACAGGAGCGTTCTGTGGTGAAGTGTTTACATGTGATAGTGGGTAGCAAGTAATGGCAACCACTGTAGAGGTGTTTTTGTGTACATTAAAGATCATGTTTGCTGCTAAATGTTATGCTTATGAATTTCATGTATTGTGGCGCCACAAAGGCAATTTAGTATATAATTGAATCTTGGATGAAAGTACATGGTTTGTGCTGTTTCGATATCAACGTTAATGGTTGCTTATGTAAGAGGTGCTATTATAGTATACAGGGCACTGTGTTATGGTTGACCAGGGGAGGGCAGTCGTCATTTTTTACGGCTGCCAGAACCTTGGGTAACTTACTTTGTACTCATGTTGTTGTTGTTTTTTTTTGGTTGATTGGAGAATGCAGTAACGACAGTAGTAGGGGATAACTATGGCACGCTCTGTTCATATGAGGATGTGCTGTTAGTGGCATATGGTCATCCAGACTCCTACGAGGGTCGGACGAAGCTTCCTCCGGATGGAAGAAAACTTTGTTTTCTTTCTTACGGGGGGGGGATGTCACAGCGTTATTTCGCAGTGCATCTTATGTCTTGTGTTCGCTGAAAAGCCAGTCGGGAGAGTCCGAGGTTAGCCAAATCTGCGGGTCGTGTGACTACCAGAAGTAGGGGGGAAAAAACGCAAAATTGATTAGTGAGAAGTTAGCCTCTGTCCAGGACGAACGTATTTTTCCCTTATGCCAGCGAGATCGCTGTGTGTTCTATATTGGAATACTGTAAACTGAGTGCCTGCCATGTTATCGGATCGTGGGATAATTACGTTGTTAAGTCTAGAGCAGTGAAGTGTCTAGATCATATTGTCTACAGGCCGTAGTTTGATAGTATGTCAATGATTTTGAGTGTGTCATTGTCATAGCTATTGCCGCTCAGTTGAGCGATATTCATAGTAGCCATTTGTGGTATAGTTTATACCTTCGTGTGTGGAGGTGATAGTTTAAGCTGCTGAGACAGGTTTACAGTGGTATTCTCATACTCGTATGTGATGCGTTATGATGGCTGTGTGAGGCCTTATTGTGTGTATATATTCATTAAAGGGAAGTACCTGTTAAAGATGTTTATTACTTTTGTCAGCCATTGTTTGTGTGGTCATATCCTTAGGAGGGCGAGCCTATAGTTGATAATATAAACCCACACAGCAGCGGTGTAACCCATGGAGTGTTCTTCGTGATAAGTGGTTCCTGACACTGTATAGTGTGGCAGTTAGGGAACGATTTACAGTCAAAGGGAAGGAATAAGGAAAATTATGAATGGGAAGGTTCAGATAGAGTACAAAAAGGAGATGCGCAAACAAGAATGCGCATGACAGAGGTGAACGATAATCTGCTTTCTTAGCAGGCAGTCCAGAAGCGTGAGGCAGAGAGGGAAGCCGCATATACGCGGGTATCCATGTTAATGGCCGTACTCAAGTAGTTTAGGTGATAATTATTTCATGGACAAGAAGTAGTTTGGGTAATGATTAACCCGAAATATTGACCAGTGGGAATTCTTGTCTAGAAGGAGAAACGGTGTGAGTTAGATATTATTCAGAAAGGAAAAGGTACGTAGAGTGATTTACAATACATATAGACAGTAGTCATATTCTTCAGTGAGGCAATGGAAATTAACAACCCCGGAGAGGCCCGGTCCCATCAAGATAACCTGAACACTGAGAGGATATAAATAACAATAATCTAAGAAATTGTAAGGAAGAAAGAACAGAAATAGAGACTATAGCACCTGAATAATCACTGATGGTTAAAAGGTCAGAAGGTGTAGATTCGATACTGAACGAGAGAGAGAGAGTGAGGAAAGAAAGAACTTACATATTATATATTCTATGATGGACCAAATGTGGAGGTCGGAGCAGACAGCAATGATCCTCTCATATGTAAATAAACAGTATTCAAATTACCATGGCGTTATCGCATCACGTGCTGTGTGTGTGTGACTGTTGTGGTATACTGCATATCATAGCTAACCACAGAGGTAAGCGAACCTGGACAGACATTGCCATATATGATTCATGATATAACCACCAGCCTGCCACAATAGCATGAATCAGAGGTGATGGGATGTTCTTCCTTGCCAAACAGTCCCAGAGTTTGTTCCAGGGGACCTTGTCAAATGCCTTTTCCAGATCTAAGAAGCAAAGATGGATCTCACCCTTATACTCAAGAGCCTTTTGACTCAACTGTCTGAGTGTGAAGATTAGGTCTTGAGTACTTCGGTTAGCTCGGAATCCGCACTGGACCTCATCCAATTGTGGCTCAGCTAGGCGTCGGAGTCTCTGCTCTAGGATTCTAGAGTAGATTTTACCAGGGACACTGAGAAGGGATATGCCTCTATGGTTTCCACATTGTCGATTGTCACCCTTTTTGAAAATTGGTGTTATGATGGCAATCTCCCAATCCTTTGGTCTGGTCTTGTTTCACCACGCTGCCTGTAGGACCCTTAAGAGTAATAGGTCGCCTGATGCTCCCATGTACTTAACCATTTCTGGTGTTATACCATCATGCCATGCTGCTTTGCCCATCTTGATTTTCTCCAGTGCTGCCTTCAGTTCTTCCATCTTTATGTCATCTTCATCACCATTGGTTTCCTCTTCTGTGCTAGTGGTTATCATTTCTGATGCTTGACCTTGCTCACCATCAAGGAGTTCTGAGAAATATTCTCTCTATTACTTCATTCGGGGCAGTAAGCAATTTGCCTTGCTTGTCCTTTATAAATTTTTTTCTTCTCTCTTATTTTCTCTTTAACCTCATCTGTCCACCAAGGTGTCCTCTTTCTTTTGTTCCCAAGTCGAACTTCACTACATGCTTCTGCTGCAGCTGTGTTTATGATGTCCTTGAATTTCAGCCAGAGTGTTTCCAGATCATCAGGTTGTTGTTCTGTGTTTCTCACTGCTGTAGCAATAAGCCCCTGATATCTGGCCTTCACTTCTGGCTCTCTCAGCTTGTAGGTCTTAATGCTCGTTTCCCCTGTTCATTTATTTAGCTTCTTGCATGATGTTAGGCAGTTCCTAGGCCGAGTAACTCTTTCAGTTGTTGTTTTAATTGTTAACAAGTAATGCAGGGTTCGTAGCGACCTGGAAAACGAAGAAAAAAAATTCCAGGCCTTGAAAAGGCTCGAAAAATGGCTAAAAGCCTTGAATTTCCCGCATCGGACCTGGAAATAAAATACGAATCGAAAGTTGGATGCTTGGTGTCCATTTTTCGTTAAACTTCAGTTACCGTAGAATTTATACTTCCCTTTGTGCAATAAGTCCATTTCCAGACGTTTTTGGCGGTTTGCGTTAATGACGTGAATGCACAAATTTATATTTAGCGCTCGCGTCTGCTTTTCGAATCAAGAATCGCCACCTTTGAAATTATTAATTAGAAAACATGCCTGGTTGTCACTTTCAGTATAAATGGCTTGAAATGCCAAGTTATAAAACATGGATAGCGCCTGGAAAAATTGCACCATGTGTAGAAAAGAAATATATTTGACCTGCATGGGAGAAAGTGCAGTAAAGTCGCATGCTACTGCAAAAAAAAAAAACACAAAGAACTTGTCTCTGCGCATTCTAATTGTATTAAATCGTTCATTTCAACTGAGGTAAGTAAATTCATTTATCTCATTTATAAAACATTTAAATGTCCAGTTTATAGATAGGCCTACTGTACTTGCGTCTGTAATTTACAATGTATTTACAGTTTTATTTTTAACCATGGCCAAAATTATAGTGTTTGAATGAAATTTCTTGGTTTACAACTGCTTACGGGAACACGTTTGACACAGTTTAAGATCGTCAGGAATAGAAATTGATGGCGATTCTATAGCCTATCCTATTATCAGACCCATGTCCCACTGTTAATTTCACCACATTTTTTGGAAATAAATATATTTTGAATGCTTTTTGTTTTATTATTTATGATGAAGAGACATCCCGTTCAACCTCTGAAGGGTTATAATTAGGATAGGCATACATGTTTTCAATTCCAGTTATATAAATGTTATTTTAAAAAATAAAACACAATTTTTAAAAAATCTAAACAGACAAACGAGATAAAACAACACACACACACACAAAATAATAGGGGGGGTGTAAAAGCCTGCTGTTTCCAGTTATATATTTGATAGATTTTCACTTATCATAAGTAGGCCTATTATAAGAATATTATCATACCTTCACCCTCCCAATTACTATATATTAGCTTTTTTTCTAGTTAAATATTGTTTACTATATTATGTATGCGTTTAGAACTTTGACTTGGTAAATATACATAGCTTAGGCCTACTCATAAGTTATTTGTGTGTTCCATTTTTTTTTTTTTTTTGTGCAGAAAAAAAAAACAACCCCAAGGAGCAGTTTTACCTTCAGAAACATCAAAACCATCTTGCAGTACTCCCTTGGACACATCAAAACCATCTGACACTATCCCCCTCAGAAACATCAAAACCATCTTACATTACTCCCTCAGACACGTCAAAAACGTCTAACACTGCTAGAAGACCTACAGATGTGACATCATTTATGACCAAGGAAGAAACTCTTAGAGCTGAGATTATTTGGACTCTGTTTTCAGTCAAAAGTCACCATAGTTTTATTTCAAATACAGGAATTCATAAAAATTTTCAGAAAGTGTTTCCTGGTAGCTCTATTGCCAGACAGTTTGGTCTGTCTGAAAGGAAAACTTTCTACCTGGCCTCTTTTGGACTGGCTCCATATTTCACCTCACTTCTTGAGAGCCAGCTTAGCAAGAACAGTTACATTGTTCTGTTTGATGACAGCACGAACAAATCAATGGAGCGAAAGCAAATGGATTTCCATTTTCGTTTCTGGGATGTGATAAAAACACATTATTTTACATGAAAGTTTCTCGGACATGCTAGAGCTCTTGATATGCAGACTGCATTTGATGATGCATGCTCATCATTAAATTTAGGACATTTGCTCCTAAATATTGTCCATGGATGGACAATTGAGCTTTTCATGACAAAATTAGTGTGCTACTGAACCAGAACTATGGCATAGAACTGCTGAATGTTGGAAGCTGTGGGCTGCACAAAGTTCATGGTGCCACAACTGAATATATGGCCATTGATTTTTTTCAAACTTTTTTCCCCCAACACTGCCATAGATCTGACCACTGATGAAGTGAATAGGTACGGAGAAAAATCACCTCGCTCTGCACACAGGCAGGAATATATTTCACGCACTAACTGCCACAAAGTGGGGATTCAAACTATCTGCTCTCACTGATGCTAAAACATAATACTGCATGAAATTGAAAATTGATACTGGTAAGGAAAATTATGAAGGTTGTGTTGGGGCAACTTTCAGGGTTGTGAAATATCTTCTTGATGGATAGGCAACAAGGGACATATTCTCTTATATGGTAGTTTTTATTCAGCCTTCAGCTTTATTTCAAGACCTGAAAGAAGTTCAGATTGGTGCAGTTGGAACAGTAGCTGAAAATAGGAAGCATTTTCCTGAAGCATTGAAGAAAAAGCAACTCAAATTGAAAAAGGCAAATCATCCTGTGTTTTGTGCAACAGAAGATAAGGCATGCCGACAGTCACCTGGCATGATACGAAAAGATTTAACCTTATATCTACTGTTCACTCCAATGATAATATAAACAAGACAGTTAGAAAGACAAATTCTTTAGGGCAGAACAATTCAGAAGCCAGTGCTTGCAGAAAAATACAGCAAAAGTATGGGAGGTGTCGACCACTTTGGCCAACTAGGTGCAAGCTACCCCTACCCACACAGATCCTATTTTTATATCATTTCTTAGTTGAAACTGCCCTGGTCAATGGGCACTTAACCTAAAACACTGCCAACTCTACAAAAAAAATCAAAGCAAAGATCAGGATGTCAGTCTGACTCTTATTGAAACTGCTATTCTTCGACGCAATGTGACACCTTCAAACCACATGTCACAACAACATGACTTACTGAGCACCACTTCATTGATAAATATGAAAGGGCAAGGTACAAACCAGTCTGTAAAGTGTTTAAGGCTGCAGGGAACAGAAGCCAGACTTGGATGTACTGCCCAGATTGCAATGTACCTCTATGCCTGATACTCTGCTTCAAGTTATACCACACAGTCGACGATTATCAACGATCCAGACAAAGACTCTTGCAGAGGCCTACAACTTAAACCCCAGTTAATGAAGGAAGCAGCTCCGACTCCAACTAGAGGTACTTAACTACTCAAACATTCACAAACACTCATTGTCAGATGCCACAAAAGCAGAATACATTCAAAAAAGACAAACACAAAAATTAAATCTTTTTTTTTTTGCATTTTATTCACAATTTTTGTTAGCCTTTTATGTTGAAATACGTGGTTAATCGTTAAATCAGTACATCAATCAAGCTTATTTTATTCATTGCCATCCATGTCCCTAACATTTTATTGCACTGACATTGAACAAATTCACTATAAAGTGGAAAAAGATCATGGTTTTAAAAAGTCTGAAATTTCTATCTATAAATAGCCACACAAATTTAAGACGGTGTAGTGGATTTTGATGGTATTGTATGGTTTATGTTACCTAGTGTGATGTATGAGGTCAGCTGTGAAGGCTCCTGAGATAAATGTAGATGTGAATTACAGAAGGCCCTTCTTACTACCACTTACGACCTCACACATATCTTTTTTTTTCCTAATGAATGTAGCTACGTTAAAAGTCTAGGGTACTGATATGTAATGTGTTGTGGTAGATTACACACACACACACACAGAGATATTTAATAAGTCTAATAATATTAACAAACTTTATAACACACTGAACTAACTCAGGCTGTTTTAGTTTTAAAAGTTAAATCTTTTGATAAATTTATTTGTTCTGAACCAAATGTTTAGTTGGTCAGAACATAAGAAATATTATGGAGTTATAAATGGAATGCATAATCATATGACATAATAAAATGGAAAATGTGTACCTAATTATTTCAAATGACTGGTTAATAATAATTATATTAAGATAGTCCCAGGAGAACTTATTACTAGATATGCTGTTGGGGTGGTGTCATCACTCCCAGTCTATGACTCCCAAACATTGTCCATTGACTTAGGGGATGACTACATAGTTTAATTTCCCACAATGGTATGTCTTTATTTGATGGTGAATTAGTGGGTAAGTTAGTTGGTAAATCAGTTGGTGAACGTCCAGCAGGCCAGATATCACTTATCTCGCCTGCGTCGATCTAGTACAAAAGTCTGGTGGCCCCTCCTCTCCGTGCTGGGGGATAATATACGGCTGCTCTGATACAATGGTAGACTGCACTGGTCCACACTTGTGTATATCACTACAGCATTTGACACCGCTTTGGTGCCAAACAGAAACTCACAATTCTGAAACAAAAGTATTGGGTCATGTGTCAGAATTCTACCTCCTGAGCCACTTCTGCACACAACACTACACAACAACACCACACAGACTGGGTCAGGTCTCTCTGACCACACAGCACATCTTACCCAGTTGGTTTCATATAGTACTAGTTCCCCAAGACTACATTGCATCTGAGATATGTTCAATAGCTTCCTGCTATTGAATAAGATAGGTGATATGTTCCACTGATCTCAACACTAGATCCTTTTCCATAGTTTCATTTAGGCGTTCCTATATATGTTCTTTGTATGTATGTCTCTAGACCCTGAACTTGGGCTGGGGATCTAGAGCGAACACTTACTTGTCATAATCATTTTTATGATATGGCAGTATCAATCACTCGAATTATTAAAATATGCAAAATAAATATTGTTCATTCTTACCAGAATTCAGAATTGAGAACACAGTTAAATTTGCTAGCAAAACTCAGCTGAGCTGCTGGCTGTATGATGGCGTCCCACTATATATTTGTATTCTTCTGGAATCAACACCACTGTTAATTTAAACTGCGTCTCTGAACAGACTTATGTCAAATGGCAAAATTTCACCTCTCTGTCCCGCTACTATAAAATGCGTTGACCAATCGCCGACTTCCCCCCTAACTTTCAAATCTACAACCAAAAGTCACTTCAGTCAAATCTCAGTCAAGTATGTATTACGGTCTGTTAGTCCGTCTGTCTCTACTTGTTTTTTCATAAAAAACACGCGTGGTTCTACATGCATTTCCTACACGAATCTGCCTCCTAAGTTATTTTTAGCTACAATTCTCCACCATTTCCCCTCTCTTTAATTACAGCTCGATTTTTACGTTTGCATGCTCAAGGCCAAGATTTTCGAAACTTTAGTGACATGGGTCTGATATGTCTGATATGACATCTCGTCTGATATGAACAATACAGTCTTTTGTCAATATCTTCCTTATTATCTATCCGTCTGTATAATTGAAAGCATATTATTTCTCTGCTCAAGATGGGCTATCAAACTAGCTAGGTTTTATTTTCATAACTCTATTATTAAGAAAAAATATTTTTTTTTTCAGGTTTAGTTTTTTAAATTTGTTCGAGAACCTTCTCTCATGTGTTTTGCCGCGGCATTCAAATAAAGACCAAGTATCGAAAAACGTCCAAGAAATGACTGTCTCGAATAAGAGCTAAGGTCCTTTTCTTGTCCATTTCCTTACTTTGTGTCAACTAGGGACGTGAATTTTTTTCCTTTCACCCCCAATTGCGTCTTTTTGCCGTTCGAACTTCTAACACGTGTTCAGTCATATCTTTCCTTTTTTGATCTCCGTTTCATTCCCCCCCCACCCCCCCGTCTACAAAGGGTAAACGTTCCGTCTGCACGTCTAACTAGATAATTTGAATGATGGCTGGAAAGGCGGGCATGTGCGAGCATGTCTCCTAGTATCCTACGCATTATTTTTATCCCTACATTTCATCGTTAATTTTGGAGATATTTTAACGTTGTATCATGGTAAATTCATCACACATCTCCCCACCTGAGAACATGCACTACGGCAAGTTCCAAAACCAGTGATACACATAGATAAAATCTCTCCTCACGCCTGCCACTACTCTAATCTTGATAACAGGGGTGCCGACTGAGGAAATCTGCACCGACATTCAATGACCCTGGGATATATTCGATAATAAACTGATAAGGTTGCAACAATAAAGACCATCTCAACAATCTTGCGTTTTCATGCTTAGCCTGAGATAAGAATACCAGGGGCTGATGATCCGTCTGGACCACAAAAGTCCTACCATACAGATAGATTTGGAACTTCCTTATTGCCCAGATTAACGCTAAACATTCCTTTTCGCTTGTAGAATATCCTTGTTCCGCTTTATTCAATTTGCGGCTTGCATAAGCGACTGGGTTCAGTTCCCCATTGGGTGAAGATGACCTCTGCAACAAGGCCGCCCCGAGGCCTACATTACTTGCATCTGTTCTCACCACAAAGTCCTGTGTCAAATCAGGCAATTTGAGAATAGGCTTGCTAGTGAGTTTTTCCTTTAATTCTTGGAAAGCTAATTCACATTGCGCAGTCCACATAATTTTATCTGGAAGTCCCTTGCGAGTCAGATCAGTCAGAGGAGCACAAATAGAGTTAAAATTTTTGATATATTTTTGATAAAATCCGCATAACGACACGAATGATCGCACGTCCTTTTTTGTTTGTGGTCTAGGTGCTCTCTGCAATTTTTCCAAGTTCTTGGGATCAGGGGTCATGTTACCCTGATATACAGTGTGTCCCAAGAATTCCAACTCCTTGCATCCAATACAACATTTTGTTGGCCTAGCAGTTAAGTTCGCCTCCCTAAGCCTATCAAATAACATTTTTAGAGTGTCAATGTGTTCTTCAAATGTCTCTGTGGCGACGAGAATATCATCCATGAAATTCGTGATACATGGGCTATTCAGGGGATCCAACAATTTGCGCATCATCCTTGAAAATACACTCGGAGCATTTTTCAATCCGAATGGTAGCAATGATGAATTCATAATGTCCTTCCGATGTGCTAAACGCTAAATAAGGTCTCACTTCAGGCTTCACTGGAATCTGGTAATAGCCTTTACTAAGATCCACCTTTGAAAAGTATTTTGCCTTGTTTAATCTGGCAAATAACTGTTTTGTATCTGGTAATGGATCCACTTGTCCTTCTGTGACAGCATTCAGTTTCCTGTAATCTATGCACAGTCTGTGTTCCCCAGACGGTTTCCTCAACAAAACGACACTGGAGCTAAAAGATGATTCACTGTGTGAAATAATCCCCTCCTTCAACAAATAATCTATTTCTTCCTTCAATGCCTTCTCCTTCGCGAACGGAATAGAATAGGCTCTCATACAGATTGGGTTTGAGTCTACCAGTTTCATGTCATACTGTAGCAAATTTGTATGTCCTGGTTTATCTGTTAATACATCTGTATGTTCCTCCAGAACCTGTTGAACTCTCTCCCTCTGATTTTTAGTCAGGTGCTTACTGACTTTTACCTGTGTGGCTGTTTCACAAGGATGTAATGGGTATTCATGTGAGGTGAGTGGTTCCTTTTGCATTTGAGTTGCGATAGCCAAGGTCAGTAAGGGGGTGCTTTCCTGGAGTGGTCTGTCCAGATACTTCTTTAAAAGGTTTACATGATAAACTTTCTCCTTCCCCTTTTTGTCAATTTTATAGTTTGTTCTAGACACCTTCTCTAGAACCGTATATGGACCTTGCCATCCAATTTGTAATTTATTCTGGCTGCCGGGTAGTAGAAGAAGCACCTTCTCTCCCACAGTTAGTTCTCTGTCTTTGGCCTTCCTATTAAAATATGCTGCATGTTTCTTCCTGGCTTGTCTCAAATTATCATTTGCCAGTTTCCATCCAGCTTTCAGACGAGTGGTCAGTTCGTTCACGTATTGATAAGATGAGGTAACAGTCTCTTCTGCCTTCTCATCGGTCCAGGTCCTTAATAAAGCTACATCTGGACTTTTAATTTATCATACTTATTTTTCATGGAACCCGTCGGGTCCCTTCCATTAGAAGCCTTATAATGAGGACTTTTCTTCCTAGAATCATCACTCACAAATCGACCACTACCAATTTTTTTCTTGGGTTTGTCTCCCCACTTTAGATTGCTTGTGAGAGATCTTCGCTCTCTTTTAGTTTCATCCAGTTTATATAACTCTGACCGAGGGATTGTCAGTTTATTCTGGGGTAAATTTCTTCTTTGTACTCGTCGCATAGTGGCCATGTTAATCCATTCAAGTGAAGACTGGGTGTGAAAAGGGGGCTCCCATTTCACTTTGTCTACCCTACAAAGTTTTCAACATCGACATTTACGTCGGGCCAATAGTATTTTCGAGCAACTTTTTGGCAGATGGTACCGACTTTCTCATGGTCACCATCTTTTCCAACATGTAAGCTCCTTATTAAATTTGCCCTATATACCTTGGGAAGAACCAACTGTCCGTGACCAGTGGATCTAGTTCCTGTCTTCCTATATAGCAATCTGTCCTTCATGAAATATTCCCCCTTGCTTGGAGGTGTGTGGCATTTGGGCAATTTTTTAAAACATGGCTTGAGTGTCCTATCCTCAGCCTGCGCCTTCCTCATCTCCTCTGGATGAGCATTTATAGGTTCACCTTCTTCCTCCTTTTTCTGTGACCTGGTCTGCACTGTCGCCATGATCACATGTCTCTCGGGATTCCCCAAGAAGACGTATCTACACCCCAATATCAGAGGGTAGATGGGTTCATCTATCACTGCTGCTCTGATCTCTCCTTCCACATAGCGAGTTTTCACCGTTATCCTTGCGATGGGAAGTGTCATAAGTGGTATGTCCTTAGTCGCCCCTTGTATTTCCACTGTTTCTGTGGTATACTGACTTGGGTCCACTAGGCTAGACTTCACAACTGAATCATAATCCAAACCTGTATCATAAAGGCACCTTATGGTGACCCCATTACAAATAACATCCTCACAAACTGGGGGTGATAAGGTTCCTGCTGTCCATTAGGATTAACCTTTAATCTTTGAGTCCCCGACTTCATTGCAGCAATGTTTGAAGGTTTCCTTCTACAAAATTCGGTGTTATGGTTATCTTTCTTGCACCATTTGCACCATCTTTTTCCTTGGTTAAACGGTTTTCTTTCATTGTATTTTTGGTCATTGAACTGTGAGTTTCTGTCTCGATAGTCATTTCTTGGCCGTTCAAAGTTTGTCCTGCCTTTATTACCCTGTTCTCTATTTTCAAATTTATTAAATGGCTTTGGAGCTTTAAAAGTTTCTATGTGCTTCTTTTTAGTGCCACTTACCTCTGCCTGGGCTGCCTGATACCTCTCAGCGACATTTAAAACCTCCCCCAACTTCTCTGCACCTTGTTCCATGAGAAATTTTCTCATGTCTGGAGCCATGGACTCTCTTAATTGCTCTATCATGATCATCTCTTTAAGATCTTGGGTCTTCCCCAGAGCAGTCCATTTCTCCAAATAGGTTTCCAGTCTGGCAGAGAATTGGTGGTATGTCTCCCCAGACAACAGTTTGGCATTTCTAAATTTCTTACGATAAAATTCACCATTTTTTTCGTACCTCAATAACAAAGCCTGCTTTAACATGTCATAATTGTCTTGGTCTTCTCTGTTCATTTTTGCGAAGACTTCATAAGAAGTACCTCTCAGTCCCTGTGATAACTTTAAACTCCACCTCTCTCTAACCCATATGTAGTAGCTAATAATTCAAAACGACTGAGGTACCCCTCGATGTCATCGTCTTTTTCAACAAAATGGTCTAAATGAAACCCCATAGCTGATGTTGAGGCTCCCTGACTAGGCGTAGCATCTGAGGCAAAAGGGCTGGCACCATTTTCAGGAGCATGGCCTTGTAACTCCAGTTCCCTTAGTCGTAATTCGTGCTCACTTTGCAACCTTCTATCTTCTGCCTCCCTTTCGGCAGTCAATCTTTTATCTTCTGCTTCCCTTTGCTGTCGTTTTTCTTCTGCCTCTAAAGCTTTTGCCTCTTTGTCAGCCTCAATCTGCAGCCTCTTAAGTTCTCTATCAGCCTCAATTTGTAACCTCTTCTCTTCAGCTAACCTCCTATCTTCCCTTTCAATATACTTGTCACATTCAGCAGTTACATACTGAATTAAAACCTGACCATCCATTCCCATTTCCTTCGCCGTTAGCACAGCAGCTGATCTGAACTTTGCTAGCTCAGCCATCACACAAAATAACAATGATCAAGGTAAAATCTAACCAATCAATAACTAAAGTAATTCTAATTAACTATTGACTAAGGTAATTCTAATTAACCAATTAATTAATTAATTACCACTGTCTGTGAAGATTCACCAACTTTCATGTTCACTTTCAATTTTAAGGGACACTTTTAATTTTTACAATTTGTCCCCCTGATTTTATTCTCCCACCAGGAGATCCTAATATTACTGATAAGCTAATTATCCCGGACGAGCCCCCAATATATGTAGTGGATTTTGATGGTATTGTATGGTTGATGTTACCTAGTGTGATGTATGAGGTCAGCTGTGAAGGCTCCTGAGATAAATGTAGATGTGAATTACAGAAGGCCCTTCTTACTACCACTTACGACCTCACACATATCTTTTTTTTTTCCTAATGAATGTAGCTACGTTAAAAGTCTAGGGTACTGATATGTAATGTGTTGTGGTAGATTACACACACACACACACACAGAGATATTTAATAAGTCTAATAATATTAACAAACTTTATAACACACTGAACTAACTCAGGCTGTTTTAGTTTTAAAAGTTAAATCTTTTGATAAATTTATTTGTTCTGAACCAAATGTTTAGTTGGTCAGAACATAAGAAATATTATGGAGTTATAAATGGAATGCATAATCATATGACATAATAAAATGGAAAATGTGTACCTAATTATTTCAAATGACTGGTTAATAATAATTATATTAAGATAGTCCCAGGAGAACTTATTACTAGATATGCTGTTGGGGTGGTGTCATCACCCCCAGTCTATGACTCCCAAACATTGTCCATTGACTTAGGGGATGACTACATAGTTTAATTTCCCACAATGGTATGTCTTCATTTGATGGTGAATTAGTGGGTAAGTTAGTTGGTAAATCAGTTGGTGAACGTCCAGCAGGCCAGATATCACTTATCTCGCCTGCGTCGATCTAGTACAAAAGTCTGGTGGCCCCTCCTCTCCGTGCTGGGGGATAATATACGGCTGCTCTGATACAATGGTAGACTGCACTGGTCCACACTTGTGTATATCACTACAGCATTTGACACCGCTTTGGTGCCAAACAGAAACTCACAATTCTGAAACAAAAGTATTGGGTCATGTGTCAGAATTCTACCTCCTGAGCCACTTCTGCACACAACACTACACAACAACACCACACAGACTGGGTCAGATCTCTCTGACCACACAGCACATCTTACCCAGTTGGTTTCACATAGTACTAGTTCCCCAAGACTACATTGCATCTGAGATATGTTCAATAGCTTCCTGCTATTGAATAAGATAGGTGATATGTTCCACTGATCTCAACACTAGATCCTTTTTCATAGTTTCATTTAGGCGTTCCTATATATTTTCTTTGTATGTATGTCTCTAGACCCTGAACTTGGGCTGGGGATCTAGAGCGAACACTTACTTGTCGTAATCATTTTTATGATATGGCAGTATCAATCACTCGAATTATTAAAATATGCAAAATAAATATTGTTCATTCTTACCAGAATTCAGAATTGAGAACACAGTTAAATTTGCTAGCAAAACTCAGCTGAGCTGCTGGCTGTATGATGGCGTCCCACTATATATTTGTATTCTTCTGGAATCAACACCACTTATTAATTTAAACTGCGTCTCTGAACAGACTTATGTCAAATGGCAAAATTTCACCTCTCTGTCCCGCTACTATAAAATGCGTTGACCAATCGCCGACTTCCCCCCTATCTTTCAAATCTACAACCAAAAGTCACTTCAGTCAAATCTCAGTCAAGTATGTATTACGGTCTGTTAGTCCGTCTGTCTCTACTTGTTTTTTCATAAAAAACATGCTTGGTTCTACATGCATTTCCTACACGAATCTGCCTCCTAAGTTATTTTTAGCTACAATTCTCCACCACCTCCCCTCTCTGTAATTACAGCTCGATTTTTACGTTTGCATGCTCAAGGCCAAGATTTTCGAAACTTTTAGTGACATGGGTTAACAGTGCAGTCGCTCGTCTGATATGAACAATACAGTCTTTTGTCAATATCTTCCTTATTATCTATCCGTCTGTATAATTGAAAGCATATTATTTCTCTGCTCAAGATGGGCTATCAAACTAGCTAGGTTTTATTTTCATAACTCTATTATTAAGAAAAAACATATTTTTTTTTCAAGTTTAGTTTTTTGAAATTTGTTCGAGAACCTTCTCTCATGTGTTTTGCCGCGGCATTCAAATAAAGACCAAGTATCGAAAAACGTCCAAGAAATGACTGTCTCGAATAAGAGCTAAGGTCCTTTTCTTGTCCATTTCCTTACTTATGTCAACTAGGGACGTGAATTTTTTTCCTTTCACCCCCAATTGCGTCTTTTTGCCGTTCGAACTTCTAACACGTGTTCAGTCATATCTTTCCTTTTTTGATCTCCGTTTCATCCCCCCCCCCCTCCCCCCGTCTACAAAGGGTAAACGTTCCGTCTGCACGTCTAACTAGATAATTTGAATGATGGCAGGAAAGGCTGGCATGGGCGAGCATGTCTCCTAGTATCTGACGCATTATTTTTATCCCTACATTTTATCGTTAATTTTGGAGATATTTTAACGTTGTATCATGGTAAAATTATCACACATCTCCCCACCTGAGAACATGCACTACGGCAAGTTCCAAAACCAGTGATACACATAGATAAAATCTCTCCTCACGCCTGCCACTACTCTAATCTTGATCACAGGGGTGCCGACTGAGGAAATCTGCACCGACATTCAATGACCCTGGGATGTATTCGATAATAAACTGATAAGGTTGCAACAATAAAGACCACCTCAACAATCTTGCGTTTTCATGCTTAGCCTGAGATAAGAATACCAGGGGCTGATGATCCGTCTGGACCACAAAAGTCCTACCATACAGATAGATTTGGAACTTCTTTATTGCCCAGATTAACGCTAAACATTCCTTTTCGCTTGTAGAATATCCTTGTTCCGCTTTATTCAATTTGCGGCTTGCATAAGCGACTGGGTTCAGTTCCCCATCGGGTGAAGATGACCTCTGCAACAAGGCCGCCCCGAGGCCTACATTACTTGCATCTGTTCTCACCACAAAGTCCTGTGTCAAATCAGGCAATTTGAGAATAGGCTTGCTAGTGAGTTTTTCCTTTAATTCTTGGAAAGCTAATTCACATTGCGCAGTCCAAATAATTTTATCTGGAAGTCCCTTGCGAGTCAGATCAGTCAGAGGAGCACAAATAGAGTTAAAATTTTTGATATATTTTTGATAAAATCCGCATAACGACACGAATGATCGCACGTCCTTTTTTGTTTGTGGTCTAGGTGCTCTCTGCAGTTTTTCCAAGTTCTTGGGATCAGGGGTCATGTTACCCTGATATACAGTGTGTCCCAAGAATTCCAACTCTTTGCATCCAATACAACATTTTGTTGGCCTAGCAGTTAAGTTCGCCTCCCTAAGCCTATCAAATAACATTTTTAGAGCGTCAATGTGTTCTTCAAATGTCTCTGTGGCGACGAGAATATCATCCATGAAATTCGTGATACATGGGTTATTCAGGGGATCCAACAATTTGCGCATCATCCTTGAAAATACACTCGGAGCATTTTTCAATCCGAATGGTAGCATGTTGAATTCATAATGTCCTTCCGATGTGCTAAACGCTAAATAAGGTCTCACTTCAGGCTTCACTGGAATCTGGTAATAGCCTTTACTAAGATCCACCTTTGAAAAGTATTTTGCCTTGTTTAATCTGGCAAATAACTGTTTTGTGTCTGGTAATGGATCCACTTGTCCTTCTGTGACAGCATTCAGTTTCCTGTAATCTATGCACAGTCTGTGTTCCCCAGACGGTTTCCTCAACAAAACTACACTGGAGCTAAAAGATGATTCACTGTGTGAAATAATCCCCTCCTTCAACAAATAATCTATTTCTTCCTTCAATGCCTTCTCCTTCGCGAACGGAATAGAATAGGCTCTCATACAGATTGGGTTTGAGTCTACCAGTTTCATGTCATACTGTAGCAAATTTGTATGTCCTGGTTTATCTGTTAATACATCTGTATGTTCCTCCAGAACCTGTTGAACTCTCTCCCTCTGATTTTTAGTCAGGTGCTTACTGACTTTTACCTGTGCGGCTGTTTCACAAGGATGTAATGGGTATTCATGCGAGGTGAGTGGTTCCTTTTGCATTTGAGTTGCGATAGCCAAGGTCAGTAAGGGGGTGCTTTCCTGGAGTGGTCTGTCCAGATACTTCTTTAAAAGGTTTACATGATAAACTTTCTCCTTCCCCTTTTTGTCAATTTTATAGTTTGTTCTAGACACCTTCTCTAGAACCGTATATGGACCTTGCCATCCAATTTGTAATTTATTCTGGCTGCCGGGTAGTAGAAGAAGCACCTTCTCTCCCACAGCTAGTTCTCTGTCCTTTGCCTTCCTATTAAAATATGCTGCATGTTTCTCCCTGGCTTGTCTCAAATTATCATTTGCCAGTTTCCATCCAGCTTTCAGACGAGTGGTCAGTTCGTTCACGTATTGATAAGATGAGGTAACAGTCTCTTCTGCCTTCTCATCTGTCCAGGTCCTTAATAAAGCTACATCTGGACTTTTAATTTATCATACTTATTTTTCATGGAACCCGTCGGGTCCCTTCCATTAGAAGCCTTATAATGAGGACTTTTCTTCCTAGAATCATCACTCACAAATCGACCACTACCAATTTTCTTCTTGGGTTTATCTCCCCACTTTAGATTGCTTGTGAGAGATCTTCGCTCTCTTTTAGTTTCATCCAGTTTATATAACTCTGACCGAGGGATTGTCAGTTTATTCTGGGGTAAATTTCTTCTTTGTACTCGTCGCATAGTGGCCATGTTAATCCATTCAAGTGAAGACTGGGTGTGAAAAGGGGGCTCCCATTGCACTTTGTCTACCTGAGTATAATTATTTTTCCTTCCAGGCCTAAGAGTGCCCCGTGGCGTTTCTAGGTCCTGCACATATTTTCCCTTTGTGGGTGTTCCCTCATGAAATACGCCACATGCTTCTACAAAGTTTTCAATATCGACATTTACGTCGGGCCAATAGTATTTTCGAGCAACTTTTTGGCAGATGGTACCGACTTTCTCATGGTCACCATCTTTTCCAACATGTAAGCTCCTTATTAAATTTGCCCTATATACCTTGGGAAGAACCAACTGTCCGTGACCAGTGGATCTAGTTCCTGTCTTCCTATATAGCAATCTGTCCTTCATAAAATATTCCCCCTTGCTTGGAGGTGTGTGGCATTTGGGCAATTTTTTAAAACATGGCTTGAGTGTCCTATCCTCAGCCTGCGCCTTCCTCATCTCCTCTGGATGAGCATTTATAGGTTCACCTTCTTCCTCCTTTTTCTGTGACCTGGTCTGCACTGTCGCCATGATCACATGTCTCTCGGGATTCCCCAAGAAGACGTATCTACACCCCAATATCAGAGGGTAGATGGGTTCATCTATCACTGCTGCTCTGATCTCTCCTTCCACATAGCGAGTTTTCACCGTTATCCTTGCGATGGGAAGTGTCATAAGTGGTATGTCCTTAGTCGCCCCTTGTATTTCCACTGTTTCTGTGGTATACTGACTTGGGTCCACTAGGCTAGACTTCACAACTGAATCATAATCCAAACCTGTATCATAAAGGCACCTTATGGTGACCCCATTACAAATAACATCCTCACAAACTGGGGGGTGATAAGGTTCCTGCTGTCCATTAGGATTAACCTTTAATCTTTGAGTCCCCGACTTCATTGCAGCAATGTTTGAAGGTTTCCTTCTACAAAATTCGGTGTTATGGTTATCTTTCTTGCACCATTTGCACCATCTTTTTTCCTTGGTTAAACGGTTTTCTTTCATTGTATTTTTGGTCATTGAACTGTGAGTTTCTGTCTCGATAGTCATTTCTTGGCCGTTCAAAGTTTGTCCTGCCTTTATTACCCTGTTCTCTATTTTCAAATTTATTAAATGGCTTTGGAGCTTTAAAAGTTTCTATGTGCTTCTTTTTAGTGCCACTTACCTCTGCCTGGGCTGCCTGATACCTCTCAGCGACATTTAAAACCTCCCCCAACTTCTCTGCACCTTGTTCCATGAGAAATTTTCTCATGTCTGGAGCCATGGACTCTCTTAATTGCTCTATCATGATCATCTCTTTAAGATCTTGGGTCTTCCCCAGAGCAGTCCATTTCTCCAAATAGGTTTCCAGTCTGGCAGAGAATTGGTGGTATGTCTCCCCAGACAACAGTTTGGCATTTCTAAATTTCTTACGATAAAATTCACCATTTTTTTTTCGTACCTCAATAACAAAGCCTGCTTTAACATGTCATAATTGTCTTGGTCTTCTCTGTTCATTTTTGCGAAGACTTCATAAGAAGTACCTCTCAGTCCCTGTGATAACTTTAAACTCCACCTCTCTCTAACCCATATGTAGTAGCTAATAATTCAAAACGACTGAGGTACCCCTCGATGTCATCGTCTTTTTCAACAAAATGGTCTAAATGAAACCCCATAGCTGATGTTGAGGCTCCCTGACTAGGCGTAGCATCTGAGGCAAAAGGGCTGGCACCATTTTCAGGAGCATGGCCTTGTAACTCCAGTTCCCTTAGTCGTAATTCGTGCTCACTTTGCAACCTTCTATCTTCTGCCTCCCTTTCGGCAGTCAATCTTTTATCTTCTGCTTCCCTTTGCTGTCGTTTTTCTTCTGCCTCTAAAGCTTTTGCCTCTTTGTCAGCCTCAATCTGCAGCCTCTTAAGTTCTCTATCAGCCTCAATTTGTAACCTCTTCTCTTCAGCTAACCTCCTATCTTCCCTTTCAATATACTTGTCACATTCAGCAGTTACATACTGAATTAAAACCTGACCATCCATTCCCATTTCCTTCGCCGTTAGCACAGCAGCTGATCTGAACTTTGCTAGCTCAGCCATCACACAAAATAACAATGATCAAGGTAAAATCTAACCAATCAATAACTAAAGTAGTTCTAATTAACTATTGACTAAGGTAATTCTAATTAACCAATTAATTAATTAATTACCACTGTCTGTGAAGATTCACCAACTTTCATGTTCACTTTCAATTTTAAGGGACACTTTTAATTTTTACAATTTGTCCCCCTGATTTTATTCTCCCACCAGGAGATCCTAATATTACTGATAAGCTAATTATCCCGGACGAGCCCCCAATATATGTAGTGGATTTTGATGGTATTGTATGGTTGATGTTACCTAGTGTGATGTATGAGGTCAGCTGTGAAGGCTCCTGAGATAAATGTAGATGTGAATTACAGAAGGCCCTTCTTACTACCACTTACGACCTCACACATATCTTTTTTTTTTCCTAATGAATGTAGCTACGTTAAAAGTCTAGGGTACTGATATGTAATGTGTTGTGGTAGATTACACACACACACACACAGAGATATTTAATAAGTCTAATAATATTAACAAACTTTATAACACACTGAACTAACTCAGGCTGTTTTAGTTTTAAAAGTTAAATCTTTTGATAAATTTATTTGTTCTGAACCAAATGTTTAGTTGGTCAGAACATAAGAAATATTATGGAGTTATAAATGGAATGCATAATCATATGACATAATAAAATGGAAAATGTGTACCTAATTATTTCAAATGACTGGTTAATAATAATTATATTAAGATAGTCCCAGGAGAACTTATTACTAGATATGCTGTTGGGGTGGTGTCATCACCCCCAGTCTATGACTCCCAAACATTGTCCATTGACTTAGGGGATGACTACATAGTTTAATTTCCCACAATGGTATGTCTTCATTTGATGGTGAATTAGTGGGTAAGTTAGTTGGTAAATCAGTTGGTGAACGTCCAGCAGGCCAGATATCACTTATCTCGCCTGCGTCGATCTAGTACAAAAGTCTGGTGGCCCCTCCTCTCCGTGCTGGGGGATAATATACGGCTGCTCTGATACAATGGTAGACTGCACTGGTCCACACTTGTGTATATCACTACAGCATTTGACACCGCTTTGGTGCCAAACAGAAACTCACAATTCTGAAACAAAAGTATTGGGTCATGTGTCAGAATTCTACCTCCTGAGCCACTTCTGCACACAACACTACACAACAACACCACACAGACTGGGTCAGGTCTCTCTGACCACACAGCACATCTTACCCAGTTGGTTTCATATAGTACTAGTTCCCCAAGACTACATTGCATCTGAGATATGTTCAATAGCTTCCTGCTATTGAATAAGATAGGTGATATGTTCCACTGATCTCAACACTAGATCCTTTTCCATAGTTTCATTTAGGCGTTCCTATATATGTTCTTTGTATGTATGTCTCTAGACCCTGAACTTGGGCTGGGGATCTAGAGCGAACACTTACTTGTCATAATCATTTTTATGATATGGCAGTATCAATCACTCGAATTATTAAAATATGCAAAATAAATATTGTTCATTCTTACCAGAATTCAGAATTGAGAACACAGTTAAATTTGCTAGCAAAACTCAGCTGAGCTGCTGGCTGTATGATGGCGTCCCACTATATATTTGTATTCTTCTGGAATCAACACCACTGTTAATTTAAACTGCGTCTCTGAACAGACTTATGTCAAATGGCAAAATTTCACCTCTCTGTCCCGCTACTATAAAATGCGTTGACCAATCGCCGACTTCCCTCCTAACTTTCAAATCTACAACCAAAAGTCACTTCAGTCAAATCTCAGTCAAGTATGTATTACGGTCTGTTAGTCCGTCTGTCTCTACTTGTTTTTTCATAAAAAACACGCGTGGTTCTACATGCATTTCCTACACGAATCTGCCTCCTAAGTTATTTTTAGCTACAATTCTCCACCATTTCCCCTCTCTTTAATTACAGCTCGATTTTTACGTTTGCATGCTCAAGGCCAAGATTTTCGAAACTTTAGTGACATGGGTCTGATATGTCTGATATGACATCTCGTCTGATATGAACAATACAGTCTTTTGTCAATATCTTCCTTATTATCTATCCGTCTGTATAATTGAAAGCATATTATTTCTCTGCTCAAGATGGGCTATCAAACTAGCTAGGTTTTATTTTCATAACTCTATTATTAAGAAAAAATATTTTTTTTTTCAGGTTTAGTTTTTTAAATTTGTTCGAGAACCTTCTCTCATGTGTTTTGCCGCGGCATTCAAATAAAGACCAAGTATCGAAAAACGTCCAAGAAATGACTGTCTCGAATAAGAGCTAAGGTCCTTTTCTTGTCCATTTCCTTACTTTGTGTCAACTAGGGACGTGAATTTTTTTCCTTTCACCCCCAATTGCGTCTTTTTGCCGTTCGAACTTCTAACACGTGTTCAGTCATATCTTTCCTTTTTTGATCTCCGTTTCATTCCCCCCCACCCGTCTACAAAGGGTAAACGTTCCGTCTGCACGTCTAACTAGATAATTTGAATGATGGCTGGAAAGGCGGGCATGTGCGAGCATGTCTCCTAGTATCCTACGCATTATTTTTATCCCTACATTTCATCGTTAATTTTGGAGATATTTTAACGTTGTATCATGGTAAATTCATCACAGACTGTCACCATGATCATGTGACCAATTTGCATAAAATATGTTTTTTTGGATGTGGCAACTATTCATAATGGTGCTCTGAAAATTTCAAAGGCCAATGTCTGTTTTTGAATTTAACCAGTTATTTTTAAAAGAAATCTGCAAACCCCCTTGGTAGTGGAAGACAGTAATGCTCTGGATTGGTGGTCAGCAAAGTAATAATTATATCTGAGAAAATTAGATGAGGAAAATATTAGTTTCCCATCCTTGAAAATCATGTGCTTGGACCTGGAAAATGCTTGAAGAAATTTGCTATAAACCCTGAGCATGGTCATTTCCAACTCTGGCATTGAAATCTCCAAGCATGATAATTTCATCTAGGCAGTCGTCCACTGTCCTTTGAAGCAGCTCGAAGAATTCCTCCTTGACCTCTGCTCGCTCATCTTCATTTGACCCATACACAATGACAAGGTTGACTATGGTTTCTCCTTCTTTCAGTTTTAGGACCACAATGCATTCCGAGACAAAAGTTCCATCCCTTGATACTATCACTTTGGTTTTTGGCCAGAATACAACCCACGCCCCTTTTAGCTCTTTCAGATATGGGGACACCACTGTAGAGCAGCGTGTCCCCATCAAGACCCATAACTCCTTGACCTTTTTTCTTTGTTTCTGTTAAAGCCAGGATTTCTAATTTGGCTTTCATCATCTCTTCCACCAGCTCCTCTTCCTTCCCATTCATACTTCTTGTGTTCCGTAAGTCGTAGTCCGTTCCAGTTCGTCGCCTTTAGAGTCTGTCCGGTTTTCTCTCTTATATTTCGCGTTATCTGGTTTTTAAGACAAACAGATGATTGGCCTGTTGTGCCTTTGCATGATGGAGGGGCTGCCTCCTTAAGGCCTCCATGCAGGCCGCCTCCTCCTTTTTCAGCCGGGCATTGGACCGGCCTGGACGGAGTTGTAAACTTTATAATAGTTAATAGTTGTAAACACATTTTAGACCAGTGTCAACTTTATTATAGGTAATAGTTGTAAACAAACTTTAGACCAGTGTCAACTTTATTATAGGTAATAGTTGTAAACAAACTTTAGACCAGTATCAACTTTATTAATGGTAATAGTTGTAAACAAACTTTAGACCAGTATCAACTTTATTATTGGTAATAGTTGTAAACAAACTTTAGACCAGTATCAACTTTATTATTGGTAATAGTTGTAAACAAACTTTAGACCAGTGTAAACTTTATAGTAGTTAATAGTTGTAAACACATTTTAGACCAGTGTCAACTTTATTATAGGTAATAGTTGTAAACAAACTTTAGACCAGTATCAACTTTATTATTGGTAATAGTTGTAAACAAACTTTAGACCAGTATCAACTTTATTATTGGCAATAGTTGTAAACAAACTTTAGACCAGTATCAACTTTATTATTGGTAATATTTGTAAACAAACTTTAGACCAGTGTCAACTTTATTATTGGTAATAGTTGTAAACACATGTTAGACCAGTGTCAACTTTATTATTGGTAATAGTTGTAAACAAACTTTAGAGCAGTATCAATTTTATTATTGGTAATAGTTGTAAACAAACTTTAGATCAGTATCAACTTTATTATTGGTAATAGTTGTAAACAAACTTTAGACCAGTATCAACTTTATTATTGGTAATAGTTGTAAACAAACTTTAGACCAGTATCAACTTTATTATTGGTAATAGTTGTAAACACATGTTAGACCAGTGTCAACTTTATTATTGGTAATAGTTGTAAACAAACTTTAGAGCAGTATCAACTTTATTATTGGTAATAGTTGTAAACAAACTTTAGACCAGTATCAACTTTATTATTGGTAATAGTTGTAAACAAACTTTAGACCAGTATCAACTTTATTATTAGTAATAGTTGTAAACAAACTTTAGACCAGTATCAACTTTATTATTGGTAATAGTTGTGTGATGGGGCCGAAAAAGAGACGCCCGCCCCCTACCTGTTTCTAGGCAGATTATTTTTGATGTGCGTGAAGCATTCTGGGTTGTGAAAAGTCTGAAGTAGAAGATATGTAATGAGGCCATAATAAAGCCTGAGAAATTAATTGTGGTGTATAGTTGTGAGTCATATTTGATATTCGTGTGTTATATTAAATAGCTGTAGGTTTTATTTGTGTTTTCGCTATTCCTAAAGCGATAATCGCGTGTGATATTTAAGTAGCCAAGATTAATACGCCCAGCGCGCAGTAGTTGAGTGATTAGCCTAGTGCCTATAAAAAGAGATAGCGAACCAGCAGCGGGCCTTCTTAAAGTATCAGTCCAGACAAGAGAGGACGAAACGAGGCGCGCTGTGTACCCACACAGAAGAACACAAAGACATGACACGTGAGTTAATTTAAATTAGAATTAGTTTTATATAATTCGGAAATAATATCCATGTGGCTATTTTAATGTTGAGTGATATAGATAGATGTGTTTCCAAAGGAAATGTCTTTTTAGGACATTATGATTTAGTCTCGAAGTGATAGATGAGTGAAAATAATGTTTGATAGGTTTTATTAGGCACGCAAAGCCCAAATCACAGATGTGAGAGTTTAAGAGCAATTATGTCAGTCATCAGACCGGGCAAGAAAGGCAAATTTAGTAGGGAGCTATTTCATACATGAAACTGGACAGAGAAGCGATTTTTTACTTTAATTTAGATGAAATTGACTGTTATCAGGATGGCAACCACGTGGTCATGAAAGGCGGCGCGTCACCATGTGTGATTGTATAAAGAAGACGCCAGTTTTATATTGTGTGAATTGACACGTGGGTGGGAAGCAGATTAAGATAATTTTCCCCAGTAAAGGAAAGAGATAGTTTTCGTGTTAATTCCAGTTTTGTTAAAGTCAAGAGTAATTATTTTATTTCTTTTATGTAAAAGTAATTGAGTGTATTTCACGATAGCCTACTTATCATAATTCTACTGTATATATTTAATGGGGTACTGTGAGGTGAGAATAGTCATTTAGATTTCTGGAGAGCGCGAGGCCACTCCTTTGTTGAGACATGTGTTTCTCTGGTTGCTCCCGGCGGAGCATGGAAACACCAATGTGGCTGGTGTCTATCACAAGCCGACAAGAAGCATTTTTATGCTATTGCAGTAGTTGTTTCGGTAACGATGTGTTTCATGTGATGAGATTCCCAGTCGCACCAGTGGTCATATACGACACGCTTGTTGCCAGGCGCACCAGTCGTCACATACGACATGCTTCAGAATGCAGTAACGAATACCGATGTGGATCGGTTACGAGGTAGTAGCTTATTCTCATTACTGAGAGTATTTGTTGTACATACAGTTGAATATTATTTTATGTCCATTTTATGATTATTTAATTATGGTTATGTGAGGAATGGTTGTGAGAGCACGTGGGCTCACTTCAAGGTATATATTTCTCTTCTCCGCTCCTGAGGGAGCATGGGGCCAACAGTGGGGTTTGCCTCCATATTAAATATTCATATGCTAGGGCAGTAGTGTTTCGGTAGCAATCTGTGTTACATGGTGAGATTGCCAGCCCCACGCACAACACCTTACTAGTCTCATTGGACGACATGCATGAGTGTGTGCTCTTGCAGTAGTGGTTTCCGTAGCACCCGGTGTTACATGGTGAGGTTGCCAGCCTCATGCACAACACCATACTAGTCGCATTGGACGACACACATGAGTGTGTGTGTGTGTGTGATAGTTGAGTGTGTCAGGTGGCGGCGTAGGACAGTTTGACAGGTGAGAGCGTGGTGTTTCTCATTCAGTATTATATTATGATTTTAACTATTCTGTGCTTTGTTTGCTTCTTCAGATTAGCATCGGGCACTGTTGGGTGTTTTGTTTTGTTTTGTTTGGTTTTGTTATGTTCGCTAGTTTATTTGTTTAATGTTTGCTTTGTCACTGAATGGGTTGTAAAAATAAATATAGCCCCTGCCTCTAGAATCAAGAGTTTTATTGTTGTTCGGGTCGGTGCGAGTGTGACAAGAGAGTGATCACACATCACAATATAATCATCATCTCGCCCACCCTATCACAATTGGCGTCGTCGACAGGATAAGGCAGACAGTGACACCGAGCAAACAGCAAACGAACAAATATAGTAAACACCCAGCAGTGCATTCCTGCAGCAAGATGGCTAATGCGCCTGTGAAGATATTGTACGTGAAGGAGCCAGAGATAAGGTTGTTTAGTGGAGAGGGGAGGCCCACTTGGCAAGAGTTTGTGGAAGATGTGGAAGCCGCGTGGAAGGTGGCGCCTTTTTGTGCAGAAGACAAGTTAGACATGATATGGAACAACGTTACACCATGGGTATCTAGAGAATTACGGATACATGGTGGAGCCAAGGCCAGCCCTGAGAAGTTACTGGAAATTGTCAAAAGAGCCTACAGCGAGCAACAACCAGTCAGTGAGATGACCAAGAATTTCCCTTGGGAATATGCTGTTTATGGTGGAAGTAAAAAGCCTGAGACACTGGTCCAGATAGCAAGTGCAGAAGTTCAGAAGGAGAAGGAGGCACTTAGAGCGGAATTATCCTTCCTAAAGTCCCAGATAGCACAGATGTCAGAGTCCAGTTCGCCAGCACAAAAGGAGGTGCAGAGAAAGAGAGCACCATGCCATGCCAGCCGCGGGAACAGCCAACGCATGACGAGGAGGTGTGTCCGCGGGAACAGCCAACGCAAGACGAGGAGGTGTGTCCGCAGGAACCGCAACTAGCCCTTCTTGTATGTGAGAGTCAGGCTGTCGTCAAGGGAAGCTGTGAGCTGACAGCACCGATAAACGCAGTGGCACCGACAAGGCGAAAAGGGATATGCAAGTGGTATAGTGTCCACCGGGGATGGGGGTTCATCACGCCAGATGATGGAGGTATTGATGTATTCGTACATCAAACCAAAATCTTCAGAAAGGGATTCCGGAGTCTGGCGAGGAATGAACGAGTAGAGTTTGACAGCAAACCATCGGTCCAGGGCATGGAAGCAATTTATGTATGCGGCATTGGCGGTCAAGAGTGTAAGGGCAGCAGGAAGCGACCCATGGCACAGAGGAAGCCCAGAAAGATAAGATGCTACAATTGTGGAGACTTGTCAGACCACATGGCAGCCAAGTGTCCTCAAGGCCCGCTTCCGAAGAGATGTTTTCGATGCAAGTCAACTGAACATTTGATAGCCGCCTGTCCCTTAAAGAGCTCTTTCCCGAGACGTGCTACCACAACCAGGTTTCCTTCCGGGTGCAAGCCAAGAGATGACCGTGACAACTGTCACCCTAAGGGCGCCGAGAAGATTGGTAGTCGGTTAGGGGAGGAAACTCGTCTTAAGCAGAGAGGAGGGAGTGCAAGTCAAGGTTCAGAGGAGGAGACACATCAAAAGCAGATAGTGGGGAATGTTGGCCACCGTCCACGCAAAACGAGTGTCAAGCACGTCAGGAGCAATCCCCCTATAGATTCGACAGCTACAAGCACTAACAGGCAGACGTCACGGGCAGGCAGCGATGCGGCACAGGTGTGCGAGTCTTCTAGACCACAGCAACTGTCAGCCCGACAACGTACAACTGGGGACATAACGACCAAGAGGGTCCCCAGCCGAGTTGTACCGAATACCGAATCTGAGCCCAAAACATCGCCGCTGAGAAATAATCAAGCGCAGCACCAACGATCCGAGAGATTTCGACTGAAGCGCCAGAGGTAGTGATGAGGTAGTGATGTTGTCGGGACGACAACAAAATCAGGAGGGAGATATGTGATGGGGCCGAAAAGGAGACGCCCGCCCCCTACCTGTTTCTAGGCAGATTATTTTCGATGTGCGCGAAGCATTCTGGGTTGTGAAAAGTCTGAAGTAGAAGATATGTAATGAGGCCATAATAAAGCCTGAGAAATTAATTGTGGTGTATAGTTGTGAGTCATATTTGATATTCGTGTGTTATATTAAATAGCTGTAGGTTTTATTTGTGTTTTCGCTATTCCTAAAGCGATAATCGCGTGTGATATTTAAGTAGCCAAGATTAATACGCCCAGCGCGCAGTAGTTGAGTGATTAGCCTAGTGCCTATAAAAAGAGATAGCGAACCAGCAGCGGGCCTTCTTAAAGTATCAGTCCAGACAAGAGAGGACGAAACGAGGCGCGCTGTGTACCCACACAGAAGAACACAAAGACATGACACGTGAGTTAATTTAAATTAGAATTAGTTTTATATAATTCGGAAATAATATCGATGTGGCTATTTTAATGTTGAGTGATATAGATAGATGTGTTTCCAAAGGAAATGTCTTTTTAGGACATTATGATTTAGTCTCGAAGTGATAGATGAGTGAAAATAATGTTTGATAGGTTTTATTAGGCACGCAAAGCCCAAATCACAGATGTGAGAGTTTAAGAGCAATTATGTCAGTCATCAGACCGGGCAAGAAAGGCAAATTTAGTAGGGAGCTATTTCATACATGAAACTGGACAGAGAAGCGATTTTTACTTTAATTTAGATGATATTGACTGTTATCAGGATGGCAACCACGTGGTCATGAAAGGCGGCGCGTCACCATGTGTGATTGTATAAAGAAGACGCCAGTTTTATATTGTGTGAATTGACACGTGGGTGGGAAGCAGATTAAGATAATTTTCCCCAGTAAAGGAAAGAGATAGTTTTCGTGTTATAGCACGTTTCACTAGCTTTGCCCTCAAACAAATGTAATTATCTGATTAACCGTCTAACGTATTAATGCCATTTTTTGCATACGATGTTATATTGGGTTAGACCCAACAAATATATACTTTATATCTGTGCATCTTGTCCAGTTCCCATAAACGGATGAAATCCTTTGATCTTTGTCGGCATACTAATTATTGTGTATCGAGAAAAGAAATTTTACCACTTCATGCACAGATTCTGTGAATTGATTAGGCATAGGCGTGTCTACTATTACAATAATGTGGCCATCACGTTTGCAATTGAATACGTGTTGAAGATGATTTCTTAAATGATCTGCATGCGAAATACTCGTGACATTGTTTGTCATTGACATTTAATGCGCTACCAAACTGGACCTTCCTTGATCTAATTATTTCAATGGGTATCATCTCTTTGCGGTTCATAAATATCATAATGGAACGTTGCTCCTCTAATGTGCTTGTAAATAACGGTGAGGTCATCTTTAAAGAAATTAAACTTCATCCGAATCATAATCAGATGTCTCTGAGAAATTGAAAATCAATCTCGGCTGAATGAAGGACAAACCATCATTCTTCCAATATTCCTCTTCCTCTTGTAACACATGGTTCTCACATTTCTTCCAATAATCCCTGGCTATATTGGAGATGGCGGCTTTTGTAAGTATTTCAACATCTTTTAATTTGAACGTTCTATTTTCTGTTGCTACCTGTTCCTTAATTTTAGCCCATACTAATTCTATTGGGTTTAAGTGAGAATGGTAAGGAGGTAATCTTAAACATCTGTGACCATGTTCATGGATTGCCTTGTCTATGTGAAATATCTTTGTATGCTGTGTCTTTTTTTACAATTCCAAGTAATTCAGGTTCATGGACATTTCGTTGAATGGAATGTTGTTTATGGTCAGCCAAATCTTTATTACATCTTTAATACTTGGTGAATTAGAAACTTTATCTTCTGGTGCCACAACGTTGTGATATGAGGCATTGTCCATTATCAAACACCACGGTCTATCCAAGGAAGGAAGTACATGATTCACAATCCAATCTTGAAATATCTTGCCATTCATCTCTGCATGGTAATCCCTATTATCTGTGGATTTTGAAACAAATATGAGTTCAGTATTATTTAGAAGCCCATGATGGCTGCTTCCTGGATGTGCAATTATTAGGCGCTGTCCTTTGCTGCTTGGTACTAGTCTCTTAGTTGTTCCATCAGATGATTGCCATTCTCGTTCATTACTGTGGTGCGCATTGATCCAAGTTTCATCTAAATACACAAAATCATAACAATCTCTTCTCATTTCTCTGACCTCGCGTAAATATTTGCTTCTCATTGCAACTATATGAGGCTTCTCACAAATAAGGTTTCTACCACCAACATATTTCTAAAAGTGAATCCCAAACTCCTAATAGTCCTCCATAGCGTAGATTTGGAAATATCAATGTCATTATTCTTTCTTAACCAAATTTTCAATTTCCTTAAAGTCACTGCCTCATTATTGTGAAACATATTGCAAATTTCTCTGCGGATCAATTTTCTGTCAAAATTATCCACCACTCTTGGCCTAATTTTCGTGTGTAAAACACTGGAATTAGACATTTCAGATGTCGCTATCCAGCGGTGCAATGATCGTTTGCTTATCCCCAAGGCGTGAATAGTCCTCTTTTGTGGGTTTGAAATAGAATGATATAGTTTTCCTCGAGTAGCTTCATTGCAGAAATACTTTAAAATCCTATTTGTGATTTGCTGTAATGTCATAAAATGTACTCGCAGACTCATTTTTCCTTCTTAACCACACAATAATTTTTGTAGACACACCTCTGATTGACAATGTGTGCGTTGCACCGGATATAAACTGTTTTATGTTCAAAAAGTGCGATTTCACGCAATTTCACTCAAAAATCATGCCAATTGCTTGATAAACCAAAAATGTGCAAATGAGGTCGTATAATTTACAGTAGACATTTCAATATGTGTGCGTGTGATGTGTGTTGGCAAGTAGGATTTTATATTATAGCGCAAAGAAACGAAAATTAAAACCAATGGCCGCATTTTAATGAAAAATTTAATTCATAGGGTCTATACCATTTCAAATTCACACACAAAATTTCACTTATATGCGTTATATATTCGCTGAGATATAGCATTTTGAAGTTGGGCAAAGCTAGTGAAACGTGCTATAATTCCAGTTTTGTTAAAGTCAAGAGTAATTATTTTATTTCTTTTATGTAAAAGTAATTGAGTGTATTTCACGATAGCCTACTTATCATAATTCTACTGTATATATTTGATGGGTTACTGTGAGGTGAGAATAGTCATTTAGATTTCTGGAGAGCGCGAGGCCACTCCTTTGTTGAGACATGTGTTTCTCTGGTTGCTCCCGGCGGAGCATGGAAACACCAATGTGGCTGGTGTCTATCACAAGCCGACAAGAAGCATTTTTATGCTATTGCAGTAGTTGTTTCGGTAACGATGTGTTTCATGTGATGAGATTCCCAGTCGCACCAGTGGTCATATACGACACGCTTGTTGCCAGGCGCACCAGTCGTCACATACGACATGCTTCAGAATGCAGTAACGAATACCGATGTGGATCGGTTACGAGGTAGTAGCTTATTCTCATTACTGAGAGTATTTGTTGTACATACAGTTGAATATTATTTTATGTCCATTTTATGATTATTTAATTATGGTTATGTGAGGAATGGTTGTGAGAGCACGTGGGCTCACTTCAAGGTATATATTTCTCTTCTCCGCTCCTGAGGGAGCATGGGGCCAACAGTGGGGTTTGCCTTCATATTAAATATTCAGCACAATGGGCTAATCACCTGTTTGCCAAGTCATTTCGATTACATGTCCACCCATGGGCCTTGTGCACTTGGGTACCCTCTACACCTCGTTTCACGGGGTAGATGAGGTTTCGATTATGAGATGAGATGAGATTAAATATTCATATGCTAGGGCAGTAGTGTTTTGGTAGCAATCTGTGTTACATGGTGAGATTGCCAGCCCCACGCACAACACCTTACTAGTCTCATTGGACGACATGCATGAGTGTGTGTGTGTGTGTGATAGCTGAGTGTGTGCTCTTGCAGTAGTGGTTTCCGTAGCACCCTGTGTTACATGGTGAGGTTGCCAGCCTCATGCACAACACCATACTAGTCGCATTGGACGAAACACATGAGTGTGTGTGTGTGTGTGATAGTTGAGTGTGTCAGGTGGCGGCGTAGGACAGTTTGACAGGTGAGAACGTGGTGTTTCTCATTCAGTATTATATTATGATTTTAACTATTCTGTGCTTTGTTTGCTTCTTCAGATTAGCATCGGGCACTGTTGGGTGTTTTGTTTTGTTTTGTTTGGTTTTGTTATGTTCGCTAGTTTATTTGTTTAATGTTTGCTTTGTCACTGAATGGGTTGTAAAAATAAATATAGCCCCTGCCTCTAGAATCAAGAGTTTTATTGTTGTTCGGGTCGGTGCGAGTGTGACAAGAGAGTGATCACACATCACAATATAATCATCATCATCATCTCGCCCACCCTATCACAATTGGCGTCGTCGACAGGATAAGGCAGACAGTGACACCGAGCAAACAGCAAACGAACAAATATAGTAAACACCCAGCAGTGCATTCCTACAGCAAGATGGCTAATGCGCCTGTGAAGATATTGTACGTGAAGGAGCCAGAGATAAGGTTGTTTAGTGGAGAGGGGAGGCCCACTTGGCAAGAGTTTGTGGAAGATGTGGAAGCCGCGTGGAAGGTGGCGCCTTTTTGTGCAGAAGACAAGTTAGACATGATATGGAACAACGTTACACCAAGGGTATCTAGAGAATTACGGATACATGGTGGAGCCAAGGCCAGCCCTGAGAAGTTACTGGAAATTGTCAAAAGAGCCTACAGCGAGCAACAACCAGTCAGTGAGATGACCAAGAATTTCCCTTGGGAATATGCTGTTTATGGTGGAAGTAAAAAGCCTGAGACACTGGTCCAGATAGCAAGTGCAGAAGTTCAGAAGGAGAAGGAGGCACTTAGAGCGGAATTATCCTTTCTAAAGTCCCAGATAGCACAGATGTCAGAGTCCAGTTCGCCAGCACAAAAGGAGGTGCAGAGAAAGAGAGCACCATGCCAGCCGCGGGAACAGCCAACGCATGACGAGGAGATGTGTCCGCGGGAACAGCCAACGCAAGACGAGGAGGTGTGTCCGCAGGAACCGCAACTAGCCCTTCTTGTATGTGAGAGTCAGGCTGTCGTCAAGGGAAGCTGTGAGCTGACAGCACCGATAAACGCAGTGGCACCGACAAGGCGAAAAGGGATATGCAAGTGGTATAGTGTCCACCGGGGATGGGGGTTCATCACGCCAGATGATGGAGGTATTGATGTATTCGTACATCAAACCAAAATCTTCAGAAAGGGATTCCGGAGTCTGGCGAGGAATGAACGAGTAGAGTTTGACAGCAAACCATCGGTCCAGGGCATGGAAGCAATTTATGTATGCGGCATTGGCGGTCAAGAGTGTAAGGGCAGCAGGAAGCGACCCATGGCACAGAGGAAGCCCAGAAAGATAAGATGCTACAATTGTGGAGACTTGTCAGACCACATGGCAGCCAAGTGCCCTCAAGGCCCGCTTCCGAAGAGATGTTTTCGATGCAAGTCAACTGAACATTTGATAGCCGCCTGTCCCTCAAAGAGCTCTTTCCCGAGACGTGCTACCACAACCAGGTTTCCTTCCGGGTGCAAGCCAAGAGATGACCGTGACAACTGTCACCCTAAGGGCGCCGAGAAGATTGGTAGTCGGTTAGGGGAGGAAACTCGTCTTAAGCAGAGAGGAGGGAGTGCAAGTCAAGGTTCAGAAGAGGAGACACATCAAAAGCAGATAGTGGGGAATGTTGGCCACCGTCCACGCAAAACGAGTGTCAAGCACGTCAGGAGCAATCCCCCTACAGATTCGACAGCTACAAGCACTGACAGGCAGACGTCACGGGCAGGCAGCGATGCGGCACAGGTGTGCGAGTCTTCTAGACCACAGCAACTGCCAGCCCGACAACGTACAACTGGGGACATAACGACCAAGAGGGTCCCCAGCCGAGTTGTACCGAATACAGAATCTGAGACCAAAACATCGCCGCTGAGAAATAATCAAGCGCAGCACCAACGATCCGAGAGATTTCGACTGAAGCGCCAGAGGTAGTGATGAGGTAGTGATGTTGTCGGGACGACAACAAAATCAGGAGGGAGATATGTGATGGGGCCGAAAAGGAGACGCCCGCCCCCTACCTGTTTCTAGGCAGATTATTTTCGATGTGCGCGAAGCATTCTGGGTTGTGAAAAGTCTGAAGTAGAAGATATGTAATGAGGCCATAATAAAGCCTGAGAAATTAATTGTGGTGTATAGTTGTGAGTCATATTTAATATTCGTGTGTTATATTAAATAGCTGTAGGTTTTATTTGTGTTTTCGCTATTCCTAAAGCGATAATCGCGTGTGATATTTAAGTAGCCAAGATTAATACGCCCAGCGCGCAGTAGTTGAGTGATTAGCCTAGTGCCTATAAAAAGAGATAGCGAACCAGCAGCGGGCCTTCTTAAAGTATCAGTCCAGACAAGAGAGGACGAAACGAGGCGCGCTGTGTACCCACACAGAAGAACACAAAGACATGACACGTGAGTTAATTTAAATTAGAATTAGTTTTATATAATTCGGAAATAATATCCATGTGGCTATTTTAATGTTGAGTGATATAGATAGATGTGTTTCCAAAGGAAATGTCTTTTTAGGACATTATGATTTAGTCTCGAAGTGATAGATGAGTGAAAATAATGTTTGATAGGTTTTATTAGGCACGCAAAGCCCAAATCACAGATGTGAGAGTTTAAGAGCAATTATGTCAGTCATCAGACCGGGCAAGAAAGGCAAATTTAGTAGGGAGCTATTTCATACATGAAACTGGACAGAGAAGCGATTTTTTACTTTAATTTAGATGATATTGACTGTTATCAGGATGGCAACCACGTGGTCATGAAAGGCGGCGCGTCACCATGTGTGATTGTATAAAGAAGACGCCAGTTTTATATTGTGTGAATTGACACGTGGGTGGGAAGCAGATTAAGATAATTTTCCCCAGTAAAGGAAAGAGATAGTTTTCGTGTTATAGCACGTTTCACTAGCTTTGCCCTCAAACAAATGTAATTATCTGATTAACCGTCTAACGTATTAATGCCATTTTTTGCATACGATGTTATATTGGGTTAGACCCAACAAATATATACTTTATATCTGTGCATCTTGTCCAGTTCCCATAACGGATGAAATCCTTTGATCTTTGTCGGCATACTAATTATTGTGTATCGAGAAAAGAAATTTTACCACTTCATGCACAGATTCTGTGAATTGATTAGGCATAGGCGTGTCTACTATTACAATAATGTGGCCATCACGTTTGCAATTGAATACGTGTTGAAGATGATTTCTTAAATGATCTGCATGCGAAATACTCGTGACATTGTTTGTCATTGACATTTAATGCGCTACCAAACTGGACCTTCCTTGATCTAATTATTTCAATGGGTATCATCTCTTTGCGGTTCATAAATATCATAATGGAACGTTGCTCCTCTAATGTGCTTGTAAATAACGGTGAGGTCATCTTTAAAGAAATTAAACTTCATCCGAATCATAATCAGATGTCTCTGAGAAATTGAAAATCAATCTCGGCTGAATGAAGGACAAACCATCATTCTTCCAATATTCCTCTTCCTCTTGTAACACATGGTTCTCACATTTCTTCCAATAATCCCTGGCTATATTGGAGATGGCGGCTTTTGTAAGTATTTCAACATCTTTTAATTTGAACGTTCTATTTTCTGTTGCTACCTGTTCCTTAATTTTAGCCCATACTAATTCTATTGGGTTTAAGTGAGAATGGTAAGGAGGTAATCTTAAACATCTGTGACCATGTTCATGGATTGCCTTGTCTATGTGAAATATCTTTGTATGCTGTGTCTTTTTTTACAATTCCAAGTAATTCAGGTTCATGGACATTTCGTTGAATGGAATGTTGTTTATGGTCAGCCAAATCTTTATTACATCTTTAATACTTGGTGAATTAGAAACTTTATCTTCTGGTGCCACAACGTTGTGATATGAGGCATTGTCCATTATCAAACACCACGGTCTATCCAAGGAAGGAAGTACATGATTCACAATCCAATCTTGAAATATCTTGCCATTCATCTCTGCATGGTAATCCCTATTATCTGTGGATTTTGAAACAAATATGAGTTCAGTATTATTTAGAAGCCCATGATGGCTGCTTCCTGGATGTGCAATTATTAGGCGCTGTCCTTTGCTGCTTGGTACTAGTCTCTTAGTTGTTCCATCAGATGATTGCCATTCTCGTTCATTACTGTGGTGCGCATTGATCCAAGTTTCATCTAAATACACAAAATCATAACAATCTCTTCTCATTTCTCTGACCTCGCGTAAATATTTGCTTCTCATTGCAACTATATGAGGCTTCTCACAAATAAGGTTTCTACCACCAACATATTTTCTAAAAGTGAATCCCAAACTCCTAATAGTCCTCCATAGCGTAGATTTGGAAATATCAATGTCATTATTCTTTCTTAACCAAATTTTCAATTTCCTTAAAGTCACTGCCTCATTATTGTGAAACATATTGCAAATTTCTCTGCGGATCAATTTTCTGTCAAAATTATCCACCACTCTTGGCCTAATTTTCGTGTGTAAAACACTGGAATTAGACATTTCAGATGTCGCTATCCAGCGGTGCAATGATCGTTTGCTTATCCCCAAGGCGTGAATAGTCCTCTTTTGTGGGTTTGAAATAGAATGATATAGTTTTCCTCGAGTAGCTTCATTGCAGAAATACTTAAAAATCCTATTTGTGATTTGCTGTAATGTCATAAAATGTACTCGCAGACTCATTTTTCCTTCTTAACCACACAATAATTTTTGTAGACACACCTCTGATTGACAATGTGTGCGTTGCACCGGATATAAACTGTTTTATGTTCAAAAAGTGCGATTTCACGCAATTTCACTCAAAAATCATGCCAATTGCTTGATAAACCAAAAATGTGCAAATGAGGTCGTATAATTTACAGTAGACATTTCAATATGTGTGCGTGTGATGTGTGTTGGCAAGTAGGATTTTATATTATAGCGCAAAGAAACGAAAATTAAAACCAATGGCCGCATTTTAATGAAAAATTTAATTCATAGGGTCTATACCATTTCAAATTCACACACAAAATTTCACTTATATGCGTTATATATTCGCTGAGATATAGCATTTTGAAGTTGGGCAAAGCTAGTGAAACGTGCTATAATTCCAGTTTTGTTAAAGTCAAGAGTAATTATTTTATTTCTTTTATGTAAAAGTAATTGAGTGTATTTCACGATAGCCTACTTATCATAATTCTACTGTATATATTTGATGGGTTACTGTGAGGTGAGAATAGTCATTTAGATTTCTGGAGAGCGCGAGGCCACTCCTTTGTTGAGACATGTGTTTTCTCTGGTTGCTCCCGGCGGAGCATGGAAACACCAATGTGGCTGGTGTCTATCACAAGCCGACAAGAAGCATTTTTATGCTATTGCAGTAGTTGTTTCGGTAACGATGTGTTTCATGTGATGAGATTCCCAGTCGCACCAGTGGTCATATACGACACGCTTGTTGCCAGGCGCACCAGTCGTCACATACGACATGCTTCAGAATGCAGTAACGAATACCGATGTGGATCGGTTACGAGGTAGTAGCTTATTCTCATTACTGAGAGTATTTGTTGTACATACAGTTGAATATTATTTTATGTCCATTTTATGATTATTTAATTATGGTTATGTGAGGAATGGTTGTGAGAGCACGTGGGCTCACTTCAAGGTATATATTTCTCTTCTCCGCTCCTGAGGGAGCATGGGGCCAACAGTGGGGTTTGCCTCCATATTAAATATTCATATGCTAGGGCAGTAGTGTTTCGGTAGCAATCTGTGTTACATGGTGAGATTGCCAGCCCCACGCACAACACCTTACTAGTCTCATTGGACGACATGCATGAGTGTGTGTGTGTGTGTGATAGCTGAGTGTGTGCTCTTGCAGTAGTGGTTTCCGTAGCACCCTGTGTTACATGGTGAGGTTGCCAGCCTCATGCACAACACCATACTAGTCGCATTGGACGACACACATGAGTGTGTGTGTGTGTGTGATAGTTGAGTGTGTCAGGTGGCGGCGTAGGACAGTTTGACAGGTGAGAGCGTGGTGTTTCTCATTCAGTATTATATTATGATTTTAACTATTCTGTGCTTTGTTTGCTTCTTCAGATTAGCATCGGGCACTGTTGGGTGTTTTGTTTTGTTTTGTTTGGTTTTGTTATGTTCGCTAGTTTATTTGTTTAATGTTTGCTTTGTCACTGAATGGGTTGTAAAAATAAATATAGCCCCTGCCTCTAGAATCAAGAGTTTTATTGTTGTTCGGGTCGGTGCGAGTGTGACAAGAGAGTGATCACACATCACAATATAATCATCATCATCATCTCGCCCACCCTATCACAATTGGCGTCGTCGACAGGATAAGGCAGACAGTGACACCGAGCAAACAGCGAACGAACAAATATAGTAAACACCCAGCAGTGCATTCCTACAGCAAGATGGCTAATGCGCCTGTGAAGATATTGTACGTGAAGGAGCCAGAGATAAGGTTGTTTAGTGGAGAGGGGAGGCCCACTTGGCAAGAGTTTGTGGAAGATGTGGAAGCCGCGTGGAAGGTGGCGCCTTTTTGTGCAGAAGACAAGTTAGACATGATATGGAACAACGTTACACCAAGGGTATCTAGAGAATTACGGATACATGGTGGAGCCAAGGCCAGCCCTGAGAAGTTACTGGAAATTGTCAAAAGAGCCTACAGCGAGCAACAACCAGTCAGTGAGATGACCAAGAATTTCCCTTGGGAATATGCTGTTTATGGTGGAAGTAAAAAGCCTGAGACACTGGTCCAGATAGCAAGTGCAGAAGTTCAGAAGGAGAAGGAGGCACTTAGAGCGGAATTATCCTTTCTAAAGTCCCAGATAGCACAGATGTCAGAGTCCAGTTCGCCAGCACAAAAGGAGGTGCAGAGAAAGAGAGCACCATGCCAGCCGCGGGAACAGCCAACGCATGACGAGGAGGTGTGTCCGCGGGAACAGCCAACGCAAGACGAGGAGGTGTGTCCGCAGGAACCGCAACTAGCCCTTCTTGTATGTGAGAGTCAGGCTGTCGTCAAGGGAAGCTGTGAGCTGACAGCACCGATAAACGCAGTGGCACCGACAAGGCGAAAGGGGATATGCAAGTGGTATAGTGTCCACCGGGGATGGGGGTTCATCACGCCAGATGATGGAGGTATTGATGTATTCGTACATCAAACCAAAATCTTCAGAAAGGGATTCCGGAGTCTGGCGAGGAATGAACGAGTAGAGTTTGACAGCAAACCATCGGTCCAGGGCATGGAAGCAATTTATGTATGCGGCATTGGCGGTCAAGAGTGTAAGGGCAGCAGGAAGCGACCCATGGCACAGAGGAAGCCCAGAAAGATAAGATGCTACAATTGTGGAGACTTGTCAGACCACATGGCAGCCAAGTGCCCTCAAGGCCCGCTTCCGAAGAGATGTTTTCGATGCAAGTCAACTGAACATTTGATAGCCGCCTGTCCCTCAAAGAGCTCTTTCCCGAGACGTGCTACCACAACCAGGTTTCCTTCCGGGTGCAAGCCAAGAGATGACCGTGACAACTGTCACCCTAAGGGCGCCGAGAAGATTGGTAGTCGGTTAGGGGAGGAAACTCGTCTTAAGCAGAGAGGAGGGAGTGCAAGTCAAGGTTCAGAAGAGGAGACACATCAAAAGCAGATAGTGGGGAATGTTGGCCACCGTCCACGCAAAACGAGTGTCAAGCACGTCAGGAGCAATCCCCCTACAGATTCGACAGCTACAAGCACTGACAGGCAGACGTCACGGGCAGGCAGCGATGCGGCACAGGTGTGCAAGTCTTCTAGACCACAGCAACTGCCAGCCCGACAACGTACAACTGGGGACATAACGACCAAGAGGGTCCCCAGCCGAGTTGTACCGAATACAGAATCTGAGACCAAAACATCGCCGCTGAGAAATAATCAAGCGCAGCACCAACGATCCGAGAGATTTCGACTGAAGCGCCAGAGGTAGTGATGAGGTAGTGATGTTGTCGGGACGACAACAAAATCAGGAGGGAGATATGTGATGGGGCCGAAAAGGAGACGCCCGCCCCCTACCTGTTTCTAGGCAGATTATTTTCGATGTGCGCGAAGCATTCTGGGTTGTGAAAAGTCTGAAGTAGAAGATATGTAATGAGGCCATAATAAAGCCTGAGAAATTAATTGTGGTGTATAGTTGTGAGTCATATTTGATATTCGTGTGTTATATTAAATAGCTGTAGGTTTTATTTGTGTTTTCGCTATTCCTAAAGCGATAATCGCGTGTGATATTTAAGTAGCCAAGATTAATACGCCCAGCGCGCAGTAGTTGAGTGATTAGCCTAGTGCCTATAAAAAGAGATAGCGAACCAGCAGCGGGCCTTCTTAAAGTATCAGTCCAGACAAGAGAGGACGAAACGAGGCGCGCTGTGTACCCACACAGAAGAACACAAAGACATGACACGTGAGTTAATTTAAATTAGAATTAGTTTTATATAATTCGGAAATAATATCCATGTGGCTATTTTAATGTTGAGTGATATAGATAGATGTGTTTCCAAAGGAAATGTCTTTTTAGGACATTATGATTTAGTCTCGAAGTGATAGATGAGTGAAAATAATGTTTGATAGGTTTTATTAGGCACGCAAAGCCCAAATCACAGATGTGAGAGTTTAAGAGCAATTATGTCAGTCATCAGACCGGGCAAGAAAGGCAAATTTAGTAGGGAGCTATTTCATACATGAAACTGGACAGAGAAGCGATTTTTTACTTTAATTTAGATGATATTGACTGTTATCAGGATGGCAACCACGTGGTCATGAAAGGCGGCGCGTCACCATGTGTGATTGTATAAAGAAGACGCCAGTTTTATATTGTGTGAATTGACACGTGGGTGGGAAGCAGATTAAGATAATTTTCCCCAGTAAAGGAAAGAGATAGTTTTCGTGTTATAGCACGTTTCACTAGCTTTGCCCTCAAACAAATGTAATTATCTGATTAACCGTCTAACGTATTAATGCCATTTTTTTGCATACGATGTTATATTGGGTTAGACCCAACAAATATATACTTTATATCTGTGCATCTTGTCCAGTTCCCATAAACGGATGAAATCCTTTGATCTTTGTCGGCATACTAATTATTGTGTATCGAGAAAAGAAATTTTACCACTTCATGCACAGATTCTGTGAATTGATTAGGCATAGGCGTGTCTACTATTACAATAATGTGGCCATCACGTTTGCAATTGAATACGTGTTGAAGATGATTTCTTAAATGATCTGCATGCGAAATACTCGTGACATTGTTTGTCATTGACATTTAATGCGCTACCAAACTGGACCTTCCTTGATCTAATTATTTCAATGGGTATCATCTCTTTGCGGTTCATAAATATCATAATGGAACGTTGCTCCTCTAATGTGCTTGTAAATAACGGTGAGGTCATCTTTAAAGAAATTAAACTTCATCCGAATCATAATCAGATGTCTCTGAGAAATTGAAAATCAATCTCGGCTGAATGAAGGACAAACCATCATTCTTCCAATATTCCTCTTCCTCTTGTAACACATGGTTCTCACATTTCTTCCAATAATCCCTGGCTATATTGGAGATGGCGGCTTTTATAAGTATTTCAACATCTTTTAATTTGAACGTTCTATTTTTTGTTGCTACCTGTTCCTTAATTTTAGCCCATACTAATTCTATTGGGTTTAAGTGAGAATGGTAAGGAGGTAATCTTAAACATCTGTGACCATGTTCATGGATTGCCTTGTCTATGTGAAATATCTTTGTATGCTGTGTCTTTTTTTACAATTCCAAGTAATTCAGGTTCATGGACATTTCGTTGAATGGAATGTTGTTTATGGTCAGCCAAATCTTTATTACATCTTTAATACTTGGTGAATTAGAAACTTTATCTTCTGGTGCCACAACGTTGTGATATGAGGCATTGTCCATTATCAAACACCACGGTCTATCCAAGGAAGGAAGTACATGATTCACAATCCAATCTTGAAATATCTTGCCATTCATCTCTGCATGGTAATCCCTATTATCTGTGGATTTTGAAACAAATATGAGTTCAGTATTATTTAGAAGCCCATGATGGCTGCTTCCTGGATGTGCAATTATTAGGCGCTGTCCTTTGCTGCTTGGTACTAGTCTCTTAGTTGTTCCATCAGATGATTGCCATTCTCGTTCATTACTGTGGTGCGCATTGATCCAAGTTTCATCTAAATACACAAAATCATAACAATCTCTTCTCATTTCTCTGACCTCGCGTAAATATTTGCTTCTCATTGCAACTATATGAGGCTTCTCACAAATAAGGTTTCTACCACCAACATATTTTCTAAAAGTGAATCCCAAACTCCTAATAGTCCTCCATAGCGTAGATTTGGAAATATCAATGTCATTATTCTTTCTTAACCAATTTTTCAATTTCCTTAAAGTCACTGCCTCATTATTGTGAAACATATTGCAAATTTCTCTGCGGATCAATTTTCTGTCAAAATTATCCACCACTCTTGGCCTAATTTTCGTGTGTAAAACACTGGAATTAGACATTTCAGATGTCGCTATCCAGCGGTGCAATGATCGTTTGCTTATCCCCAAGGCGTGAATAGTCCTCTTTTGTGGGTTTGAAATAGAATGATATAGTTTTCCTCGAGTAGCTTCATTGCAGAAATACTTTAAAATCCTATTTGTGATTTGCTGTAATGTCATAAAATGTACTCGCAGACTCATTTTTTCCTTCTTAACCACACAATAATTTTTGTAGACACACCTCTGATTGACAATGTGTGCGTTGCACCGGATATAAACTGTTTTATGTTCAAAAAGTGCGATTTCACGCAATTTCACTCAAAAATCATGCCAATTGCTTGATAAACCAAAAATGTGCAAATGAGGTCGTATAATTTACAGTAGACATTTCAATATGTGTGCGTGTGATGTGTGTTGGCAAGTAGGATTTTATATTATAGCGCAAAGAAACGAAAATTAAAACCAATGGCCGCATTTTAATGAAAAATTTAATTCATAGGGTCTATACCATTTCAAATTCACACACAAAATTTCACTTATATGCGTTATATATTCGCTGAGATATAGCATTTTGAAGTTGGGCAAAGCTAGTGAAACGTGCTATAATTCCAGTTTTGTTAAAGTCAAGAGTAATTATTTTATTTCTTTTATGTAAAAGTAATTGAGTGTATTTCACGATAGCCTACTTATCATAATTCTACTGTATATATTTGATGGGTTACTGTGAGGTGAGAATAGTCATTTAGATTTCTGGAGAGCGCGAGGCCACTCCTTTGTTGAGACATGTGTTTCTCTGGTTGCTCCCGGCGGAGCATGGAAACACCAATGTGGCTGGTGTCTATCACAAGCCGACAAGAAGCATTTTTATGCTATTGCAGTAGTTGTTTCGGTAACGATGTGTTTCATGTGATGAGATTCCCAGTCGCACCAGTGGTCATATACGACACGCTTGTTGCCAGGCGCACCAGTCGTCACATACGACATGCTTCGGAATGCAGTAACGAATACTGATGTGGATCGGTTACGAGGTAGTAGCTTATTCTCATTACTGAGAGTATTTGTTGTACATATAGTTGAATATTATTTTATGTCCATTTTATGATTATTTAATTATGGTTATGTGAGGAATGGTTGTGAGAGCACGTGGGCTCACTTCAAGGTATATATTTCTCTTCTCCGCTCCTGAGGGAGCATGGGGCCAACAGTATGGTTTGCCTCCATATTAAGTATTCATATGCTAGGGCAGTAGTGTTTCGGTAGCAATGTGTGTTACATGGTGAGATTGCCAGCCCCACGCACAACACCTTACTAGTCTCATTGGACGACATGCATGAGTGTGTGTGTGTGTGTGATAGCTGAGTGTGTGCTCTTGCAGTAGTGGTTTCCGTAGCAACCTGTGTTACATGGTGAGATTGCCAGCCCCACGCACAACACCATACTAGTCGCATTGGATGACACACATGAGTGTGTGTGTGTGTGATAGTTGAGTGTGTCAGGTGGCGGCGTAGGACAGTTTGACAGGTGAGAGCGTGGTGTTTCTCATTCAGTATTATATTATGATTTTAACTATTCTGTGCTTTGTTTGCTTCTTCAGATTAGCATCGGGCACTGTTGGGTGTTTTGTTTTGTTTTGTTTGTTTTGTTATGTTCGCTAGTTTATTTGTTTAATGTTTGCTTTGTCACTGAATGGGTTGTAAAAATAAATATAGCCCCTGCCTCTAGAATCAAGAGTTTTATTGTTGTTCGGGTCGGTGCGAGTGTGACAAGAGAGTGATCACACATCACAATATAATCATCATCATCATCTCGCCCACCCTATCACAATTGGCGTCGTCGGCAGGATAAGGCAGACAGTGACACCGAGCAAACAGCAAACGAACAAATATTGTAAACACCCAGCAGTGCATTCCTGCAGCAAGATGGCTAATGCGCCTGTGAAGATATTGTACGTGAAGGAGCCAGAGATAAGGTTGTTTAGTGGAGAGGGGAGGCCCACTTGGCAAGAGTTTGTGGAAGATGTGGAAGCCGCGTGGAAGGTGGCGCCTTTTTGTGCAGAAGACAAGTTAGACATGATATGGAACAACGTTACACCATGGGTATCTAGAGAATTACGGATACATGGTGGAGCCAAGGCCAGCCCTGAGAAGTTACTGGAAATTGTCAAAAAAGCCTACTGCGAGCAACCAACCAGTCAGTGAGATGACCAGGAATTTCCCTTGGGAATATGCTGTTATAGTGAAAATAAAAAGGCCTGAGACACTGGTCCAGATAGCAAGTGCAGAAGTTCAGAAGGAGAAGGAGGCACTTAGAGCGGAATTATCCTTTCTAAAGTCCCAGATAGCACAGATGTCAGAGTCCAGTTCGCCAGCACAAAAGGAGGTGCAGAGAAAGAGAGCACCATGCCAGCCGCGGGAACAGCCAACGCAAGACGAGGGGGTGTGTCCGCGGGAACAGCCAACGCAAGACGAGGAGGTGTGTCCGCAGGAACCGCAACTAGCCCTTCTTGTATGTGAGAGTCAGGCTGTCGTCAAAGAAAGCTGTGAGCTGACAGCACCGATATACGCAGTGGCACCGACAAATCGAAAAGGGATATGCAAGTGGTATAGTGTCCACCGGGGATGGGGGTTCATCACGCCAGATGATGGAGGTATTGATGTATTCGTACATCAAACCAAAATCTTCAGAAAGGGATTCCGGAGTCTGGCGAGGAATGAACGAGTAGAGTTTGACAGCAAACCATCGGTCCAGGGCATGGAAGCAATTTATGTATGCGGCATTGGCGGTCAAGAGTGTAAGGGCAGCAGGAAGCGACCCATGGCACAGAGGAAGCCCAGAAAGATAAGATGCTACAATTGTGGAGACTTGTCAGACCACATGGCAGCCAAGTGCCCTCAAGGCCCGCTTCCGAAGAGATGTTTTCGATGCAAGTCAACTGAACATTTGATAGCCGCCTGTCCCTCAAAGAGCTCTTTCCCCGAGACGTGCTACCACAACCAGGTTTCCTTCCGGGTGCAAGCCAAGAGATGACCGTGACAACTGTCACCCTAAGGGCGCCGAGAAGATTGGTAGTCGGTTAGGGGAGGAAACTCGTCTTAAGCAGAGAGGAGGGAGTGCAAGTCAAGGTTCAGAAGAGGAGACACATCAAAAAAAAGCAGATAGTGGGGAATGTTGGCCACCGTCCACGCAAAACGAGTGTCAAGCACGTCAGGAGCAATCCCCCTACAGATTCGACAGCTACAAGCACTGACAGGCAGACGTTCACGGGCAGGCAGCGATGCGGCACAGGTGTGCAAAGTCTTCTAGACCACAGCAACTGCCAGCCCGACAACGTACAACTGGGGACATAACGACCAAGAGGGTCCCCAGCCGAGTTGTGTACCGAATACAGAATCTGAGACCAAAACATCGCCGCTGAGAAATAATCAAGCGCAGCAGCACCAACGATCCGAGAGATTTCGACTGAAGCGCCAGAGGTAGTGATGAGGTAAGTGATGTTGTCGGGACGACAACAAAATCAGGAGGGAGATATGTGATGGGGCCGAAAAGGAGACGCCCGCCCCCTACCTGTTTCTAGGCAGATTATTTTTCGATGTGCGCGAAGCATTCTGGTTGTGAAAAGTCTGAAGTAGAAGATATGTAATGAGGCCATAATAAAGCCTGAGAAATTAATTGTGGTGTATAGTTGTGAGTCATATTTGATATTCGTGTGTTATATTAAATAGCTGTAGGTTTTATTTGTGTTTTCGCTATTCCTAAAGCGATAATCGCGTGTGATATTTAAGTAGCCAAGATTAATACGCCCAGCGCGCAGTAGTTGAGTGATTAAGCCTAGTGCCTATAAAAAGAGATAGCGAACCAGCAGCGGGCCTTCTTAAAGTATCAGTCCAGACAAGAGAGGACGAAACGAGGCGCGCTGTGTTGTACCCACACAGAAAGAACACAAAGACATGACACGTGAGTTAATTTAAATTAGAATTAGTTTTTATATAATTCGGAAATAATATCCATGTGGGCT